>JAFBJR010000139.1:1151994-1409132 GCA_016785285.1 Brachirus orientalis
AGAATAAAATAAAAAGTCAAATAAAATTGACTTACTTTAAAACATAAAATAAAATAGCAGAGTCCATAGATAATTGTTGCACAGAGTTTTTGGAGTGATAAAGTTTAGATTCCAGAGTCAATAATGCATAAATGTAAAATGATCCGACTATGGAATCATTTGCTTAATACAGTATGTCAGACAGCAGAGTGAATGAGATGATTTTTCCTTTGCCATTCTTAAGGATGTTAATTTACAGTACATTTATAGCAATAATTTATCACGCAGCATGAACGCAATTAGAAGTAACTGACTGAATAAGGCATGTTGTTAAAACCTAAATTGGGAACATATATTCAAATCAAGCGTAATTACTGGGCTGAATCCAACGTTAAAGCAAACCTATTCAGAAGTTGGAGGTCTTTATTTGCTCAGCTAAGAACAGAAATCCTGCCTCTCACCCTGGAAGATGGCAGATTTAAAAAGGTTCAGGAAAAAAAAAAAGGTTATGTGAATTAGATTGAGAATGAGTCACACTTTTTTTCCTCTTCTCCTGATTACACTGAATTAAGAACACATATATCGACTGGCATGTTTTCACAAAATGTAGAAACATTCTGTTGCATTCTGTTGCACTGATGATGATATATACAAACACACACAAAACACATTTTTTACATTACACATACAGTAATTTTTATAAGTAATCAATTACGATTTAATTTAGTTATTCCTATTCAGTAAGGATGTTTTGTTTTTCTCTTTAAGCAAGGATGCCTTAAAAAAGCCTTTATTTATTTTTCATTCTGCTTGTGAGAGTGACTCATCTGTGCATCAGTACCTCTGTTAGACACCCAGCGTGAGCATCTGTCACTGCCCCTGCTTCTCATTTGTTGCCATCTTGTGGACAATTTAAAAATCTGTCGTGGTCTTAATTTAAATTAATACACCACAATTATCACTGTGGTCCTGGGAGCACACACACACAGACACAGCATTTCCATTACTGATGCTCACTGACCTAAAACACTGCAGGCAAGTTTAATCATGATCATTTTCTGATCATTTCATAAGCTTTTGGATGTACACTGTATTCAGTCAGGTTTTCAGTGAAGCACAGAAAGACACCACACTTATGTGAGACCAATGGCATTAATATAAATTGAGACAATAAAATGAGTAGTTTTTGTTAGATGAAAGTTGGTGTACTAACTCACTAGATATTATATTATATTATATTATATTATATTATATTATATTATATTATATTATATTATTAATTTTAATAGAAACCAAGTGTATATACCTAATATCTACTGGTGACCCAGTAGATATTAGATACTACATGTTAAGTCAAACCAAAGTTTGAGCATGGTCTTTTTCTTTAGATTCAAAATTGATTCTAAAGAAAATAAACCTTATTTAAGCTCAATGATTATTTGCTTTCATTACTAAAAAAAAATACGGCAGATGTTAGATTAACTAACTATTGACAAATTTGTAGTTTACATACTCTGTTAATCAGGAAAAAAAAGAATTATCTAAATGTCTGGGCACACTGTCAGTAGTTCATATTCACAGAAATAACAAGAACAAGAACATGAAAGTAACCAGTGCTTACAGTCACATGCTATCACCACTAGTGGGCAGTCTAAACTCAGTAATGAAACCACAGCAAGTAAATGCTCTGTGGGTTTTGACTGTAAGTACTTAAACTTGTAGGTTTCAACATGAGGAATGATCATTTGCTGCAGCATGCGTAACTACACGGAGCACACAAAATATTTTAATAATATTTATAATATTTCATCCTACTCCTTTTCAAACACATCTTATCTTATCTTATCTACATAAGCAAATGGGAATGGACATGTGTCAAGTGGACTACTGTCAAAGTTGGGTCAAAATTATCCTTTAACAACTGTCTGTAAACATCTGAGAAGTGAGGAGACCAGTTGTTGGAGTTTTAGGAAAGAAAACCTCTCATAATTGTTTTTAACTTCTCAAGAACAGCATCAGCAATAAGTGTGCATCTGCCTCTTGGTGCAGTCTGCCAATCATGCTGCAGCATTACAATGCATTAAATCCTGCTCAGACAGGTCAGGAGCTTGAGGTAATTTTCACATCAAACATCACAACGGAGGGGAAGTAATCACAGTGACTTTGATTATGAACCATGGTTTGATGATTTTATAAAAAGTACAACATGCCAAAGCTTGACAACTATCAGCCGAGAACAGAGAATGTGTGTGTGTGCAGTGAGCACAGGCTCAGTAAAAGGAGCCGGGTGTGATGAATCTGGATTCCTGCTGAGGCATGCAGATGGTACAGGGTGACAATTTGGTGGTAGCAGCATGAATCAATGGATCCAACCTGCAGTTTGTCAGCAGTCCAGGCTGCTGGTGCTGGTGTAATGGTGTGAAGAATATTTTGATGTCAAACTTTGGGTTCTGTAATAAATTTGTTTTAGCCAGAAAATGAGTGAAGGAGCTGGAATAGTGAGAATAAAACAGAGTAGATCAAATTTTGGACTGACAGTACATCCATGCACAAACACAACTTCAACTTCTGTAGTGTCACTTTATATCTGCTGGTGG
The DNA here is from genome assembly GCA_016785285.1 of Brachirus orientalis. Classification (NCBI taxonomy): domain Eukaryota; kingdom Metazoa; phylum Chordata; class Actinopteri; order Pleuronectiformes; family Soleidae; genus Brachirus; species Brachirus orientalis. The sequence continues at coordinate 1,154,571 of JAFBJR010000139.1, forward strand.
CACAAACAGACAAATGTTTGGTTAAAATGCTCAAAAGGATCAACCATAGCAGGTTGAAACCAGGTCAAATAAAGACCAGGAGTCACTGAACAGTGTTTCTCCCAATTTGCAGTTGACAATGATCTGATCTGCAATGCAGATCATTGCCAATCTGATACATTTATACATGGTAGCAAATAGTGCACCCCCTCTATAAATATGCAGTCTCTTAATACACTCAAACAATCTTCAGCTTCATTCCACCAGATGGCTCTCTTTACAGGTTTCAAATGTTTCCATTGAGCAAAAAAGACCTTTGCTTTTTACCCTCTGGTCCTTGAATGAATTGCAGATCATTCCAAAGCATTTACAGTCTAATGCTCTGTGAAAAAGCAACCCAGGAAACAGAAAGATGCACCTGCTTTATTCAAACTAGTCGTGGTCTCCTCTTGGACGTTTGCTTGATTGGTGCTTGTGCTTCCTGTCTGTTATGTTTTATTTCTTATAAACTGTAAATACGTGCTGGCCTCTTTGTAAAAGATGTTTTTATCTTAAGAGACTTCCTGGTTCAGTAACATCTCAACAATGATCGTATTCACTTTAAAGTGATAGTTCTCGATTTATGATGTATAGTTGTATGATGTGCCAAGTCAAGGACACAAGGAAAAAAATAGCCCCTTCACAAAAGGCTCACTGAGTAAGATCGACACTGACCTAAGTCTATGTTATTTGAGAATAAGTCTGCTGTTTATCTAGTTATTAGACAGCTTTTTGTTGGCTAGAAACTGAAGTTCGTGCTTACTCTTCAGCACCGAAGTTCGTGCAGTAAATCGCCATTTTAAGGCTAAAGAGACATAGAAGTTGCTGATATGATAAAATCATTTCTTTCTTGTGTTGCCAATGGCAGTCATGTTTTTGGTGAGATCATGCCTCCATGTCACATTCTGGTTAATGGCCCCATCAGTGTGCATGGCAAAGTTAGCACACACTATGTGTAAGAACCTCATACAACCACACTTCAAAAAAGGGTTCAGTTACTACAGATGTCAATGAGGGTGTATTGGGGCACCTTTAAGGGTGGGTGTGTGTGAATAAAAGTGGTAGGAACACCATTACTTTATCATCCTGACCTTTTGGTGACCATTGTCCTGACACATCAGACTGTATTGTTTAACAAGAGAGAACGATTATGACTGCATGAGCTGCCACATTTTTCTGATGTGGCGGCACCTGACTTCAGCATCTCTACCGAATTATGTGAAGAATAAGTGGGATTTTTTATTTTATATGCCAGAGGTTTCAAATATGTGCAATAATTATTGTTTGGAGGGAAAAAACAGTCTGTCATAGATGTGGAGGGAAAAGCTAATAGAGCCAAGTAATAAAAGAAATGACAAGCGAGTGAGAGCAACACCTTCAGACATAACTGAACATACATTTCATGAAGTGAATAATGATTGAGGGCTTTGTTGAGAGAGAGACAGTGGGAGGGAGAGTGATGGAGTAAGACAGAGATATAGACAAAAGGAGAAATATTTGCAGCCTGCCCTGCCCCCTCATCACTCTCTGGGGAACAAGGGATTATGGAAATGTATAAATGTGTGTGAGAGAGGAGACTGACGGACAGAAAAGAGGAGAGAGAGAGAGAGGGAGAGAGAGAGAGGAAGGAGAGAGCAAATAAGAGAGGGAGGGAGACAGAGCGATGCTATTGGTCGACTGTTACAACATCAAGCGTGATAGAAATATTTCTCTCGCAGTCTGAGAAATATAGGAGAGACAGAAGCAGTAGACTCAGGAACCACATTCAGGTCTGTTTTTAAAAATCTCCAGAAGATTACTAAAGACAGGAGGGTTTAGAAAGAAAGGCAGGGAGAGCAAATAAGAAAGAGGAGACAATAGAAAGGTGGACAAATTAACCTATGACTCCTGAGGGCTGTGGAGATTTTCACTTAAGAAAAGAAGAGCTTTTTAAAGCAGAGTAAAAGTCTCTCACATGTAGATGTTCTTGCAGGTTTCTGGTGATAATTCCATTTTTCTTCTCTCCACTGGAGTTGAGATATTTATCCTGCTCATCAGCAGAGGCAGATCTAAATGTTCTTTTTTTATTATTATTATTATTATTATTATTGTTTTTTGGGGGTGAATTTTGAGGGATGCTTCTGAGGGAAAGATGCAGAGCAGAGCATTCTGACATGGTGTCGACCCAAATTGACAGAGACAAGGAAAGAGTGGACTGTTCAGTGGCAGACACGTCTCCTACCAGACACAGGTATTCTCCACTCGATATTAAGACCAGTCCAGGTATTGATCCATGCTAATTGAAACTATCCTCTGATCTTATATTTGTCCTCTTAAATGTGTGATATTGGTATTGTGATGTTGTATAGTTATTTGAACTGTAACCCAGTTACAATATTTGCTGCCTCACGTCATTTTTATTTTTATTTTCTTCTTGAATATGTTGTAATACAATAAGAAACACACCAAGAGACTGTCTCTGTAAGTAATATGTTGCAGCTATGTTTGTTTACATACGTGTTGAATATGGTTTAGATATGTGCGTCATTAGCCATGCTCTTGATTTTGAGCAACAGATGAAATGATGAAGCCATATGAAAAACTACTGATCACATTACAAGCCATAACCACCTTAGACAATAATCTTTTTTTGAGGCGTAACACTTGCTGTTCTTACTATCAACAAGAATCCTGTGCTTCTGCTGTCGGCGTGTCAGTCGGACACTTTGTGGTGTGAATTACTGTGAGAAACAATTTGTACGTGTAGGCTTTGAGTCAAGAGAAACTACAGGGAGGGGGAGGATACAGACATTTTGTCTGTCAGAGACTGAAAAAAGAGGAGCACCAGGCCAACAACAGACACCTGTGTCAGTCAAAAGACATATAAGTGCTTCCTAAATCAAAGCGAGGACAGTTGTCACCCTGCTGTTTAGATAAATCTGTACAAAGGGGCACAAAGACACAGCCGGAGTGGAAGTGAAGCCACAGTCAGGCAGATTATTGATTGTTACTAAAAGTGAGTGCTTAACCTAACTGGACCATACAGCTTGCATTAGAGGGAAAAACCAGACAATAACCTTGACAAAAGTAAAAGGGAGAGAGCAATAGCCAGAGAGAGTCAGAGAGGACAAGCGGGAGGAAGTTTCCTGTGTGTATCTCTCTCTCCACACGTCTTGTCGTAAGACTGGCTGGCTCAGCCATGGCGTTCACCTTTGCGGCCTTCTGCTACATGCTCACCTTGGTGCTGTGCGCTGCTCTCATCTTCTTTGTCATATGGCAGGTGAGTGGCACTGTGCAAACTGGGCCCACAGCACACACACTGAAAATTTAAACGGGCACATAATGTAGAGCCTGAAAACATCCACGCACCAGCCCACACGGGCAGACAACCATAATTCAAATCTTATGCCTACGTAGGACCAGGTTTTGGTCTCCACAAGGACTACTGGGACTTCTGATCCTGACAAGGTCAGTGTTAATGTCAGTAAGGCTCTTAAAAAGGTCACACAATCCAATAATACCCACATATGCAGTACCTTGTTCAGGTCCACTCCAAGAGAACTGCATTATTTGTTCTTGATGAGACTGTCTGACCTCTTAAAAGCCACTAAATTGCAGTTTGTTCCCTTTGGTTTTAAACAAGCCTTTAAAACGCGTAGCTGAATAATAATTCGTTCTGAAGGTGGATGAAGCGTCACATAGTTGAAGGAGAAGAGGGACTCTTAAAAGCATGGGATCTTAAAGGCCCAGTGTGTAAGAATTTGTGACTATATCTATCTGTTGGTCAGACAGCAGATTGTAACAAATAGTGGACTCTTCCACTCAACACTCCTTTACCTCATATGCATCAGGGAACTATGGCGGCTTCCCAAAACACATGTAATGGCTGGTTTGTTGCTGTCCAAACATGGTGGTGCAATAGTGCAACAAAGCAAGGCCTTTGCCTAAAATACATATAAAAGGAAAAACAATGATTTTCATGCTTACACTCTAATATACAAACATACAATCAATTTCCACCAGTAAACCCTCCTACGGTTCCATCCCATTTCACCCCTCTCCCCCACCACTGCTTTGCATGCTCATGTGTAGTTACAGTAGAAGCCGCTAAATGAGATTTTTCACTTCAAATGAAGTGTAATGGGATTTTTCCCAGATAATCCAAAGTCAGTAGCTGCAGCTCCATGGACTTGACTGATCAGTAACACTGCAGCTCCATAGAGCAAGTCATCTTTCAGCTAGGAGGTTGTAGGTTTGATCCCCGGCTCCTCTACTTTATATGCCATAACAGTACTGATGGCTAAATAACACTGATGATGATAACACTGTATGAATAGCCATAGTAGATCACATAAAAATGCACTACATGAACGCATGACTGAATGGCTAAACTGCAGTATGAGGTAATTTTAAATGGTCATTAATACTATAAAGTGCTCTATAAATACAGACCATTTACCAAAAGGTAACACTGGTTTGGACCTTGTGCAGCTACTCTGTCCACAACTAAACTTATTTGCATTCTTTTGTACATATTACAAACTGGTAACTGATGATGGCATGTTGAATCGAAACAAAAACATGCACTTTATGTGATGACATATCACGTTCTTATGTCCCATTCAGTAAGGCTAAATTTAATGTCAAGAAAAGGGACATCAGGAAAGTGGTACGGGAAGAAATGCAATTGGGCCTAAATGTTAGACAATTAGACAACTAGACAATTAAGTCTGTGCATTTACGAATGATTTTTAATAGCTGTTTATCACTAGTCTCAGTTCGTCTGATGAAAAGACAGATTCCAGATGAGCCTGTCTCTCCTGATCCCAGAGCACTAGCAATAAACTGTTCCTCAAACAAAGTGTTCAGGCTCTGGCAAACTGCATGTAATGAGTGCAGGGAGGTGACATGACACAATGATCATAAATCTGGCCAACAGACTCTGTGAATCTGTGTGTCTGTGGCATTTTGAACACTATTTAAACAGAAAACCGCTGGGGATCAACGCACTGGGTTTGTGCAGACTCCACAAACACAAAAGCTGTGATCTCTCACCTTTACCATCAGTATATACAGTAGAAGCAGGAACAATGCAAAAAAAAAAAAAAAATACAAAAACAAAAACTAAAACAAAATATCATTATAATTATATGACTTGAAATGACTAACGCACCAATTGACTAAGTGGGTGAGACTATGAGTCAGTGTGTCTGCGTGTGAAGTTGAGGAGAAGTGTGCGTCTGGCTCAGCACTCAAGCGTGTTATTGAAACGCTCATCAAACCCAGATTTTTTCGCCCCCCCCCCCCACCATGTCTGCCTCCACCAGGAGGGTACGGCACCCCACTTCGATGTGGTTCTCCACCAATCAGAGTCACTGTGAAGTAACCATGGTGCCCACCTAGGGGCTCACAATGTTGCCATGGAAACTGCATCTGTTTACAACAGAGCTAAGTGTGAAAGAAGACGAGGGAGAGCCTTATGGACTCCTGCAGAGGGGAATTACCGACTGAACTGTTTCTATTTCACAGATACTTCGTAATATCAGAAACTGTGACGAGTCAGATGCAGATGCTCACTTATCTGCAAATACAACCTGTCTATTTATTGCTTTTCAATGAGCTACTGCTAGTGAAGCTTGCTGTTCAAAAGCTGGACTAATGATAAGCACAGCTGGTGGCCTATGCAGCAAGAATTATAATTATTACAGACAATTAATCAAGTGGCTGGGGAGAGAAATTACCACTCAAAGCCTCCTCACAGGGAGCAGTTACAGCGTTACCAGAGCTGAACATTATCATGGTGTCATCAAGTTATCATATTTATGTTTTGCTAAAAATGCAAAACGAAATTCAGTCATTTAGGATTTCAGTGTAAATTTCTAAGTCATGAAGATGTAACACCTTTTCATAACACATCTTTTATTTTGCTCTGACAGTCAAATCGAACAGTCAAATTTTCCCTGCAAGGCCCTCTTACAAATAAAATGGTTGGAAATTGTGCTTCAGAAAAAGATGTTCAACAAGGGAGCAAACATCTCACATCAAAAGTACCAAAAGCATTCAGACGCCAATAAGACAAGCAAGAAGGCTACATCTCATACCGCACTAAAAGTCAAGGAAAAGAGGTGTGTTAAAAAAAATTGGATATTTTCTGCTGCTGCGAGGCTCATGAAATCACGTGAAGTCACATTCATGAACAAACTCTGACAAACCAGGAGGATTTGTGAAACATCATGAACGCGAGCAGCCATTAAATCACATAAAAGAAGAAAAAAATAATATTTTTTGGTAATTAGAAGCTGCTAAAGACACATTGTGTAAAAACAAAAGGAGCTCATATAGAAAGTAAAGGGGAATAATGACGCTGTAAGTAATTACACATGCACACATTAACCATTTAATTACCACGTATGTTCAAGCTAATTGAGCAGTGTGGCTGCAGCTGTGCGGGATATGTAGTGTGTGTGTAGTAAAAAATAAGCTTAAACATAAGAACATATCATAGGAATGTAGCGTTGAAAATAGACCAGTTGTACCGAATAGACATTTAGATTTGTAGTATTTGCAGTGGGACAACAAACTGACAGATGTCTGTTATTTTTTATTTTTTTTTTCAGATCATCGCATTTGATGAGCTCCGCACAGACTTCAAAAACCCCATTGATCAGAGCAATCCCACCAGAGCGGTAAGAATCCTGCTGTTTCATTTCTTTTCAAGAGTGATCAAACCCTCACAAGCACAAGGAGAGATCATTTCCTTTCAGTTTCAAGAAGAACATTGACAGTGAACAGTGAGAACAAACTGAGGGTTTAGGTTTCACCTTTCTCCAGTGACTAATGTTAATGTTAATCTTAATATGTGTTCATATACAGTATATTACTTAATTTTTAGATCCATTTATTTAAATTATGTATATATTATATTTGTGATCTGGCTGGTTAGAGTCTCACCCATTCCCTCACATTTATTCTAAACTCGAGTGCATGAGAGCTTGTGAAAGCAATGCAGGGTTCACAGTGTGTTAAAATAACAGGAGCAACTAAGGAGATGCATTCAAAGACCCTGGTAAATGGAATCACTTCTGTGGGATCTACACTGTGCTCAGAGGAGCAGCTTCAAGGTGAATTTGAGAAACCTGGTGAACTTTATCACTTCTGCAAATGAACATGAAGTCATGAGTGCTTGATGCTGCTGCCACCTACTGATAATGGGTCCACCATAAATTAGGTAGCCACTGGAATAAAAAAAACTGTTTTTATGAATGCAAAACAAACACAACTTATAAAACATATTATGAATAGTCACAGTGACTGATTATAATCAAGCAAATGTTAGAATAACCAAATACTCATGCCCATCCCTTGGGGTAATTTGGAGCAAATTGTGAAATAGACAGAATTTATACCCTAAGAAATGTTAAAATTGGTCAGATTAGACCTGACAATGGAGGAAAGTTACATTTAGTTTAACCAGACATCATTTACCACTTATTTTTAAAGTGTAATCACATTAGGAACTCACAGTGGACTTTGTTGTGTTGCCTGTAATATCAAAAATATAAAGAATGAATTCTTTGCAAATCCATTTTTGATTATGAGTTTGGATTATTTGGATTACATATGTCAACCCCTATGTTTAACCTCTTCAAGGATTTTTCAAATATTGGTACATTTGGTATACTAATCCAGTTTAGGAGGGGATGGCTGCAGTAGCAGCCAGGCAGCCTTTGCATTGAGCTCTCATTACATGTCGAGTGAAGTAATCAACCCTTAACGCAGACGTGACCTCAGTCAATCCACAAGACTGATGCAAATGAAGCTGCTGTTATAGTGAGACTCTACACTGTCTGTTACCAAAGTTAAAGTGAAGACAAGGTTTTAACTCAAACATATGTCACCTGAGTAACACAGAAACATTCCACCTCTGATTTACATAATAATAATAACATAGTGTAATATTTAATAACAGTAGTATTTCTATAAGAGAGTACGTAATGATTAATAATACCATCTTATTTATAATCATAAAGTGTAGGACATAAATGATGAAGAATTAAGAAAATTTTGGTGCTAAACACTTTAATTTGAAAGTATTACACTGATTATGGTCTAATTTAATTTTCATTACATGGATATTACTTAAACATGGTAACATAACATGGTTACATCAGTAGAATCTCATTATTACCACTAATACAATTGATATTCACAAGCTGAAAATTGCCTTACAAATAAGATGATATTACTATAATATTACCTCCCTATTATAAAATTGTTAAGTGTTAAGTGTTATTTGTATAATTGTTTTCCTCCGTTTTTGTTTCAAAAACATTCTTTAATAACATTACAGTGAGTCAATAGTGAGTGCTATTATTCATGTAGCAAGTTAACAGCAGCTGAGAATGTCTTTTTCACAACTTAGCTAATGTTCCAGGAATGATCTGAACCTGAGAGTGATGAGGAGTGGGAGACCAAACTGCGAAAACAGACTGTGGGAGTGTGGAGGCACGTCATATACAGGGGGGTGGACAAAGTAACAGAAAATACCTGTAAAAAACACAATAATGCAATCAAGTGGAGCAGCTCTGGCTCATATACGGCTGTGACTGTTCAGTTCAGAGAGGATGTGTTATTTCTCCTCCTCAGATCAAGATGGAGAGGTTGTGTCTCCGGCAAAGCACCATGAATCTACGCTCTTAACATTACATTTAAGTGCGTGTGAAGCAAACACTAGAGATTCTCCTTATGACGCATTATATCCATCCATCTATAGTCTAGCGCCTAATTCTACATGAGCGTCGTGGGGCTGCAGGTGTCTAATCCCAGCTGACATAGGGCAAAAGGCGGGTCACACCCTGGACGGGTCACCAGTCCATTGCAGGGCCACATAGAGACAAGTGACAAATTAACCTAAATAAGACAAACTGTAGGACGTGTGGGAGGAAACCAGAAAATCTGGACAGGGAAAACATGCAAACACAGAAAGGCTTAGACCAGGATGCAAACTAGCAACCCTCTTGCAGCATCCACCCATGAAGTAGAACAAACAAATTTTAAAGGTTTATTTAAAACAAAAGCACAGGTTTGATCCCCAGCTGTGTGTGATTCTAGACACTCACACAGACACATGCACACAAGGAAAAGGAGGGTTTGTGAATGTGATCTCCTCCAGCAGTATGCACTTACATGTATTCTTTATTTGGGACCAAATCAGGGGAACATTGCTTCTCTACATGTTTGTTAAACCGGAGGTTTGATAGCGGAGTGCTTACCTTGTGCAAACAATGAAAAATATCAACATTCACCTGCTTTGGGCTGCACTAAAATGTGTGTGTGCATGCTGAATTTTAATTTTAATTTTAATTTGAAACCTTATTTTTAAATAGCACCTTTTTTTTAATTATTCTAATTTGGCATGCTGGTTTGTGACACATTTTCCTGTGGGGTGACAAAGTCGGAAGAGATCTTTTTCATCACTTTACGCACACTTAAAAGCTTTCCGACAGTTCCATTTGTATCATAGCTGTTGTACTGGCCTGTATTAGACAGCACTGGGGTTTTGTCTGTAACAGACAACCCAAACTTATCATCTTAACTGATGTCAACATGTCAGATGTGCTCAGAAATGACATGATTTAGGATGTGATGCTACCAAAGTCTCTCCCAAGTCAATAAACTGTAAAACAAAATATGTTTTGGCATTATTTCATCCATCCTGCCATAGTTATACATTTTTAACAAAATCATGCATTTAACTGCCAAATAGTAAACATTTTAAACACATTTCAGAGGGAAAGAAAGGTAATATAGCCCCTCAACTAATACAACAAAGATATTTTTTGTTTATTTTTGATTGTTTAATACTGCACTCCCACGTGTTAAAAAAAAACAACTCTTTAATCCATGTTTAAATTTGTTTTACAGTAGTAGAAATCCATGGAAGCACTATGCAACGCTAAAACACTCATTCACCTTTTAGGCAGCTCACACAGCCTTTAGCATAACCATTAGCATTAATGCAAACATATATAGCTTTAGAAAATGCCGAATATAATTTATTTCATCAATAAGATTATGTAAATTAACCACTGTAACGTTATCACTGGAAGCTGTGAAGTTATTGTTTTGTTTCATCCTTTTCTTCCACCGACTGGCCAACTGTTTCTGGGACATCCATTACATCACATGCATGGGTGACACAAAAAAAGGGGCTTTAAATGGTTTTAAAATCCCAGGTATACATTTTGTGTGAAAGAGGCTTATGACCAACAGAATAAAGCAGTAAATATTGCAGAAATGTACTTTCAAATCAGGTTTACGTAGGTTTACTCTACTGGCCATGAATCATGGTTACAGTCTCAGAGGGAGATGTGATATCAATACAATGTTTGCTGGTTGACTAAGACGAAAAGCAGAATTATCTGGTCTGTTTGTTTATATGTCTGTCTGTGTTTGAGCAGCAAAATTCCAAAAGTTAAAGTAAGATTTTGTTGAAATTTTATGGAAACAATTGCTAACCTTGTGAGATTGTGTGGTTTGGGACATTTGTGTATTAATACGTGGCTAAAAATGTTTCTATTGCTTTTGAAAACGGTAATAGTAATTATGTGGGTCTATGTTAGTTGACTGCTATGTGTAGGTCTCTTTTCTTTGCATAATGATGCTCTTTGAGTGGAAACAGAGCAGCCTCGGCAGACATTTGCTGAGTGTTTTTTCCTCTAGTTTTCACTTAAAATGCCTTAAAAGGTGAATCATACCATTAAGAGCAGGGACCCAGTATTTCCTCACCCCGCATTTGTTGCTCTTTGTGTTCTGCATATATTCTGTCTTCCAGTAATGTATTCTAATATTCTGCCATTGCTGCAACAATTGAATATTCAAAATGATTTGGATGACATAAAGTAAACTGTGGCATCTCAGGGAGATTGCACTGGGGAAAAAAACAGTGGGGACGGAGAACCAGAGTTTGGCTATAGATCCAGGGCAAAATCGACTCTCAGGTTATTGTGGGAGTTTGAATTTATGTCCTCAGATTTATAAAAAATAATACTGGAAGCAACAATCCTGTAACTAAGAAACATTTTTCAAGGAGAATGGCAGTTTTCTGTCACCCAGGACAAAAACAGAACTGAAAAATGTTGCTTATCGTATGTATGATTAATGAAATAAATTGTACTGTTGGCTTTTTTTCTAACTGCTGCAGTTGAAAAGTGATGGATATAACCTGCAGCAGAACATCTCATTTCCCAGCCAATCAATGGACACCCAAATACACCATCACTATGGGACCTCCCCAAACAGCTAAATGTTAAATGCAACTGAAGATGGATGACTTTCATTTCTAAAATTGATAATTGAAGCATCCATCATGGCTCAGGGGACTCAAAACTGTTAGGATTACAAAGTGCCAACAAGCTATACCATACATCACTGTCAGTGCTTTACACGTAGCTGCTGTAATTTGCTACAATGTCTACATAATGGGAAACAACTCAAGTGTTTAAAGTGAAAGTTGCTATTTAGTCATCTATTATTTGTTAGCTTTAATTAGTTGCTGACTGTGAGGCAATATTTTAAAGCATAAAGTTTATGCAGTGTGATGTGACTGGTGGAGGGATGTTTCCTTATGCATTCATATATGAATAGGAATTTAACAACAAGTTCTCATCAGGTCTGCATTTTATCAACGTGTCACTTAAATCAGTTTAAATCCTCAAAAACTGAATTTTCATAAACGTAAAAGGAAACATTCTGTCCTCAGATAAAAACAAATGTGTGAAAAATGTCCATATTTCGGAGACATGCGAGACGTCTGAGCTTTCTTTGTGTCCTCTCCACAGAGAGAAAGGATTCTCAACATTGAAAGAATCTGCAACCTGCTTCGCAGAGTGAGTAACCACTGATTTTAACTTGCTGCTGGGCGATGACTAAAACACAGCAGCCTGACAATATGTTTCTTTGGTTACTGTGATGTGCACTGATTCCCCTCACACACAGCCCAACCCCAACACCTTCACCATCACCGTCACTGCTCTGCAGACACTCCAGCCATAAAGAACTACAGTATGATACATTGCAGGCTTTGTGCCTTTTGTGACTCAGGTAAAGAACTCAGCTGCTGTGCTGTGGAGGTCACTTTGAACGTATTTAGTGAAAAATGGTCATTGATTATTGGGGGTTGCATGAGTATTTGGTGACTGATTAACATCTGTTTGCTGATATGCACTACTTTATTATTGATGAAGTACTTCCACAGTGGTGTGCTGCAAGGAACTTAAAGCTCAAGGTAGTATGTTATGTGTAAAAGAGGACATTTACGGGAAAATCAAATTTCTGGTGTGTCCCAGTGTCCTTCCCGTATCTAAAGATCACTAAAGTGTCATAATAAACACTTCAGCCACTTCTGAGAAAGAAGGACTTCACTGTTTACCTGAGCTCGAGCAAGCGGTTTTGAAAAGTCGAGTTTAGTTACGTAACTAGCACATTTGCCGTGCAACGAACCCTCCCCCAACAGCTACTCCCGGTGCTTCCGCCATTAGTACTATTGTATCTGTTGAGAGCAACAGAAAGGTTCAATTCATTGTTGCTCTGTTGCTGCTTGTCAAAAACAACACCGGACGCAGCACTGCGGAGCAGCCAGTCTGTAGCTGGCCAATCACAAGAGACTCAGTGTTCTGGGGGGCGGGAATTAGCTCAAAAACAAAGTGACTGTTCAGAGGCTGACAAAGGGCAGCTTAATCTGAAGAGACTATGAGGTTTTTGACCATAAATATTATTTAATTTATCTAAATAGACATCAGAAATCTCAATTTTTGGCTCAAAAAGACCATTCTATGTGACCTTTAAAATCCTCTGAATGTCCAGATAGCCTTCGACAAAATAAGTTATCAGAAGAAAATAAACAAACAAACAAAAAAAATTCCCACTGTGGTACCTTTCAATAGCAGGCTACACTATGTATGTATATATGTATGTATATAACATGTATACAACTCATCCATCCCACCCATTGTATATACAAAGATGACATTTTCTCCTTTTTGCCAACAAACTCCTGTTTTGATGCCTCGAGATTTGTGATTTGATCACTTCCAGTTTTTGAAAATGGGGGTTCACAGACATCACAGACGTTACCACAAACCTAATGGATGATACCAGCTGACATTCACGCTGTTGTCCACTCATATGTGCTGTGCTTTATCATAATTTACAAAAAACTGATTTAATGTTCTGTTGAAGAAGAGCTGAAACTAGCAATTGAGACAGAAGGACTTCACTGTCATCCCTGTTGGCCTCCTCATGTAAGCTTTTTGTACACAGTCTAGGATTTCTACACAGTTGGAGCAATTGTTTTGATTGCAACATGTGCCAAAATTAAAATCAAATAGATTTATATTTTAATTGACACATTTTTTTAAACCAGTAGTATCTCTGACACTGGAAGACTAAATCCAAGTTTTATATGGTCTGTGATCCCACTCCCCTCCTGTTTGTTCTCTCACCAAATCTCCGCCCTCAAAACACCCCCAAAAAAACAATGCCTGAAGGACAGGGTCACTGATACTGACTCCACCATGACTGAAACATGTGAAAGGAAACACTAAAACCAGACACTAGATCTTTTATTTTATTTTCCTTGACAGTTTTATTCATGGGCCACACGTTTGGGGTAACAAGGGCCTTTCTGCATGCTCTCATCCCGTGTGTGCACGTGAAGAGGATTCCATCAAATAAGAAGAAAAGTGTTTTGGAAACCAATTATGGACTACAGCTTTGAGTGCCACTGCTACATACTCACTCTATCACCCTGTTACAGAAAAATAAATTAGAAGCTGTGTGTAATTTCCAACACAATTATCAGCAGTGCAAATGTAATTATGAAATGACGTCCACACTGTGGTGACTTTACTTACATCTTTCAATAAGACATTGTGTTCATACCAGAACAGCCGCGTCGGTTATTTCCTCTACCTTATCAGAGGTGATGTACTGTATTGGTCCAGCAAACAATGACATCAGTCAGCAAAGTCAGGCGTTGTTCCAACACTTACAGGCTGTCATGTCAAACAAAGCACCCTGATGAAGTGTGGTTATTTCTTTACAGCATTTATAGTCAATATATTTCTGTCAAAATGGATTTGCACATCTACTTGCCATGGGAATGGGGTCAAGAGTGTAATCACCCTATGTTGCAGTCTCCCTCAGCTTCACACTATGTTTGTGTCTATCAGTCGCCATTTTACAGCAAGATCACTCTTTTGGTTCACTCTCTGTGCTTTCTGTACCTACTATACCTGCTCAGCACCAAAAGAGAGATAGAAAATAACTAATGAACATAATGGAGCTTTTAACAGCTATAGTACCAGGTATGAGTTGGTGGAGACCATAAAACAAAATTATCAGTGTTCAAGTGTCACAGTGATTAGACCTAGACTACACAATATGTGCAGTGGCATCAGTTATTCTGAATGAGTTTTATCCAACATGCAAAACTCTCACTATCCTAGTTGGTTTTACAGCCAGGAAAAACACGTCACTTCACAAAACACCACATCTATAGACAAACACAGCAGCTATTTGTGAGTTCCACCTTTCAGTGGAGCCACAATTAACATGGGGGCACACTGCGGTGACTCACTGCCTGCTGCTGCCTGCTGATATTGACAGCAGCATGGAAACAGTGGACCCCCATTACTGAGAGAGGTACATCATGAATAGCCAATGTTACCTCATTTAAACTTACAATAATAGTAATAAATACAGAAAAAAGGAGCCCTCAACAGTGTCATGTTTTAAACAGTTCTATTTCTCAGTAATTTGCAGATTTGATTTTGTGTGTCTGTTGTGGTTAGTTGGTGGTCCCGGAGTACTCTATCCATGGGCTCTTCTGCCTGATGTTCATGTGTGCTGGAGAGTGGGTCACACTCGGCCTGAATATCCCGCTGCTCTTGTACCATCTGTGGAGGTACAGTCTCATAACAGCTGTCTGACATGCTTCTGTTTCTCTGCTGGAGAAGTAAACCAAGCCGCTCTGCTTTCGCAGGTTTTTTCACCGACCAGCTGATGGGTCAGAGGTCATGTACGATCCCGTCAGTGTGATGAACGCTGATATTCTCAACTACTGTCAGAAGGAATCATGGTGCAAGCTGGGTTTCTACCTGATCTCATTCTTCTATTATCTCTACAGGTAAGTAAAACTTCATTATCTCTTTAGTTAATCCATGACATAAATTACTACAAAGAATGTCAATCTTCTTTGTCTTCATAGTAGACTTCCTCTCCAAAACATGAAACGCATGCTCTGTCAAGTCAAGTTTTATACAGGAGTCTGTCAGGAGCCTAGAAACCAACTGACTTTTTATACATGCACACTGATTACAAGCAAACAGATCACAGGTTAGGATGGTTACATTTAGTAGCCATTTAATCCCGTGAGTTCACTGTTGTCAGGCCAAAACCTCCAGGGTATAGAAACTTTTGATTGGCGTCATTTGGGTAGTTTCTATTGTCACAATGATTTAAAAAGAGCAAACACAATTGTTTGAAGGGTCAATGACTTCACCCAACCACTAACCATGAGTGATAGAAAAGTCTATGTATTATCATTCAGATTCTCTGAAAAATGGCCAAAAAAATATGGTAGTTAGCGATGCACGATATTATCGGCACGATATCGGCTTAGGCAGATATTGGCTTTAAAAGGTATTATCAGCAAACACAAGACCTGCCGATATGACTAATGACTACAACAGTAGACTAAAAAGGCTGCTACTCCTAGACTTCTAAGCTGGCGCCCTTTACAACTATTATTTTTTTACATTAATTATTTTGCTTAATGAGGAAACGTATATCTATATTTGCTGTGACATGAGCAGACAAAATATTATGTTAACTTCACTACAGAAGACACAAAATTACCTCTGCATTTGGGTGCAGGGAAAAATGAATACATGTTGTATATCAGTATCAGTTATCCCAATATATCGGCATATCAGATATCGGCAAAAAGTCCAATATCAAGCATCCCTAATCGTATTGGTTATAGTTATACTAGTAATAGTAATACTGAGAGATGAAGAGCACCAAATAGGGGGGAGGGAGGGAGAGGGACAAGGAGACAGAGAGAGACAGACAGATAAAAGAGAGAGAGTGCTGGCTGCATAATGGCTGTGCCCCCAGCAGTCTAGGCCTATGGCAGAATAACTAAGTGATGGTTCATAGTTCACTTGAACCAGTCCTAACTATAAACTTTATTAAAGAGGAAAGTTAAGTTGAACTTTACATGTAGGGACATTGTCTGCCTCCCAGACCCACAGTGGGAGCTGGTTCCACAGGAGAGGAGCTTTTGTAGCTGAAAACTCTGCCTCCCATTCTATCTGTCTATCTTTCCATTCAGGCTGCTGTAGAAACATGGTGATGGAAGAGGGAGTTCTTTGCAAAACAAGGTCTTTGACTAGAAAGGCTTATTTTTAACACTATACAATATAATCAGACTTGTGGGTAATGTATTGGATTTCTACTAATAAAACCTGCTAAATGTTACACACTGGACTTCAACCCAGTATGGGGTTGTTATTCATCATTCAAAGTGGATTTAAGGCCAAGCTTTTTTAACGACGCCCTCTGCTGGCCAATGCAATTGTTACTTCAGGTAGTCTAATGTGCTTCAAGGCTGTATTTTGAACTGGAATGAGATTTTAAGGTGTCACTTTGAACTTCTTACGCCAGGTTCAAACGGATATCTGAATTTCAGATAAAAAGTGGCACCCCGAGTTCATACAGTATATTGTGAACATACATGTATGTTTACAATATGTTTGATTAATACATGAGCAGAGTAGGTGAAGAGTGTATCAGCATATCATATACCTCAAAAATGTACATTCAATT
The DNA here is from genome assembly GCA_016785285.1 of Brachirus orientalis. NCBI lineage: Eukaryota > Metazoa > Chordata > Actinopteri > Pleuronectiformes > Soleidae > Brachirus > Brachirus orientalis. The sequence goes on from JAFBJR010000139.1 coordinate 1,171,458, forward strand.
ATATTACATGTGGGACACTACCCTTTGGAGGATTATCTTAAATATATATTTTCTTTCCCCTATTTTCTTCTACCTTTATCCATGGCTGATCATCTTCTGAAGTATGGTCTACGCCTTGGTGAGCTTCTAACACGTAGGAGATCTGGAAGAAACAAAGGGAAACATCTGTAAGAAAGACCCAGATGAATGACTGAGGCATCAACACTTCCGCTCTCCATGCATCCTTCCCAACCAATGACTTGGGCTTTCAACAGTCAAAACAAGGACTAAACTAAGACCAATCTGAGTGATGATGTGAATGTAAAGTTGTTGCCTCCCCTAAATTATATTACTTTATCACCAGATACTGCTGGTGAACTTCAGGACGAAGTTGAGAAGGATGGAAATGAAACAGACAGAGGATGCAGCAGGTGTTTATGTTGCCTTTGACCCATTACGCTATTTAACAATATGAAGGGCTGGAGCTTTCCCATGCTGCTCTAACTGATCCAGTCACTCAACTCACTGTGAACCTACAAACACTTAGGGGCTGGAAAACTAGATATATATATATGTATATCTATATTCTATAAGTCAGGGCAGGATTGTGTCGGTTTCATTCAATGTATTTAGAAAACAACTGCTTTGGTTGTGTTACAGGTACAACTGTCAAAAAAAAAAACAGGATAAAAGAACTGTAAGAGAGGCAGAAGGTGGGTTGGGCAGGGAAATAACCATGTGGTGTGTGCACACACAGGATCAAGCTAGAACATTTCTTTGATGCCAGCCTCTGCCAAAAAAAAAAAAAAAAAATCTATTTCATTCTGTAACTACAACAAGGAATCAATCAATTCACGAGTCATGATTAATTGTGAGTCTGTAGCTGCTCGGGTGACATTTTAGGTTCATGCTTTCTGAAGAACTGAATGCTCAGACATATGATGCCAAAAGTTTATATCTGAAAAACACTGTGCCAAATTAAAAAAGGAGAAGTTACAGTATAAATTACGAGACTGAGAAAGGCGGTGGTGTGATCTTGTAGTACACTAATACACACTCAGAATTTCATTTTGCTCTTCAACAAAATTAATTTTGGCACAATGGTTTTTTTTTATGGTCCTGTTATTGTCGTCTTTTGTAAATGTGCAGGGAGCGCCTTATTTCCAGTGATGTTGACTCTTGTCTCATCTGCATCTACTGTATACTATAGTCATTTTAGCACAGCAACTCCAATATGAGGTAGAGCATAGAACTATTATGTATAAAAAGCAATTAAAAACTAGCAATGTGATATGATTCATGAGACATATCGACGCAGTGTTACTAAGTGTATGTAATAATACTGAGCAGGACAAAAGTGACAATAATGAGTCTGACATCGTTATGTTTCAGCTGTAATAAAGACAGTAAAGTCCTCTCAATATAGCTACAATCATATATCACAGTTTCAAAGAATGGCTGAAATACAAGATTTGTAAACAATGAAGCTTCTCAGCTGGAGCTGCCTTTGTTCTCATGTGTTCATAAGTTTGAGCTATTTAAAGTGAAGTTTTACAAGTGACTTTCAGTAGGAAAACTAGTGCGGAGTCTGCAAACAACTGTGTGTTCCACGTGTAGTAAAATGTGGTGGTGACACATTTGGTATATAAACTATAGGAAATAGGAAATGATGAGTTGAATACTGCAGCCTTTTGAAGTAGTTTCTAAAGATGTACTAAAATTCACACCTTGATATGTATCCATGACGACACTCAAAACATTTATTCTTCATTATTCCTAAATAGGAAAACATTTGTAGCCTTCTATGAAGCAGTTGCAAAATGTGTATGTCAGCAGTGAAACACTTACTGCATTTATTGATCCTTATATGACCTGGATAGTGATATCAGTATACATAGTATAAATTTAAATAGTGCATAAAGTTATAGTCAACAGATCATGACAAGATCAAAACCAATGTTAATGCACCCGTCAACATCCGTTTGCATCCGTTTTTGACTTTTGTCTTTAGTCAAGATCATTTCTATTAAGAAGCAGATCTATGAAGAAATTTCTCAAAAAGCCGTATTAATTCCTGAAACTGCTGGACATTGCTGCGTTAAACAGAGACAAGCTTAACATACTGTAGTTTCAGTGGAGTCACCAATGGATTTTCAGGCACAGATGCTTCTAAACCAAGCATTAGAAAACAGAGGAGGATCAATTAAAAGGTGTAGTTCATGTTTTCTGAAGTGTGGTCGCACAGGATATTGACACATAACCAACATTGACTTCAACATCAAAATAATGCGATGAACAAATTTGTATGAGTAGGTACACTTAAGCTGAAGTTGGTGGAAACGGGCTTCTTGTTAGCTTTTAAATGCAGTTTTTCCTTCTGTCCCCGCTGGAAGCCATGTTTTCAATGAGAGCAAATTTGTCTGGGCTCCAGGCTGGTTCCAGGAAATGGAGGTGCACTTGAGACAGTCAGTGTCCCCTTCACAACCACACAACCTTACACACTAAAAACCTGAACTTTCCCTTTAACGTGAATTATGATCTTCTCCTCAAGTGACAAAAAAAGAATATTAATAGGCATTAATAACAGTTTACTTCTAAATATACAAGTGTGAGGCAAACAAAGTGATCATTATATGACTTTTAAAATGATCTCATTTCATTTTGTTACTCGTTTATGATGACATTTAGGTTATACATTGTTTCAAGGGTCATTATGTTTTCAAACCGCCATCACAGACGGCATCAGTATCAAAGAATTTCATATGAACTGAATAAAACTTACGGGGGAATCAGATTAGCAACACAGACTTGGCTGAAGCTACTCCATCAGCCTGTCAGTGTTTGTGAAAACAAAGTACACAGTGTGCCAGATGATGTTTGAAGTGATCAAAGAACACTGAGACCTCTAAACTCCGACTGACAACAGTGTGAGTGCGTTGAATGTGGACAATCACTATTAAAGCACAGGAACATGAGGGAAGTGGGAGAAAAAGCTTGGATGAATGTCATTATGTAGTTGCTCCGAACAAAGCATTTTAAAATAGTGCATTTAACTATATCTATTTGTAATTGTCTTTTATACAATTATCATAAATGTGTGCTATGGTAAATTTGGTGGATTACTTTATATTTATTAGGTAACACTATGATGTACAGCAATTCGCTCTGATGCCGTATTCTAATAAAATATTTAATGCCAAAGTGATCGTCCCCGAGTTTCTGATTTCCTGTCCATCTGTGAGGAGTTGTGCAGACATGACACTCCGCCAGACTCGGAGAGAAAAACTAACTGTGAGGATGATAATGGCAATTTAGACACAGTGTGTGGCAATTTACCACACACTGAAGGCTGTCAAAAAACTCCAGCTGCACGTGGAAGTGTATCCAGAGTGGTTCACACAACCTCTGAAAAGGAACGAATTCCATGAAAAATGTCTTCACTGAGAGGGCTGCCAGTGGAGAGGCAGCAGAGGCAGCGATAGTCTTTCATTAATGTCTGTACTTTCACAATGGTAAAATATCAAATTATAGGCCACTGAATGCCTGCTAGGTTGCATAACACAACTTACAGTAGTTGACAGAGTTTATTTCCACATGGCAAGAAATCACGGATGAAAATGTCACTGCAGCTGTGGTACATTTAAATATTCTTGACATTTTCTTTTTTCCCTCAGTCTCAAAAGGAAGCTGAGCAGGAAAACACTGAATGGGAAAGACCAGGAATCATTAGTAGTGTATACAGTATAGTGTGCGTGTGTGTAAGGTTTGCCAGCTTATCACTTGTCTAAATAATGATTCAGACAGAAAACAGAGCAACAACAGGGCTTCAAGCTGGCGTTTTCCCTCTGTTAGCAAAGGACACATCACCATCCCCTGCTGTCACCATGGAAACTAAATTGTATTAGAGATTCCTGTTGCCTCACTCCAAGGCTTGCACTGAAAAGAGGAAAAAAAAAAAAAAAACAGTTCAAGTTGGTGTATATGCCTGGCAGCACAGCTCCTCTCTCCTCTCTCTCTCCCTTACATCCAGCACACATTTAACAGTTTCATGAATGTAGTCATGACAACCACAACCCCAGTGCCTCTATATATATGACACTTGGCACACACACACGCACGCGCATCTGTTTCTCGTTCTGTCTCATCCCACGGTTCACACTGTTACACACTCATCTTCCCGGGCTCTTCCTATTCCAGCACCCTCCACCATGATAATTGTCTCAACTCCTTTCCCCTCTCCTCTCCTACGTCTGTACTCAAGGCGTTGCCATGGAAACTGGCTACAACTGATTGGACTGAAACATCATGATTGGCATATATACAATTGGCGAGCCCATGCACACGCACAAACACGGACACACATTTCTGCTAATTCATTATTATGCAAAGGCACTCTGGAGCTGTGGCATATTATCGCGGCAGTACAGACATGCATATACAGCAAAATCATAAGGTCAAACAAACACAGCAATCCAAGTGCCATTCAGTTCAAATTCACTGGCAGAATAACAATAATGACCATTGACATGCGATTGCAAGCAAAACCGAGTCATTTTATATAAATAGTAAAAATGTAAGTGAAAGGGAAAAGAAGAGGATTTAGTTTCTTCACCGACATTCCTGCTAACACACTTAATTAGACATACTGCATAATGGTTGTGAACACCTTATTCACACATCTCCTCTGGTTATCAGTGGCTGACTGTGTCCAAGAATGTGTCAGACCTGTTCACGCTCAAGTTTTTATTTAGACAGTGGGTCGTTTGTCCAGACACAGGCTGGAGTGTGACTCACTTTGACTGTCAGCTTCTGTCTCCTCTGTCAGTAAAGGTTCATTTCCAAGCTCATTTGTACTTTATTTTCAGTAAAAAAATCATTTGTATCATATAGAAGCACGATTCATTGAAAAAAACAATTCAAATGTAACCTTAAAATGTGTTTTGCCAGTTAAACTGTTATTTATTAACTTGATGCATCTAGTTATATTTTTGTTACATAGACTAAAATGGAAATTGGAATCAAATCACGAGGCACTTCCAAGGCTATTTCAAAGCAGGAGCATCATTCAGTAGTAATGGTCTTTTTTTAATCAGTCTGCTCACACCTAATTTAAAAATTAAAATTTAATATCAAATCATGGTTTATTTTTTATGAATGAGGCTCAATGGCCTTCACAGGTGAGGGTTACTGCTATTCCCCCTTTCCTCTTGGAAATAATCATGTCAGTGTCTAATTTTGCTCATGATGACAAACTGCTGATTGATTTCAAACTGATTTGAAGGATATTTTCAGCAAGTTTCCACAACAATGAATTGAGTCATGATCCAGTACAGAAGAAATGATCAAACTGTAAATTTTGCATAAATAATGCCTTTTATTATATGATATTATACTATAAGTGAAGCAATAAGGCGTAAATTAGCATTTTATAGTTACAGTAGCTCAATGTAAATCAAATTTTAACTGCAAAACTCCTCAAAGTGACTTGTGTGTCTCAGTCTACGCATTAAAAGCCTTCGCAAGATTAAGACTACAATTACCTCTCAGTGGTTGCGTGCTCCAATTTAATTTACGCATACATCATGAAGTTGATGATTACTTTCAACTGGAAGAAGGCTATATATTTATTATTCCTTGAAGCACAGATTGACCTGGTATTAGTTTAATGAGATCAGTTGTACATACAGAGTATCCCTTAGATTCTGAGTGTTCATTGTCCTTTTTCTTGCTATGATACTGTATAATTTGACCTATTTATCAAAGTTATCAAAATATGTTTGTATCATTTAATAGTATATTTAATAAAAACGGATAAGTACGCAGCTATCAGTAAATATAGTTAGAAATAATGTGGTATTACATTTTAAAATGAATAATTCATATACAACTACAAGTAAACAGATCATACAGACAGCAAAAAATTGCATAAAAGTTAAAAGGCTTGTGTATTAATACAACATGAATCCAGTCAACATGTAGGCAGCCAAGCATGTCCCTAATTAGCTTTTAGCAAAATGGAAAACAACACATGAGCACTGTGTAGGCGAGGCCAGAGAGCAACTGAACTGGGTGAAACATGAAGGCTGTTCATCTGCAGAGCTTTGTCACCTGCATGCACAAACATCACTGCATGTGAAAGGAATATTATCTGCAGTGGACAGTAAATACAGCATGATTTATAATGGAAAATGATACCAGTTATTAAACAGGGGCTGCGAAGGTAGAATGAACGACTCCAGGATAAGTGATAAAGAAAGTGCCATCAGCATATTCTGGCTTAATCCATTGCATGTATGCCAAGCCAGGCACTACCTGTGTCCCTCCTACGCACGAATTACAATTATACGACAAGATATTAATTCATACAGTATACTGTAGTAATCATTGTATGAAGCTGAAATGTATTTTTTAGGATAAACCCCTTGTAGATGTATCATCTTGTATTTGAGGTGATCCCAAGATGACTAAAACAAACAACACACAGCCATTAATAAAATCAAAGAAAACCTTACAACCACAGGTTGGCCAGAGAAGCCAATAACAGATATAACAGCCAAATGTAAGATCACCAAATACAGAAAAGTGTAATACCAGAAACAAAACACAGTTAAGCTGTAGAGAATAGTTCTCCATGGTAATATAACTTGTTTCAGCTTATCCTTTCATGCAACCAGGTCCAAGCCACATTCATCCAGAATAATGGGGATAACCACACTGAATCTGAGTCCTTATCTGGGTTTTGTGCAACAGACCTCTAGAGTCTGAACTTTACTTAACTTAAAATTTATATGAACCAAGTTACTAGCCGTAATACCAGTCAATCATGAAACATTTCTTTTTCATATATTATGCACCTTTTCAGTAAACCAGGTTAAACCACCTGTCACCACGCCTCCACACAGTGACTCACCCATGGTGGCCATTTTATGCCTATACTTCATTGTACTAAAATATATACACCCCATGTTCTTTCCATTTCTTCAATTTAGAGCAGACATATTAAAAGCTGAGGTCTGACAGATGTCACAAAAAAGCCCAGAGGCATTAGAGAACATCCGTTCTTAATACCAGCATGTGACAAGCATCCATTTCAACAGGAAGAGAATAAAAGAATGGTAATGGGAATTAAAAGGTGCCCTGGCTATTAGCAGATATCTCCACAGGCTCATAGCTGTTCTGCTCTGTTATCCTCATAAAAGTTTAGTTTTTCATATAATGGGAACATTTGTGTGTCTATAGAATATCTAGTATTAGGGGTCCTCAATATTGAGACAGAGTGAACCAATTTGTTCTTTAATGCTCAGGGAGCTTCATATACATAGATAAAACTGAAAAGAATATTTGGTGTTTTGAAATTGTTTATTTTTTATATACATGTATTTCATAGGTAACAAAACACTTCACAAAAAAAAGACACAGTAAAATGTAAAACCCTCTTTTAGGATAACGAAAGGCACTGAAATTTACCATTTTATTTTATTACATGTTTCTGCATTAATGCAATTATTCAGACCTTCTGAAGTGTGGCTGCATTAGACCTGGCAAAATCTACGCATTTCTGAGTCTACATATGATATCTAAAGAATATACTGTGTGTGTGTGTGAGCTTTTCTTGCCATTAGACAGACTTTTCCAACTTAAACCTGAAGTTTGTGTTACTGTGTAAGTCGCTCACTCACTGCACCAAAGTCCAGCGATTTAATGTCACAGCACACGAGTTGCTGATCCACCGCTGTCTCCTTGATTAAGTTCTAATGTGTTATTTTGTAACTCTGGTGTTTGTAATGCTTTGTTTATTTAAGGAGACAAACTTACCAAGAAAAAGGCAGCAGTAGACTAGCAGCTCTTATGTCCTAGTGAGCAGAAAACACTGTTTTTCCTATGGACTTTGGTGTGGTGAGTGAGCAGACTACACATTTTAATTTCCAGATGGAAAAGGTTGTCCAACAATGAAATAAATAAGATTTTATTCAGTGAGCCTTTTGCTATGTGGCCAAAATCTAAAATCTATTTTGTCTTGTTTGTTTTAGTGAGAGCCTCTAAAGACAGGAGGCTCACGCAGCACTATAACCTTTAGCAGGAGCAGCACCTGTTATTATCTGTGGTGCATGTACAGTAAATATTTATTGCTGGGTTTGTGCATAATCACAGGTTTTCTGTGACAGTTCTGGTCCTGTACCTCTTAGCTACTGTCCTTCTTCAGTACATATAAGGGAAGATCCTGTATGGGACACGTCGACAGTAGGTGTCCCATGCGAGTCCATATTTTGCTCTACACTGCCTTTCATCACGGGCCTCTCGGTGGATCAGCAATATGGTGAAATATATGACATAGAAGTAAGGCACCAGATGTGAGAATCCTTAAGAAAAGAGAAACAGACAGAAACCAGTTTATTTAAGAAAGTATAAGTATAAGTAGTAAGTATAAATCACTCGTACTTTCATTATCCACTGATCCTTTACGTCAATGAATAATCTAGCTGTTTCAGGCAGAAATGACTGCACAACTCAGTTACAGAGGTGGCTACGCAACTGAGTCATATAAAACTGAATAGCAATGAGTGTCAGTTTTAACAAAAGCCTGACAGTTATGATGTTTAGGAAGTTTTCACGGGAACATGAGGCCTTTCAGAGAGACACAAAGGCAGATTGTTGCTGCCTTCATTTCTTCTGCATCAGAATCAGACACAGTATAATATTGGATACAATGATATAGATCCACTATGTCTATGAGAATTGGAAAACACACAATGTATAATTTTGGTACTGGTGCAAAAAGCCTTTCCTCTGAAATATTTATTTCATGTTGCAAAAGTACAATCCATTCACACATGCACTTACATGTCTGCTCCTTCCAGATTAATGTTGTGTAACCTGCTCCGACACCTGCAGTGCCCTCCCCCCCTCCAACGTGCACAGAAGTACAAGGACCCTGATTTAGCCCCGACTACATCCAGGCGTTCTAATAAAAACTCTCTATGCTTATAATGTCTGTTTGGCATGTGTGAAAATGTAGCCTAATGTTGGCTATTAAGCTGCCTTACCACATGGCAGAGACCATGCCAGGGCCATGGCCATGTCACCAAGGTAATTGGGGTGACGAACAAAACCCCACCAGCCAGATACTAGCAGCCGTTTCCCTGTTGCTGTGGCGATGGTCTCCAGTCCTGCAAAAAATTGAGGAAAACTGTATTAACTTGGTGAGTCATCTTAGGAATCACAGAAATAACTCTGTATCTCCCTTTCCATTCTGATATAAAGAGTAAATTCATTCAACGTCTTTTATATATGCACTAGAGGTTGACCAATTAATTGTGTTTGCCAGTTAATCAGCTTCAATAGTACATCTTATCTGCTGACCCTGGCTCCAATAACACCTGATGTTTTGAGCTGCCTCTGCCTGTCACTTGCAGGCCCAAACGATGCATTCAAGGAACCCTCTGTAATTTCATCACTTCTGCGGGGTCCAAAGCATTTTCAGCTTTAAGAAGCAGCTATGAGATGCATTTAGAGACTAACTTACTAATTAGCACTAACCAAATGCTTGCTGCTGCCATCCATAGGCTGTCTATATTAAATAAAAGAAGTCTTCCTCGTTTGGGCCAGTCAGAAAGCACCAAAATACTGAATATTGGCCAGGGGGTGACTCTGCTAGTTACAAAAAGAACCCTGTTTGAATGGGAACGCTAGTCTACTTCTCACTTGATTTATAACATTAGTGATCATTTTCCTGAGTAGTTAATTATTTGCACCACTAGTTTCAGGTCTTCTGCCGTCAACTTTGTAAATTATAGAGTGTAAAAAGAGTATAGTTCAGAATTGGGAAAACCAAAATGCAAAAAGAAACTGACTTGCAACACTTGGATGTGTGGGGTCTCTTCTGAACTGGTTCTTCTGTGAGTTGGATTTTCTGAAAATGTAGTAACCAATACCTGATGGCAAAGAAATAACAGCACCACAGTTAACTTAACATTTTACAGCCCAATGAAAAAGATCTGACTCTTAATTACCATTCAGTGTAATTATAGCTGCTGCTCTGAGTGGACTTAGGGGCTGTGGGTGCATGACCAGGAATATTGCCTGCAGGCTATACGTGAAAGGAACCCAGCCCAGGTCTCCAAAGGTCAACATGAAGCCAAAACCATCATGCACAATGTCCATGGTCGTCAGTACAGCCTCCTGTGAAAGTCACATGAGATTAAGTCAAACTTAATAGATAGAAAGACAGATAAATAAATTTCTGCTGTTGTGCTTTAGTGTCATAATTTCTGAATGAGAAATGACTGCTGAGCTCTCACCTCGTTCCACAGAGCGTCTGTTACATACAGCAGTTGGAAGCTGTTGACCAGTATCATGGCGAGGGAGGGTGAACCGCGAAGCTCCACCTCTTTCATCAGCATGCCGAGGTTGATGACCACCTGAGAGGAAGTGAATACTGACCATCACTGAAGGCAGTGTGCTTCAACTGCACTATATACCGTATGCATTTGTTTAAAAGGCATATGTTCTAGAGGAACAAACAGCTGTTCTAGAGGAACAATCAGCTGTCAGGAGAATCATTTAAAGTTCCAATAAGTAACATTTAGGCAAGTTTATAGCCATGAATTGAATAAACTACTCACAACTATGGTTAAATGGTAAAATAAGAATCGTTGCATTTTCATAGCCTCAGAATAAGCCTTTTATGTGTACTTCAGGCAAGGGCCTTGTTGTACGGAGACCACAATCCTGTGTCATCATATTTCTACAAAATCCAATTGACAACCTGCCAGAGCATGAGTTTCACATTTTGAAGCAGAAGCTTACTGCACAGTACAAATACTATCTTACATGACCACAATCTAAAGTTTTAATCAATGGGTACCTTATTAGCTGATGAACAACTCAACAGGGTTTTTTTAAAAAAAAAAAAAAAAAAAAAAGTGTATCTTAAGTGCTTTAATGTTCCGTTTTCATTTTTTTGTACTTGACACTTGACAATAGAGTTTTTACTATACCTTTCACTGAAATACCTTTTTTATAATCCTCCAATGCAATGTGAACAATGAATATTAAAAAAAAAAGAGAAGAAAAATCATACAATTGCTATCTTGACTACATACTGATACTAAAACAAATATCTAAAATATCAAATAACTATACAGTTACATCAACTTGATATTCTGGACTTCTGGACATTTATTTAAGGAAAGTTTCTCTCTGAACCTCAGTAAATTTTTACACTATAAATGTTTCAAAACCCTTCCAACCCCAAGCCTGTAACATAATCTGTATACTTTAACATGAAATTAAAGTAATTCATCACTTCTATGCAGGCTCTTCAAATGTTTTTATTTGGAAAATTAACAGTAAGATGTTCAATGTAAAAGTAAATAGTTGTGTCAGGAAATCAAAAATCTCCCACATACTGTCTGTAGCCAGTTGGTGGAAGCTTTTTCTGTCCTCTCCTACGCACACAGCTTTAAAACACTCAGATGTGCAAAGATTTTACAGTTTATACACTAAGTAAAAACAAGGACCTGTTACATTTTTACAGCATTATTCCAATGCTTTTTGTAATCAGTGAAGATAAAGTGAGCCTTGCTGCAACTCTTAGATGAATGCTTGACTATTTACCTTTTATTGTCAGTGGTTAATCTATACTTAGTCTAATTTGAATGGATGAGTCAGAAAAAGATTATGAAGTACACCTCTGTCCACCAACAAATCTCTCCCTGTGTTGACTCACTGGGGAGAAAAGTTTCTCATTCTGACTGTGTCAAATTCACAGGCTGCCATCTACACTGGAGAACCAGAGGAGCAACATCACCATCTGTTGGTGTTATGCTCAATAACAGCAGTGAAAATCAGTGCTAATTAAAGGTGTGCACTACACTGGAAAAACACTGCAACACAAATGTAAAGTATAAACACTCTTTCTTTCAACGCCCTTCAGACATTTTTTTTTTCACCCAAACAATGGATACACATTTTGTCATTTCGTCAAAAAAAATGACAAAACACTTATGACTGGACAAGCTGACCAAGAGAAATCTAACAGAATCCACTGCAGCCACCACACCCGCTGCTGGAAAGAAACCTAGAATCAATGAAGGAAAAAAAAAATTATAGCTTTAAATTGCAGGTGGCAAATGTCAAAGGCCAAGCCATGAAGTAATTCAGCCGATGTGTTTGTAAATAAGTTAGTGTCATTTGGTACACTGCTCACTCCCCACACCAAAGTCCATAGAGAAAATCTGTCATTTTACATCTGGGCACACAGGAGCTGTTGATCCAGTGCTGCCTCTATCAATAAATTTCAAAAGTGTTATTTTGTGACCAGTGTTTCAAATCCTGCATTCAGATTTACCTCAGTGACACAAACTGAACAAACAAAGCAGCAGTAGACCAGCAGCTCATGTGTTCCCACAAGCTGATGTAATTGCAAAGAAAATAATCAATAAGCAAATGAAATTCTAGGGAAGGTACTGTAATCCCAATTTTATTTATTTTTATTACTATCTGGGTGAAGCACTTTTGTTTGTGGATGATGGTGTAGAAAAGGGTGACTATCCTGCAGCCTGCAGAAGCTGAAGGACAAACAAAGCTGAAGGACAAACAAAGGTAACTGCTTCCTATACACAAGCATGGACACAGAGCCACACATGTGCTGAGCCACATGTGTGGCTCAGCACATGTTTGTTTCAAATAAACAGTGAGAGGGCTGACAGTTCACACACCACAGACAGCTAGTGGACCATGAGAAGAAGAGCTCTGGATTTGACAAAACATGTATTTGGTTAGAAGTGATGTTTATACCATGCAATACTAACAACTATATGCACAAATAAAGGATGAGAGTACAAATATGTTTTTGTTTGAAGCAGTTCAGTCTAAATGTCACAACAGGTTTACAAGCTTTGAACACACAGTGTTATTTTATGACTTTGAGACAATAAAGAAATGAGAAATTAGTCTGTAGAGTTTTTTTTTCTTGTTTGCATCATTAAAAGAATATGACATTTAGGGATTTGCACCTTTCTTTCATAAAATGTTTCATTTAATCAGTACTAATACTCTTGGCCCTTGCACAGTCACAGTTCTCTCATGTTTGTCTTTTAATTGGAGGAAGTACATACGTTCAAGAGCCTTTTACCTGAAAGCATTATCAGAGTCTGGTTTTCTGTAGGTCAACTCACCCAGCCAATCAGACCCGGTCTGAGCTCACAGAAATATTTCAGGTCAAAGTTTCCAATCCGAGGATTTAACTCCCGTCCAATGTAGAAGTCATACAATGGATTTCCTAAATAAAACAGAGGGATGAAAGTTAACCCCTCCACAGGAAGATTTGAAGCACAGTATTCTTTCTTTCTTTCTTTTCTTACATTGTCTGTGAATAAATAATGTGAATACAAAAAGTGAAACGGGAATTGAAATTAGCTATGTCAATGACTTCATCTTGTAAACCAATAAATAGGTACTTAGTAGTGAGTAGTAGATTAATACTTATTTATATAAGTTCACACATTTTTGTTCCCAAAGGCAAGACTAAATGAATTGGAAAATTGAAATATTATTTTACTTTGTATTTTTTTATTACCTGTTTCATTATCTAATATATATTTTTCAGATGATTTTTAATTTAAGTATATACTAATTGGAAAATTGAAATATTATTTTACTTTGTATTTTTTTATTACCTGTTTCATTATCTAATATATATTTTTCAGATGATTTTTAATTTAAGTATATACTGTAAGTGCACTGCAGTACGAACACAAAATATAGTATATATATATACGTATATATACGTATATATGTATGTGTGTATGTGTGTATATATATATACACACATATATATGTGTGGAATTTTTCACATCCGTATACAATGGCTAGCAACTCTTTTTCTATCTGTGCATACCTACGTTGACAGTCTGTAATGTATATTTAATCAACTTTGTGCATCATTTGTTATTATCAAACTGTTATATTTTATTAGAAAGAGGAAGAAAAGCAAAGTGGTCAAATATATTGTCAAAACGTTCATCAGAATGAAAAGCAGCTGGAATATAACAATGGAGATGAGAATAAAGTGTGTACTCAAGCTTTACATTCATTTAATCATATCTCAATTGCTTCATTTTCAATTCATTATGGTGGTGTACAAAGGCAAAATGGCAAAATGTCTGTCTTTGTCTAAATATATATGGAACACAGCGTACATGTTTTCACATGTTTCACAATCTCATTTTATATTAACTACATTGAAACTAAAATATTTTCCTGCTCTGTTCAGCTTGATAGCTTGCCACTGGGCAAACTAGTCCACTAACTTAAAAGAGATCACTCTTCCCTGTTCTGCAGAAGACTGCAGGCCCATACTGAGCTTGGCTATTAGATAACTACCCATGAGAATATCAAAATCCTCCACTAAAAAATAAAAGAACTACAAGATGCAGAACCCATCTCTGGCAGCTGTTTTAAGCAGCATTGCATAACAGAGTCTGTCTTTAATGATGTAGCTCAACTCTCACCTGTGTTGCCTCCTAAAGCGAGAGCATGGGGAGGAGCCCAGAAGGAGCGGACATAGAGGTAGATGGCAAGGAGGAATGACAGCACTGTTGCACACACTGCCAGAGGCAACAGCAGCTCAAACAGAAACCCGAGCGGAGCTCCAAGACCCACCAACATCATCAGCAACACACCACTGATGCACAGGCCATAGAAACCTGAGAGGAAAGCAAAACAAACATGACCATGTGCTGCAGTTTAGGAGAGAGACATAAACAGACTGACAGAGGCTGGTGTTTTTTATAAATTTTAACATGATTATGTGATATGAATTAAGTTTAGTTGGTGTATTTGCAAATTTTGTAAAAAAAAAGTGGTGTATAATAACTTTAAAATACAATGGTATGTGTTTTTGCAGGCCATTTTGCATTTTGAAGCTAAAGCTTTATACAGAAACAAAGAACCAAAGTCTTTCTCGCATGTGGAGTCTTTTTGTTACAATCTGAACTTTCAGCATTAGATGTGTAATTCTTACATACTGGCCCTTTAAGCATAGGTGTAATAATTATTATGTTTTTTTGACTCATCTTTTAGTGGTCAATACTATTAAAACCTATTTTTGACTATGCAAACTCAAATACCATTAATGGGATACTTCAGACGAGTACCATCCCTCAGCACCAGTCCTTCAGACACCTGCGAAAAGTTATTTTAAACAACAGAGTAAACACAAATCATAATATTTTGCGGAAACACTACTCAGCAAAAGTTTAACAGTCTTGGTTTTAAACAAAGCATATTTTCAGGAACATTTTAAGGACAGACTGTGATATTAGAGGGTAACACATGAAAAATGTGCAAGGTAGAAATGAACATGCGAGAGAGATGGAAACTACCAAACTCCACCCAATTACTAACATTTCTCTCTTAAAAGTAATTAAAAATTAACAATTAATAAATGTTTGGAATAATCCACTTAAATTTTACATGAAATTATCACACAACAATTTCGTGAATAAAAACGTATTGCTACTAATTGCTACTAATAATTGCTACTAATGATCAACCTATAGCATGACTTCAGAACTCAGTGATTGCCAATGATTATATTTTATACAAGAGACAATTCCACAATTGATCAAACAATCAAATCCACCGCTAGTTTTAATGTAAGCTGAACCACAATCTGGGCTGATGAGTGTGTCATACCTTTCCTAATGGCAACAAATAGAAGATAGCATGCAGAGCTATCCATCCCAGCACAAGCACGGGGGCAAGAGGGTCCCACAGCTGCTTACTGGAGGGAAGAGGAGGGGGCCACTGGAGGATAGAGGCATCAGGGGACTGGCACAGAGTTACCAGTAACAACACAGTCAACGGGAGGAAGATGGGAATGCATATAGCGCCTGGGACACAGGTGACAATGAGCGAGTTGACAGTAAATAAGCAGGATAACTACATTTACATGGACACAAATAATACAACTATGGTGAATCCCTTCATCTGAATATGACATTATTTTGACTGTAGCTCACCCAGTGTTCCTCCAAATTCCTGCTCTGTGGTGTGGGAGGATCGGTGTTTGGAGTCTTGAATGTTGGGCCTCATGATTGGACTTGTGTCCACACCAAAAAAGTAAAGGTGACCGGTAAAAACATCAAGGGTAATGTCAAAGTATTTGTAAAAAGAAATACCATAACTACATACATGTTATATTCTATAATACATGGTCTGCAGTAGAAAATATCTTGCAATTAACATCTGGATTCATCTTTTATATGAAGATCCTTTTTCCACAGCCCATAGTGCAGAGACGTCAAACTCAATTACAGAGGGGGCCGGAATTTAAAATTGTGTCCAAATTGAGGGCCAGACTAGGTCAAATAAAAATATATTAATAATCAGAACAAAGCAAGCTTGATTAGATAAAGAAACAATTCAAAGATCAAGTTTGATCCTTTTCTCATGAAATAAAATGTATTGATTTATGCAACAATGAATGACTGTTTTAAAGTATATACATAGACACACACACACGTCACTTGGAGTACTCCCAAAAGAATATAAAGTCCATATTTAATTTTCTTCTTTTATGGGCGAGGTAACTTGATGTGTGTATTAATAAGTGAGTCATCGGAGGAGCAATAACATATTAAATCATGGGCCGAATACAAATGTACGACGGGCCGGATGTGGCCCCCAGGCCTTGAGTTTGACACATACGCCATAGAGTAACCTCTGACCGCACGTTAACAGAAGTCCTCACTGACAAAAGAGGTGCCATGCTGCTTTGAAGTAAAACCCCGGAGGCCTTTGTGCATTATATGGGAAATTTCAACTAAGGCTGCTGATTTAAAAAAAAAATAAAAATAAAAAATACAGAGTTTACTATTTCATATACTTTACTATTTTCTTCACTAATTTCACTAAATTCTAGTGTTTCATTTTAATTAAATTTCACACCTGTTGCTCAGTGTTTCCACAACTTTTGTTTTATTTTATCCAGAAACCAAAGAAGTTCAGTTTACAAATTCAGTTATCAATTAACAAATACTTCTTAATTTAATTATGGTACTCAATTAATAATTAATCGTGGTAGTCTTAATCTGAACTAATGCCACTATGTAATTTACATAATAGCTAACAGTGAGCCATTACTTTACACTGTACACCATACAGTATAATCTCTTATAATACATTGTTGTAGATAACTTTCATGTATTCTTACGAAGTAGTTCAAACATGTATTAGAAAAAAACCCTTTGTTTTATTCAACAACCTCCATTAAAACGTTACTTATTCTTAAATGCATATCTAACTGTATTTTAGTTACAATTAGCAAACAATTCGGTCTGTTTTGATATTAAAATGTCGGTAACCTGTGAATTCCAGGATCACATAACTGCGACGTCTGTCATAACACACAGAGAGACAAAGTTCAGCTGTTCACCTTCACCTGCGACGGTGACACAAAAAGGCTTTAAAGAAGAATACAGCACATATAAAGAGCTCAAAGCTGTAAAATGTTGTAAATATTGACTCTTACCGGCGTTGGACGAGAAGGTGCAGACAACAACGTGGATTTTAATGCAGCTGTGGAGCATCCATGCACCCAGCAGCCTGTAGATTGACACGCCCCTGACAAACACGTCCAGGAGCAGGGAACTGTCTCTCAGCCAATCAAATGTCACCATGCCCATCAGAAGAGGGTGGAGCTAAGAAAGCTTAGCAAATCAGATGAGCTCCTCAGGTGGCGACAGTCCGCTGCGCGTTTCATTGCAGGAAGAGGTTAAGAAACACCTAAATTATCTTACATATACATGCAATTACAATATCATTACTACTTTTTTGAGAAAAAGCATAACAAAGACTTGAACCTCACATACATATACTTTTTGTGGACACATTTATTGATTTCAACAATTCCTAAACATTTTTATTTTGTGTAAGACATGCACAGAAAGCAGAATCTGTACAAAGCTGCTGGAGTTATTTTAGCATTAGACATAAACAATGGAATCAGATTACATTCACACAGATTATTCAGCTACAGATGATTTATTAATACATAAGAAAACAGACTTTTCAATCATTCATATTATTTGTATTAAACATGGACAGTATTTCCTTCAGTATCTTGTTTTGTGGATACAAGGGGCTTCCCCTATAGTATTGTATGATTAGCAAATGACAAAGTACATGAGGCTTGGTCTGCTGTTTGTTTCACAAGTGTCTTATGTGTGCCATGCCATTTGACCCAAATTTCATTATTTTCTATGCACTTCATAAACAAGAGAGTATCCTGACAGTGCACTGAGTTACATCCCATTATATTGAGGCCTGGAATAAGGGAATGAGGTTCCCTGGATTTGGGACACGATTATTGAGATAATCACAAAAGTTTAAGAACATGAGTGCACAATTACACATTTACCATATAAATTACACTTGGTTAACAGATTCTTAACTATTTTAGTTAATCTGACTAAACATATAGCTATTGTGATTTTTTTAAATCCTCTTGATGCCCTGATGGCCATTAACAAATAAAGTTGTCTAGAAAAAAGTAAAAAAAAAAAAAAATTAAGTGTATGTAACCCTCACAATACTGTAATAAACACAACCATTCACTAAAGTGCCTGTCAAAAACCGATGTGCTTACCTGTCCAGGTTATTATGATGTTTAGTGTCATACAGATTGAGACATCAACAAAGCTGTCCTCATAATGTGTTCTGTGTGTTTTTATGTGATTTGATGGGAAAGCTCCTCCTGCTCCTTCTTCTTTTCCAAGACATCTTCATTTAATTGAGGCTATTCAGACATTAAGAGGATTTTGATAAATAACTTGACAATGTTTGTCATTAACAAATTTCAGACTCAAGCTTTAACTTTTTAAATTGTTTTTTTCCTGACTTTTAACCTCGTTCACAAATTACTTCGATTACACTCTGCTCCATCGGGGCAGGATCCAGGCAGCGGTGAGCGGAGCTGCCTACAATCTCATCCAACAGGAAGTGTACTAAGTTCTCATCAGAGACAAAGCGCCACAGGTACATCTGCAGGTAGTGGCAGTCCACCTGGATCTGCTGAAGACCATAGCGGCCAAAAGTGCGAAGGCGGACACACTCCAGGAATGTCTTTAAACTGATTTTTATGATTCCCGTCATCACAGACACCTGGGACAATGGAGAGCCAAGATTTTTTTTTTTTTTTAAACTAAGGAGTAAGTTAAGATTCAACAGCATAAGAGATCTACACTCACCTTGTTAAACTCCACTGAGCTGAAAATGTCGATCCTCTCAGAAAACAGCTTGTGAATATTGCTAAGTAGATTGGTATCCATGGGAGCACTGCAGACAGAAAAAGGTCAAATCATTGAAATCGACTTATGAGTTAAACCAAGAAAATACGGATTGGTTGCATGTGTCTGCCTGTATACTTTTCATACACATTTTAACAATAATCTTTTTTTAATTTAATAGATATTGGGACAAAGATGTCTGCAGGACTCATGTCTTTATCATTCTGTTTGTAGATTATATACCTTGGGGTGTAGCTCGCAGCATAGCGTGCTTGCTGCCTGGAGCTGCTATAAACAGAGAACGTTCTTTTGCTGGAGTCACTGCTGTGTGCTTTCCTCACACCTTCTTCATACAAAAGCCCAACCTACAGTAGAGCACACAGTGTTCACTTAACAACCAGCGATTGGACTGCAAGAAATGCTGTGATTCTGCAAAGTTTTACCTGCACATCAATCGAAGTGGTGTCCTCAACTACTCTCTTCATCACAGCACGGACATTTCGTGGCTCGATGGTGTTAACCCAGTCTCGTGTTTCCACACTCTTTCTCAGCATCTGGGAGATAATCAGACCCTGAACCTGCACAAACAACGTAGAATGTTGACAAGAGAGGAAGGAAGCACTGCACGGCTCCAGATGATCCAATGTGCTCAATGTGCTCTGCAGCAACACAGGCAAAATTAACAAAAACAGAAGTTCTGCCAGGTGTTGATCCAACTTTATTATACTGAAGTTCTATTTCAGACCCAAAATTTATTGTACAGGGTAAATCTTCACTTTTTGACATGTGGGGGCCAATGCTTTATACTTAATACATGGTCATGTACCAGGCCACAGCTGGAGAGCAAAATGCCTCCGATGTTCACTCATTTCCTACGGCTTTCTCCCCCCACATGACAGTCAGGGGGAGCTGACACCAAACACAGCTGACATAGGGAAAAAAGGCAGATTACACCCTGAACAGGTGGCTGAAAAATATTGATGCTGAAAATTAGTGTCAAAGTATTGACTATTGGATATGTGTCAGACCTGACAAAAAGCTGAAATTATAATTTTGGTATAATTTTTCCTCCACATTTGTCTGCTGCGGAGTATCAACATCTACTAGGATTTTGGATTTTGTTTTTGAAAAAGAAGTTACATATTTGTGGGAGAGGTTATATGCAGTATTCAAGTATTTCCCTGTACTTGTGTCTACATTTTCCCATGATAAAAAAAGTAACTCAGTGAATTATTTTGGTGAATTCTTACCTTGACGTAATGGTTCAGAAGTTTCTGTGCTGCCTCTCTGGCTTCAGCACATAAAGTTGTGACTGGTGTGACGGGACTGTGGTGCTGAGAAAGTATAAAATGAGGAATATCTGGGAGTTAGTTTTAGGAGGTAACCAGGTTGTTTTTGAGGCTTTATTTCTAAGAATACTTTGTAAAAAAAACAAACAAATATAGATCATTCGCAACACAAGGTGGCAAGTCAGTCACCTGCACAAGGAACTGTTCATCTGTGAGAGTGAGTATGTAGGAGATAGTTGAGGTTTCATAGTCCAAACAGAGGCGAGACAGCAGTAACAGGAGGGCCGGAGGAGTTGAGCCACCTTTGTCTCCTGCGCTCTCACAGAACTGGCGAGAGGACTGGCACACAAACTTTATGAAGTTCACCACCAGGCTCTCACGGACACCCTGACTACAGAATTCACCCTACAGGGAGAATAAGGAAACAAAACAGAAGTTTGTTGTTACATTGAATGAAACCACTTAAACCATTAATTTATCCCCATTACAAAATTATCATCATTTCAACAGTCCCTGTGTGTTCAGAAGTGCTTTTAGCGACCAATCGGGTTTTAGCTTAAATGGAGAGAGCGGAATATGTTAATTTATCTGCAAAATTAATCACCTTAAAGTAAGGTTTGTTGGAGAATGTAATGTCCTTTGCCGTGAAGAGATGCACCGATGCCAGCACTGACTTGATCTGGTTGAGAATCGAGGCTGACAGGGACGACAGCAGCTCTGGCAGGCTGTTGGGTGCATCTCTACCAGAGGCTGGCCCTCCGTGAAGTGCTCCGCCCCCAGCCACTGAAGCACCAGCCACAGAGAGGCGTGGTGTCGCCAGAGCCTGCCTCACGTCTGTCAAACTGTCCATATAAAAGCTCTGCAGGGCAGAGAGGTACTGCTTTACTCGCTCTGTTGCTGCACGTATCACAATCTCTGTGCCCTTGTTTGGCACAGCAGAGCCTGGCAGCAGTTTGGCGACAGCCTGAAGTCTGCGGTGGAAGCGGTCGAGTGCGCGAACCAGGAGGGAGTTATCTCCGACCCCTTTCTCTTCTTGTATCCTCCGCTCCACAAGCGAGAAATACCGAGCTGCCAGGTCATCCACGAAGGCATGCAGCTTGCCATTTGCCATCTGTGGGATGTTTTTGGATGCCAGCTCTCCTGTTTGAGCGTGGTTAATAAAGAGCTCTTGATAGGATGCAATTACTAAACATAAGCTGCTGACAAATTCATTGCAGCCTCTGTCGATGAATTCCAAGATGTCAGTGTTTGAGGTCGGAGAGGGTAGAGCACTTGTTTTGGGTGAGCTATGAGTGGGAGATGTAGCACCTGCACTCGATGACAACCTGTGTGCAGAAGCATCTTTCACAGCTGACACAGAAGGGTACGGTCTTATCTCTGCTTCCAGGCCCTGAAGGTCTGATTCGAGTCGAGATTGTGCATGGCTCAGGAATTTATCACAGAGCTCCTCCGCTGGCTCATCCAGCTGTAACAGCAGCTCCACACACTGTGATAAATCTTTAGCACTTGTTCCACCATCCCTACAAGCACAACGCAAAAGGACACAAACAAAAAAAGACAGAAATTAAGGAAAAAGAAAAACAAAAAGAACAAAAGAATGTAAAAAAGGACTTTAAAAAAGTGAGTATAGCATTTCTTTGTGAAATTAAAATCTGTAAGGTGGACAATAATTTAATAACACTTATTATTGATCTATAATTTTCCTCAATACTGACATTAAAACAGGTAAGAATATATATATATATCTCAAGGTTTATGCATTTCGCAAACACATTTGGATATAGCATATACGTATAATTGCTGTGAATGTTTTGTTTTGATGTGTGAAATGTTTCACTATTCAAATTATTGTTGCCTTTTATAATCTTTATGGTCAAAATGATGAGCCCTATCCATTATGTACATATGCATATGAACATTTATGTATTAATGTCTATACATCCATAATATATTAAGGTCCTTATATATTTGGACAGAGACACACATTTTGTCATTTTGCCTCTACACCACCACAATGAATTGGAAATGAAACAAAAAAAATTCTTGTCAAAATACAGGTTAAATAATAGTATAATTATGTGTGATTAAAATTTATTAAAGTTATGGCAAGTTTAAAAGAATAAATTTAGTCTTCATCATTTATTATAATCATATTTCATTGAAAGGTCGAGTGTATAATATTTAGGAGGGTGTATGGGCAGAAATGACTTACATTACCCATAAATATACCGTTTAATCACTTTAAAATAAAAATATAAATAGAATAGTTAATAATTATATGGACCTTAAGCTGGTGTCATGCTTAAATGAAACCCACCATCTTGTGCCACCATGTTTCTAAAGCAGCCTGGACAAACCGGTCAGAGAGTGCATTTTTAAGCTAACTATGCAAAAAAAAGAAAGGCTCAATGTCTTACACAACTATGACCTATAGTTTTACAAACTAAACTAATTATATTTTTAAACATATGTATTTATGGGAACCTTAGTAGCTGATGGACAACTTAAGACACTAGGTGACAAAATTTTGGTATGAGTAGGTGAGGTTCCATGGCATGTTTGGAAAAGGGAAGGGTTGCAATCTGTAGCCTCACTACTAAAAGAACCATTAGTTAGTAAATCTTACACATTGGACACATTAGTTAGTAAACCTTTCACAGTGGACCTGAAATCTTTATGTCTGTGGTCTCTAACATATGTGTGCACAGCTGTCAATTCCATCTCTATGTATCCATAAACCCAACTCTTCAGTGTGATGATCCCTCATTCTGGCAACTCAATATTAAACACAGATGCAAAAATTCTCACCTGAACTTCTGTCGAAGCTCCTGTGCGAGCTTGTCCATGATGGCATGACAGTCGTCCTGAATTCCCCTGAAGGAGGGCAGGTGACTGTACTGCTGCAGCACGCAGCGGGCACGGCGGTGGGAACTCACTGCCTGAGAGTAGGCCTGTAGCTCCAGACACTTATTCAGTCTCGCAGGCAATTCAAACAAAAACTGCAGCTTCCTCAACAGAGTGTGAACACCTGGAGTGAAGCCAAAATGAAAAAAAAAAATTACATAATTATCATGAAGCCCCCCTCATCATGTTTAACTCAACAAAATCATAGGTCTCACCTGAGAGTTTTGTGATCTGTGCATGCTGATCTTGAAGAGTACCACTGATAGAAGCACTAAACTCTGTGATTGCTGCCATGTTAGCAGACAGGCAGTCCATTTCATCCTCCATCTTTTTGAAGTCATTCTTCATCTTCCTTATGGTGTCTGGTATCATGAAAGAATCGCTGGGTTATCCAACTGTTCACTATTTAACACAGTTGAATATCAGGTTAGGCGGTCTCTCACCTGTGGCTGAGATGAACTTGTTGTAGTTTTCATACACCAGTGTCTGCATGTCACTGTCCAAAGATCGAATCTGCTTCACCATGAGTGTCTCCTGGTCCATCAGCTCTACTAGAGAGCAATCTCTTCTAAGCTGCATTTGAAAAGAAGATGAACAATGTCCACAGTCACATTTAAAAAGAGAAAATTGAAAGGTAAAATCAGTAAAAAAAAAAACAACAACAGTAAATTATCATCATGTAGAGTAAAATAAAAACACTGAATGGAGTAGAAATTACTCTGAAAATTTATTTTGGAAGACAAGTACATTTTTCACAAGTACTTTATTTAGACTGGGACCCAATACTTTTTTGGAGTAAAATTTTACTCAATTTGAGGAGTAGATTTTATCAGGCATTATTTGCCCATCACATTCATACTGGTATATATATCAATACTGTATACTAGTATCAGTGTATGTCGATTTGAATATGTTCCACTATGAACACTAATCATCTATAAATAAAACATTCCAGCAGTCCCATAACGTGTGGGACCTACAAAAACAAGAATCGTTTATATCCAAATTCTTCTCATATACAGTAACATAATGACTATGGAGTCATGGGGCTGTAACATTTGCAGTATCATATTTGCAGTGAGGGCGGCAGCACACATAGTAAACATGGGCCATGAACGCTCTCTCACCTTATTGAGATAATGCTCTGGGTCAAAATGAGGCCCGTTAATGTCGCAGGGATCCAGAGACTGCGGTTCCTGAGCGTCCTTTCCTTCCTCGTTCAGTCCGTAGTACATCTTCAGTAAACCGTGCACCCTCCGCCTCCTGCCCGGGCCACAATCCCCGGACACCACCTCATCGTCCATACTTGACTCGAGCGGCAAGCTAAGAAAACCACGATAAACAGAGAAGACAGGCGTCCAGCTGGAAGGAGAACACTATCAACCGCTGCCTAAACACTGTGACGTCTTACTCAAACTGGCTGCTATCAGTGCAGCTTAGCTGTTAACTTACATTTACATATATTTTCATAAATACTACGAAGAAAATGTCACACTTTTTAGCAAAAGCAAAAGCAAATGACTTGAAACCCTTCCCGTTTCCGGCTATGGAGCCTATCCGGTGTTACGTCGTCAAAGAGCGTGCGCAGTCAAGATAGTCGCAGGTCGATTATGTAGCCAAAATTGTAGTTCGGGGCTGGAAGCGCCATAACTAATGAAGGCATTTAGAATGTTTTTTTAGATACTCTTAATGGGTATAATCACAATGAAACAAATAATGTATGTATTTAAAAATATGTTTAGTGTCTGTTAATTTGAAATACTGTATTACAAACAAGCTGTAATGCCATAAAATCAACTACTGCTTCAACAGGAGGCGATATTTGAAACTAGAAAGAAAATATATAAACAGCACCAGTGCTAAAGAACCTCAGACATTCTCTTCAGACAGCATACATTTATTGGTCAGAATTTGGCAAAAATCTATGTTGCAACTGTGGACAATATATTTACAGGGGAGTAAAATGGAAATGGGATTACAGCCAGGTAAATTAAAGTAGTTATAATGATAAAAAGATTTAGTTGAATTACATATGAATAACCAATGTTATATAATATATATATTAAATCCCTCCACATGTTATTAACAATTACTTTAACTGAAAAACATTTCTCCAAGCCTTAATTAATGTATCCAGCTCAAATAATACCGCATATCTATTAATAAAGTTACCGCTTCATCATCTACATCTGAACAGGACAAATGGTAAAAATATTGATGCTGAATAAAATCACACACAAGATAAAATTTTAGTTAAAATAAATATGGCTTCAGTACACTTCAGGTGTAGTAGTGGAATAGTAAGCACACATTCCCACAGACGTTTTAAAACAGGACCACTTTCTATAGGTTTATTTAAAAAAGATTTAAGTTATATATTAATGAAGGAACCACCATTCACCATTCAACAGCAGCCCAGTGTACATATTCACTATACCAGTATAATCATTTCAGCTGGGAAAGGTGAAATGCAATGTCTAGTTCTATGAATAGGAAATATAAATGCCAGAATTCCTGGTTTTCAAGGACCAAAACAGTTCAGATTCCAACTAGTATAAACAAAAAGGCACTTTTTGTTTCTGCAAAGTGACTCCTTGAAGAAAATGAATGCTTTAAATGACCTAGATCTTCATTCTTGTATACAAACACTGACAAGTATATGAAAACAAAAGTAAAAATAGTCTTTCATAAAAGCTAACAAACAATACAAAACCATCTGCAGATGTAAAAGATTTAAAAACAGTGTATTAGTATTAATAGTGCAGGATCACATGATGTGTAGTAGGTCGGAATACCTATTTTACAATGCGACATGCATAGTGTGTACAGAACAACTATATATTGGAGTGCTGAAGTTAGGGTACAAACATTAGCTGATGTAATTCATTGAAATGTGAGAACATTCTGTTTTGAAAGCACAGGAGAAGCAGGAAGAGTAAATAATGCCACCACATATGCAATGAGGGTTATACCTAAATGGTATAAGGATTTATAAGATCTATCATGGCCAATTAGTGAGGTGACCATGAACTTCAGAGGCAGATAAACTGCTTGAATTACAATTGGGTTTAAGTTCACAGATACACCAGGTGGGAATCTGTCTCTGGCAAGTTAAGATAGTAAAATGCTTAGCAGCAAGTAAGACAGGCTTGCTTTGGTGTACACAGACAGACTTTGACAACATAGTTAGAAGTTATTGTTCTGTTCGTATGCAAAGTGAACAAAACCTGCTCAGTGCACAGAGCAGATTGTTACTGTCCAGTAAAAAAACAACATACCTCAGAATTTAACTTACGATAAAGTGAAGTCTTAAATATTTCTCCATGAAATATCTCTACCATGACATTTTAAATGGTTAACCAAAATTTGGCCATTAAATTTGCAGGTTCAGTTTCTCTGTATGCAATAGTGCTGATAACAGGAAAACAGGAAGGAGTCTTTAATTTTAGCTTTTCTCATGGCAGTGGTTGCAGAAGTATGACATTGTAGTTTTACTTCGCTAAGCCGGTCTGACAAAGCAAAAGACAGTCAAGTTCAGACCTGCACATGGAGGTTACTTCTATTTTAACCAACATAAATGTTTGGCTAGTTCATGATTCTGATTCAATTTTTCAGTTTTATAAAAACATAAACCTCCCCAATGAGCAAAAGATACTGTAAATACCAATATCGTTCCGATACAGTGTTTTACAACATTTAGTCAACTTAGCCGTTATTATATTTGTGCTGATGCTTTTAACAGCTATAACTAACCATTTCAAAACATTATGCTTAAACTACATGCCCAGCAGTTGCAACACTCATTCAAATCCTTGTCATGCGATGATGGTGGCATCTCTCTTTAAAGTATGTTGCCTTTGTTTAGTGAAGCATTTTTTTAAATGCTATATTTAGGATCTATGGATTGCATTAGATTCAACTTTTATTTTTGGTGTTAGTATATTTCACATGTAACTATATTGGCTGGGCCATAGAGTTGGTGACTGGCAACCCGTCAAGGGACTACCCCACCTCTCACCCCATGTCAACTGAGATCAGGCACCAGCACCGCCCGCAACCCAAAAAAACAGTAGAAGGTGAATGAGTATATTGGCCAGTATCAGACCAATACAGAGTAACAACGGTTCATCCCAACTGTAAACATGCAGTTTGCTATAAAACACCCATTTTAGCCTGTTACAGTCACATCTTGAGCAAAATTTACATCCATCTTTTCAGACTAACGGAAGTTAATTCTAATGTCACCTCCATTTTTCTTTCTCTGAATAAGTTGCAAATATCAGCAAATCTGAACTATATAAAATCTGAAATACATGTACTTACAATAAACTTCCACAACACAGCCAATGTGCTCCCATACAGACGGTTTATGATCAGGAACACCAAGCGCTTAACGTTTCTACCAGCAGTTTTTAAAAGTGGTTTCACCCTTTCGTGAGATCAAGGCACTGGCAGTTTAGAAAAGCAGAATAGTGGGAACACGCCCTTAAGAACGGCCCCTGAAAGTGTCCATGATGACTGTGAAAAGATCGTGCTCACTATTAGAGATCTGAGGAAGATGTTAAACAATAAAAAAGGGGATACTGTATATTTGAATCAAAGGAGGTAATGAAATGGTTCAACTCATTTGAGGTTAACTTTTTGTGTAATCTTGGTAAGAAGTACTGCGGAAAGGCTTGAACAGGTCACAAATTATCACAGTCATCAACTGAGGATTTCTCTAAGACTTGTCTCAGACTTATTTAGGAAGCAGGGCAATCAAACGGTGCTCAGAGGATGTTTTCTTTCAATAAGGCCATCTAATGAACTGCCACACCAGTTTAAAGTTAGAAGTATAGCTGTTAACAGATCCTTTTGTTTTTCACATTGCTGTACTCTCCTAATATACAAAACTTCAAAAGATAAATATCGTCTCAAACATACTTTGATCCCCTACTTGGTCCTCTGCATGTTCATATATTGTCACTTAAATGTGTCAAGCTTGTGTCAAGTCTTTTGTTTAAATCTCAGTGTAAAATGTTCACGTTTGGTCTTAAAAGAAGAACAGAGCAGATGAGTGAGCTTAACCCTGCTCCAGACTCTCTGTCACTTGCACGGCAGAGTACGCAGTTGCTGCAGAGGCCTGTCGGGTGAAGAAGGAAGCAGCTCTTTTTGGTTTTAAGCGTTTGATTTCTTTTCCTGAAAGACAAGCATGGACAAATGTTAAAAAATGTCTCCAACTCAAGTGATCACAGTGAAATTATGATCTAGGAAGATAAATGCAAAACTAAATTTAACTATTAGACTCACCATTGTCCACATAGCTGATGGTGTTTAGTGAATGGACCCTGCTGCATACAACACTGTTTTGCCTGTGCAGCATCCCACGTCTCCTTCCACGCCCATTCTTTCTGCCACCATCGTGTCCGGGGGGCTGTTGTGATGGACTTGCTTCACCGTCTGTTTCAGCTGCTGCTCCTCCCTCAGCTGTAGTCTTCAGCTCGACACAGAACTCAATGAAGCCACTCATAAGCTCTGCCTGAGTGGAGGAGAAAAAAGACAAATCATTAAGTGTGTTGCTGTTTTAAATCTGTTTAAAAAACAGATCTTTTCTCCTTGGCCTTTGCTGTGTAAGTCTTATGTTGTGTTTCACACTTTGAATATGTGGTGTGCTCTGTTGCATTAATTTGCATAATTACTGTACAGCACTTAGGCCAACTGTGTTGTTTTAAATGTGTTTCATAAATAAAGTGGATTGGAGTGGATCAGATCCTTAGAGGGAGAAGTAATAGCTGTACTTGGCTTTTTGGTGGTCCATTAGTGAGGAAAGGTGAAAAAACAGGACCTGGTGTAATTATTTATGGCATTTTCTATCTGTTATATAACAACGCGTTACCATCTGTTGGCTCAGATAGTCTTTTTTTCAATCCAACCATTACTGAGCCATGACGACATAGATAGAAGTACAGAAAATTCTATTTTTTTTTAGACATTAAACCAATATCAAGTCTGATGCTCCCCTCAGACAAATATGACAGTGGCTGCACCTGATCTTATAGCTGGTTAAACCATCAGGCCAAGGGTGCTCTCTAGAGATGGCAGCATATCGTCTCTGCTTACTGAATTGAGACAAGCATAAGAGGGCTGCATCTGTCAGCCTCTGATCTTAAATTGGTGTTCAAATTACAGCAGAAAAGGTGAAGGTGTCAGTCAAGAACAGGTGCAACCCAAAGGAGAAAAAAAAGTAAATCAACACTTATGAAGCAATCCAAGTTATCTAAAATAAAATGTAGATGTGTGCTGGCTCAACTCCACCGCAGAGATGCAAATATATACACATATACAAATAATTATATGTGAGCTATTTGTGAGCATAATTTTACAACCTGTTTTTCTTACTTGTTTTGAGTAAATCTTAAGCAACTTGTTGACCGGAGTGCCGTCTTCCTCTCCATCAAACTCCAGCCACAGAATGTGTGAGTCGCCCTCCTCTTCAGGATAACTGTGGTCCCACGAGAGCTCACTGAAACGCAGGCCAAGCAGTACATGCTGCAAAAAAAAAAAATGTGTCCAAGAAATCAGCACCACATTTAACAGGAAAAATGAGAAGCATTTTCAGCTCTCCCTCAGGGAGCACAAGAATTACATAACTATACTGCTGTTTTACAGAGCTGTCGACCACAACAACTCCAGGGCTCACCTTTTCTTTGGCATCCATCACGTAAACTCCCTCCAGGCAAATCCCAACATTGACAGATTTGCGCTTTCCCCTTTGAAGGATCCCCTGCACTGGTTTGTCAATTTCACCAATGAAGAAAGCACACCTGTTGGTGTACAACAAAACACAAAAATTATGGGAATAAAGTGATGATAAAGGGATGAAAAAAATGGTATCTTTGCCAATGATCCCGTTCAGACCTAGTACTGACATCCATCTGACTGATCCAATGACAGGGAAATCTGAATGCACCCAATCCGTCTGTTCAGAGAGACCACATCCGATGGTGGTTTGAGGATACATGAAGCTCCATTCCTGAGCATGTATGAATACAATCCACCCTCAGAACTGATTAGAGACCACCTTCACACCTGACATAGTCTGATCCGTGGCATTTTTGTAAAAATGCTAATCAGCGCTCAATTTATCTGCATCCACAATATTAACACAGATTGCAATGTGATTTATTTTTATTCATGGGTTAAAGCTTATTTCAAGTTACACTAGCGCAAGTTAAACTTTAATTCACTCAAGCTCCTCTCAGCATTTTCTGTCTCTCTCTCTCTCTCTCTCTTTCACCACACACAACAACCTAAAAACAGCAGACACATCTATACAGTCAGATTTAACATACTTATTTTCTTGCAAAGTCATGAGATCACTGTGTATTTGATTAAAGAGAAGGTGAGGCCAGTCCTGAGCATATTTGGTAACAGGAGTCACTGCCAGGATGCAATTTAATTCCTGATGTCCTAGTTAAGGCTGAGGACAGATGTTAATACCAAGTCTGAATGGGGAACTTAGATTATTTTTAACTAATATGCTTTTGTAAATGGAACATTAATGCCTCATTACACAAATCCGTACCCATAATAAGGCAAAGAGTGACATGTGTTAAGGTACTGGTGTAGGAGTTGTGTGGGCTCAGCAGGGCTTCCAGCAGATGTGCTGATCTTTCTGTACTCCTCCAACAAGTTCTGCTCCAGCCCTGCATGACGACTCGACTTCCCTCTCAGAGTAGAGAGTAACCCTCCACTCCCCATGACAACATGTGCAGGCAAATAAGAGGACAGCTTCTTCTCTCTGTAGAAAGCAGAAAAGAGAAATTTGCATTACACATTCAATGCATCTTATCTGTATTACATTCAATATATAGTAAATTAACTTTCAGTTCCCTCCCATTCTCATGTTGCCTTTTGCTTTTGTTGCGCTCTCCTTATGACTAACATGCACAGACACAACCGGTTGTTTCAGTGCACCAGACTCAATTGCATTCCAATACATTTCTCCTTGAACCATGTTTTCTTCACTTAGGACTGTAAATCTCAAATACCACAAACCCTTTCATTTCCTTCTTTCATGCTTATTTTTGGTCTGTAACCAGCAGGTATTTCCTCAACTAACACAATAATGTAAAATGTAAATAATTAAGTGTCAGGGAAAAGAAAGTCAGTTTCACAAAAGTCAAAATGAGTTTCTCAAATGTCTACTTTTGTCCAGAAAGAGAAAGGCAAAGAAAAGCAAAGAACCCAAAAAATATTCACATTGAAGAAATAAAAAAAATCAAAACCGATTACCAAAATAGTTTGCAATGAATTTTATTATAGGTTAATCATCTCAGACCTTTCATATTAGATTAATATGCTATATGTGATGTGTTAAAGGCCCATAGTGTAAAATTTAGGTAAGATTATTGTAATTTGGAATAAACTGAAGATAAAATAATTCTACTTATTCGCATGATTATACTTAGTGTACAGTCACCTGAATTTTTTGTTAACATTATCCTAGAATTTATATCAGAGGCCCAGTCATCTCTATGGAAGCAGCCATTTTAGACTACATTCTACAAAGAAAAGTGATTTGTGAGCTAAAAACCACAGACGTTGTTATTAAAAAAAAATACTTAGAGCAAACAGATAAGAGACTCTCCCCAAGGTAATACAAATAATACAAAACATCTATGGAGATGGGACTGACCGCTCTGTCTCTACAGTTTACATGGGCACAGTGCAGTTCAGTTATCGGTATGGAGACTTATTATCGATGCTATTGACACCCGGAAAGAAAACTGTAATATGAAGATGGTTATAGTCAGAACTGACTGGCTTAAGACTGACTGATGTACAACCCAAGGAGAGGACTACATTTTCACTAAAACTACAGACTGACAAATACCTACATTGTTGGGGCAAATGGATTTGTGTATGTGTCAGACCTTATGAGATGAATGTTGTATGAACCGGCATGTTTTTTTCATCAGCAGTGTAGTAGGGATGGGCATTTCTAGCAAAAATGCTATCTTAATATTTGATGGAATTATTTGTCAAATATTTGAATATTCTAAACCTCAACACATGAGAGATACTGAAAGTAATGCAGGACTCACAGCTACCAGGAGCAGCTATGAAATGCATTCAAAGACCCTACTAAATTTCATCACTTCTGCTGGATCTACAGTGTGTTGAGCTTAGAGGAGAAGTTTAAAGATGCATTCAAAAAAATCTCTTTAATTCTGTCATTTCTGCAAACCCTCATGAAGCCCAATAACTGCTTGCTGCTGCCACCTTGAGATAACAGATGCACTGGTGTAGAAAGATTTGTTTGTTTGTTGCAATAACTCATAAAACATTTGTTTTGTATCTTTTAAAAATATTTAATACTAATCTCTTTTCTCATCAAACAAATAATCAAGTTTATAGGATTACATAGGACAAACGACAATGTTATGATGTTTGTTTTTTCTATCCTGAAAAATGAAGTATCAAAAAAGATATTTTCTCAAAAATATCTATTCAGTTATCTGCTATCACTGAATGTGAGCAGCCATTAATGTATGTCACAAGTATCTAAAATAAGAATAGTGACATCACTAATTATACAGTGGGCCCCGCCAAGTGTCTGCTGTGTAATTATCAGCCCTCTATTCACAATCACAAACGTCAAAATCTACATTCATGCACCTGACACAGCAAGTAACTGCAAATTACTGCAACCACACAATATGATCATTATCAACAAATCAGAAAAGAAAGTTGAACCTGGATGTTCATCAATTGTCGTGCTGAAGTACTTGAAAATGTGAAATCAACCATCTGACCCTTACAAATGTGGAACATGTGTTTGGTTGTGATTACATTGTCTTGCCCACGCTTTGGCATACAGATTGGCGGAGCTGGGGGTCGAACACCTATCCTCAGCCACCTACTTTTGCATGAAAACCAAAAGTAGAAAATCAATATGTTCTGGTTTCATAAGCAGATATGTAATGGTTTACCTCTCAGATGGGAACTTCAGAAACTTACAATGGTTTTAAAAGTGTTTTATAAAAATTGTTTGTAGCATCTCATACATCATGTGTCAGATTTGAGGATGGTGAGAAATATTACTAATGCTTCCCCCTGGTACGAAATCACTCTGCAAGTTTAGACTGTTTGCATATAGTTAACACTGCAGTCCAATTTGTTTATCTGTCCAAAACTAATAAACAGCCTGTATGAAACAGAGAAGGCAACTAAACTGGAACCCCCGCAAAATCCAAATGCTGTTGCATTAACATCTCTGAAGTCAATATTGAGTTACCTTCTTCAGATTTGAAATAATCAAATCTAAAATTCAAGTTCATTAATTTTATTTTTAATCACTTGATTCCTTATGAGTTATAGAATCTTAAACATGTGATAAAAATGTCATTAATACCTCCCATCCCACAATTAAGAAAAATGTTTTTGGACAAACTTAGATTGATTGATTGATGAGCACTTCTAAAGCTAATCTGTTTGTCTGAAATAAGGAAACTTGTTTCATTAGCACATAAAAGTGCTATTGGCAGAGCCAGAATGTTATCTTTTGTTGCAAAATTTCTCATAATAACTGGTGACAATGAAACTATACATTATTTCACAAAATGTATAACTATTCCTAAAGGAAGGGGAAAGATCAAGGAGTCAACATCGAGGCCATCTACAGTAAAGCAGTCTGTAAGTCTATAAAACAAATGTATAAATATCATGCACATTCAAAGATTGGTCACAATTATTTTAACCAACATGTTTAACTTACCTTACAGTGGAGGTGAACTGTTGGCTGTCCAAACCAGTTCCCTCATCCAAAGCAAGAGACAAGGCGCCAAGACTCATCCAGTGCTCAGGATCACACGGGTAACGACCTGTGAGGATGTTGCTTTTGGCCTCTTCATACAGAAGTTTCAACACTACCTCATCATCGATCTGGTCAGGAGTGACGGAGGGACAACAATTAACCAACAAGCAGATGGCTTTCAGATAATAACCAAAACTCATTCTAACTTTGAAAATCATACAACAAAGTAGTGGAATAAAATGTCTTCATAATTCCATCATTTATGATTAAGGAATATTTCTGAAGAGTTAGTACCTGCAGCTCCTTAGATTTAGGATAGAACACATTCCGTCTGTATTGGAGATACGGCTCATCTGAGGAAAGAGCAGCAGAAAATGATGTGTCAGGGTTAGATGACATTTTCATACATTTGGTCTAATAACTCAGAGTGGAAAAGTGAGGGTACATGGAGACAAACACAGACGCGGGGGGGGCTAACATCGAATCTAGCACTCAAGCCCCCTTCAGCCCACTCTGCTCTGGCTAACAGATCCAGTACTGTGGGTGGTAGACTGCACCTACTTACTACACAAAAACACATAACAGCATTAAATCATTATGCAATGCATTTGTGACTTTTTATTCTTCTTTCTTTATATTGGTGGTTAAGTTGTTGCTGTGTCATCAGTTCTTTGATATCATAGGATGAAAATCACACAGTGTGCACGAGTGGGTCATTCTACATTGACTGGAAAAGTAATAAGAAATAACAGCAGACATTACCTTTCACTAAAAGTCCCCTGGGGCGACAGATATTTTAGTTTCCCTTCATTTATACCACAATATATTGCAATGCTTCCCAAACCTTTTTATGAAGTTTTTAAAGATGACAAAGACAGCCATTTCTGTAACATTTTATATCATTTTTGAATTGGTAAACCAGATTCTCTCAAGATTTATGATGTTATATTCTGATATTTGCAACATATATACTGAACATAAATCAAAAGAAAGCCTGAAAACAATTCAAAAAACTTGTATTATTTAAATATTCATTTCATACACTGTAATTCTTCATAATTACATTATAATTTACTTGTGTAAATAATGCAAATTGTGTAATAATGCATTCATACATAATATGAATGGATAGATTGTGTATCTATAACCCATTATGAGATTAATTTGACTGCTATGCAACTTACCTTAGATTCATTTGCACTATCTGTACTCTGCTCATTATTTCATATTAATTCTGACAATGAATTTCCTTTTCTTGACACTGCTAATGTGTGCTGCCACTCTCCCCTTGCTGGGTCACTGCCATGCACTAATTAAAGAAAGCATTTAAGATTTGTGCATGCAAGTTTACACAGAAACATCATAACCAAACTCTCACCTTGTGAAATATCCTCCTCTGAGGCCTCAGTGAAGCGATACAATAGGTCCTGCCACTGCCGACACAATTTGTATGGTTGATGCCTCACCTTTAACTGCAATTCTGAGGAATATGGAGAAGATAAAATGCTGAACAGATAAACTGCATGTCTGCTTTGTTTTTTGTTTAACTGTATATTAATACTACTTCTTATTCCAGGCAAGTGGACATTGGCATTTTGCCCACAGTATACTTAGTCAATAATTTGGACAGGAATGTAGACGAATTCTGCCAAAACTTGGTACTAGTGACATGTTAAGACATAAGCATCCTTAAACACATCAACATTCTCATAAAATCAGTGTATAGTGAAGAGCTGTAGCATTAATGAGTGTAGAGAGTGTGGGGGATAAGGCACTCACCAAGCAGTGGAGAACATAACCAGAAGGCAAAAGTATCCTGTACAGACTCAGGAATGTGAAGAGCCTCACGAACACTGCGTCCTAGCTCCTGCACATTAACACTGCCAAGCCCTTCTATGGTTAAGTGGACTGCGCTGTCTCCAAACAGGTATATGAGCACATCTTGGGCTGTGTGAACGACCAAAAAGGTGCAAATGCAAATCACTGACAAAAGATAAATATCATAACAAAAGACAAATTGCAAGAATCATCACAGTGAAATCCAGATAAGTTATTTAGTTAAAACTGAACAGTACAGCCTGTAAGAAAACACAAAAGGTTCGTTTTGTCCTTGAGATTTGTAATTATTTGCTGTGTCATACCTCGGGAAAGTGTTGCAGAAGAAGCAACACTTCCTCTTTGTGAGTGATCATCTGACAAATCTGGAGGAAAACTGCAGTCATCTCCATCCATCTCAGCACTGAAAAACAATGACCAAATTCAAAATCTGTCATCATAACACAGCAACACATTAACTCCAACAGTATTATTTTTCAGTAAAACGTCAGTGAGTGAGCTGGCATCACAACTCTACTGCATTTTGTCACTGTGTTGTAGTCAAACTAAGCATATTAGTACACATAAATGGTT
The DNA here is from genome assembly GCA_016785285.1 of Brachirus orientalis. Taxonomy (NCBI): domain Eukaryota; kingdom Metazoa; phylum Chordata; class Actinopteri; order Pleuronectiformes; family Soleidae; genus Brachirus; species Brachirus orientalis. The sequence goes on from JAFBJR010000139.1 coordinate 1,208,129, forward strand.
TTATTTACTTTCTGAAAACAAAAATGTGAAAACATAAATAAGTAGTCAGAAGATATATTACATTATAACCGGAGGATTCTATTGTGAAAAAATGCATAACATCACGAACTCTACACAAAATCCAAAGTATCTATCTACTACCTGTCTAACCAGGGTGGCCAAACCAAGATCTGTGTGCAACCAGTCATTAGAATAACATGGTAATGGTGCACGTGTTGAAATTATTAAGTCTTTCTGGCATCCATTTCCTTTAGTCGTGTTTCAGTGAACAAGTAATCGCTTTAATTTAGCAAACATTTCACTGTGCACTAGTGCCATCATGTGGATTGAAAAAGATCCTGTACAGTCAGAATATCCCGTCGACCAATCCTGACCTCACCCTGTTGAAGCGAATACACTGTGCAACCACACCATTCCACGGTCTGTCAGTCCTCTTACTATTTTCCATTTTAGGGCGGCTTTTAGCATAGACACCATAGCATTAATTACATTACATAGAGGTAGGAAATTTAAAACGAATTGCGGCTTATAGGCCCGTGTGCTAATCTCCCACTTTTAACTGGGTTGTTCTACACACGCACAAACAATAGCTGAAATAATACAGGGAAATAGCTCAATACCACCAAACCAAAGTGATATTTAGTTTAAAGGCAGGGAAGGCGACCAGACCATGTTAGCGCAGTGACGCTGCCACGGAACTTTCAGACTCATTAAAACACTTCAGTCATCCCCTTATCACAGTTTGGTGACCTACCCTTTAGGTTATTAAGCTAGCTTTTTTAGTTTTTAGTTACACAATCTCAAACATATCCTGTAAATGGAAAGTGATGGAACAAAATGTTGCATTTGTTCGTCCACGTACCCGTCACTTCCCGTAAACGCTCCTTCTGTGCTCCTTTTATCCTGGATACGATCTCGCTAATGTTGTAAACACTGGAGCTAAACACATTAGCTAACGACTTGTAACCCGCTGGTACTTCCCTGTCTTCTTCTTCGGAGTTTCCCGGAATTTTGCATCCACTATGTTGCATTACTGCCACCTACAGGCGTTGTCGCCAAATAGTTGTATTGTTTACTGTATTTAAATCAAATATTAATAATGTAATATAAATCGTAGTTATTCATAATTATGATGTCATTCATAAATAATATCAATACTCATTATTAAAGCACAGGTGTAAAAATTAATGATGGCTAATTTCCATTTAGCCATCATTAATCTTATCCTTGACACCTGTGCTTATCTTGCTAAAACATGTCAAAATAGCTGCTGTGTAAGTGGCTCATTAATTAAGTAATCCATTATTTTAAATTGTGTGTTGTTTGTTTATTTATTGTTTTCATTTTATTCATAATGTTATTTATTGTAATAATACTATTATTTTATTGTTATATTATTATCTTATCTAGTCTTGCATTCCTAGATATTCACTTATTTTGTTTGTATGTTTTAGCATAAGATAACAATACATCACCTGTAAATGCATTAATCATTATGCATTAATAATTAATAGGGAGCAATACTGAGCAATACACCTCAGAAACAAATTTTCAAAAAAAAACATGTAGCTTTACTGCCAATGCATCAGGACAGAATTAATACAGTTCATCAAATAAATCAACACAATTTAATACTTTGTTTCAAAATGCCAAAAATAAATAGGACAGGATAATTTTCTTTTACCATACTTAATTAAAAACTTACTGTGGTGAAGTCATTTCACATTGTTGACATTTAGTCTGATTTTTGGTTGTTTCTTTCCAATAAACAACTTTGAACAGCTTTATTGTTTTTGTGCCGACGTCTGACTTCTCCCTCACTTACATTTCCATTCATTATAAAAACCCGTTGCTGTTGAAAGCAGAGCGACTGCACTGCTTGAAGGTTTCAGTTCTTTTTCTTTCTTTTTAAAACACAACCAATCACAAATATGTGCTTTGTTTCTGCAACACAAAACCCATGTTATCCACTATCCGAATCAATTGATGAAACAAAATCAGCAATGAAGAACCACAACATGCATCAGTACAGTACAGACTGTACAATATTTTTTACAAAATGCATAACTATTGCATGTTCATGGCTTAATGTAGGTTGGATGTTATGTTTTGTGAGTCGTTCATAACTGCTGACATGTGAAATATCAGTATCAAATAAGGGTTATAATCAGAGTACACATCTTACCCTAGACAAATTAAAAAGACAAATTAAAGCCGACTTTTATCAATTGAGCCTACAGCCTTTTTTTTTTAACAATAACAATGTGTTAGAAACCTCTCACAGCTTTATTATTAGTGAGTCTACCCACACATTTGTGTTCTGTTTAGTCAAAGAAAATCACACAGCACCACAGTCCTGTTTTCAAAAGGACTTTTTAATCAAGCATTTTACACGGGTGACCATTGTAAATTGATTCATGGGGTGAAACAGTCCTTTGTCTCTTAGTCCACAATTGATCTATATTTGGTCCCCAGGGGAGACGGTTATGCACATGTTGTTTGTGGAAATTAACCAGAGGAAAAAGGCCTAGATTTTTATAAGCAGACTAAAAAATTCTGTACCTAAATCTTACATCCACCTGACGCAGGTGTCTAACTGCAAAGGCAGCAGGCTGAGTATTAACAAAGTGGATTAGCAGCCTTAACAAAGGTGAGTGATCAGAACAGAGGACGCACTTAATGGCTTCCATCGCATTATTGACACAGATGAATCAATCCTCTTAATCCTATTCCTCTTGCTGGTGAGCAGAAGAGAAGCAGAGAGGAAACTAGCATCATGGAGCATCTGTTATGAAGTGTACAAACAGGATATCAAGTGCTATATTGTCTGCATGTATTTTGTTTACCTTAGCAAATGGAGGAGGGAGTGACTCCACTCCATTCAATCCAGGCAATCTTCAAACTTTATTTAGTCATCTGTTATTATTTTATAATCCTGTTGCATTGCAGAGTAGTTGTGCATCCTGGCTCTCTACAGGGTATTTGTGGAAGGAATACAATATACTGCTTTATCATTCATGTAAAAATAAAAAGGTTAGAAATTAAAGAATAAATGAATGGTGGTGTGTCGTGTATCTTACAAACATCAGAAATGGGTTTACATTAACTTCTGTAGGTATCTTTATTATACACTATTATACACATTATACAGAATGTGTTTAACAGAGAGGATACTGATTAAAAACATGGAATTTGAAAGTGCAGCATGGAGGGAAATGTTTTCCTGCCCTGGTCATCTGACAATAAGAAAAATACTATTCCTGATTCTGTGAAATTCATAGAAATATGTTTCATGTCTCCTTCTGCAAATTTAAATGGTCTTTCATTGATAACCCTCTTTGTGTGTTCATCACGTGTGGTTTAACTGGTGGCTGGAGGCGTCGCTGCTGCTGCAGGGCTGCCCTCCTCCACCTGGTTTGTAAGCAGGAGGAACTTCATCAGAGGGTTGAGGTACTCCATGATGGTGTCTTTCACACTTTTCTCCAAGAGATACCCCTCTGTCTCAATTTCTGTGTTTTCCTTCCCTGCCACTGCCTCCATTGCGGTCTGCAGGAACCGCAGGCTGACCAGCACAGAGGCCTTGAGAGGGAGGGAGAGGTGAGGATGTTAGACAGAGAGCTGCAGTCATAGCAGTAACGATTCACAAGGACTAGCGAACAAAAGTGGTGATCAATAGATGCTGCATGAATAAATAATCCAGGGATCAATTGTTATTTTCTTTAAATGAGGTGAGATGAAAGAATGGTTGTCTGTCTCTATGTGGCCCTGTGATGGACTGGCGACCTGTCCAGGGTGTACCCTGCCTCTCGCCCCATGTCAGCTGGAGATAGGCACCAGTGCCCCCCCACGACCCTCAGTGGATAAAGCGGTAGAAAATGAGTGAGTGAGTGAGGTGAGATGAAAGATAATTCACATTATTTGAAAAAATTAAGATGCAGGGACTGCATTTTTGGCACACAACATTATTAAATATAATATATAATATTACAGAAATTGATTGTACTACCCATAAGAATGATGATACAAGTGTACCATCACTTAAAAATATTTTTTTTTTGGTTTCTATAGCCTTAGAAAAAAGTCTTTTATATGTACTTTAGCCAAGGACCTTGCTTTAGGGAGGCCATGTTTCTACAGCAGCCTGGATGAACAAACCATCCATTCATCTTGGATTTTTGCATTTTAAAGCCACAGTGTATTAAACAAAGAGGAATAACAACCTTTCTGGTGTGCATGGAGGGATAAGTAAAGGAGTGCTCAGTTTGTTACAATCTGCAGTCTCACTGTCACTAATTCTTACAGACTGGATCTTTAAAACTGTAGTGGGTAACCTTTAAATATTAACATGTCCATTAGATTCAAACCATTGTCAAATGAGTTCTATCAGCTCCATGCGACTGTGGAGGCTGGCTGTGTTTCTCAGTATAGTGTTGTTTAAAGCTCATGTCCCCCGGCGACGTTCTCGCACTGCACACAGGAAGTGACTTCTTTTATGTTGAAATGGATAGAGGTAGGTAAAGCAAGGTCATTGCAGTATGACTGAAAACACAAAGAAGTGCCCACAAAAAGTTTCAGAAGTAAATTCTACTGCTCAGAAAACTCAGTTGTTCAGCAGTTTGACAGGATAAATGCCTCTTGTCTCCACCCACCACAGCTCCTGCTGTTTACACACAAACGCTCCCTCACTCAGGCTTAACAGACCCTGTATTCAGGTGAAAGACGCAGCATACAAATAATGTTACATCTTTTCTGTTCATGAACACCAAACACATTATAATAATATCGCACTGCATGTCCAATTATATTAATATTTATAACCTTTTTTGCAACAATTCAATCTCTAAAAGGTCAATTTTATTCTTTAAGCAACAAAATTGCCTGGAAAATTGCCATGAATTGCCATTCTTCTTATAGTTTACCTGTAGGATGAAAACTGACAGGACTCCGGCCCCAATGGTGTTCATCAGACCCATATAGTAGTGGACCAGTGCTTCTCTGCAGCCTCGGAGGTAGATGTTGAGCTCCTCCGTCTGGTAGTCATAGTTATAGTGAGCAGAGTTGTTGGTGAGCTGATACTGGATGCATGGCCGTGGGGAGCTGGGGTTGCAGCAGCTGAATGGGACACCATCTACCAAGTATCGACCATCCACGTTGCTCTTGATGCGGCTAGGGAAATAGGATATATTTGACCTCTGACAGATTAAACTGCACCAAGATGTTCTTTAACTCATTAATATTTACTGATATTGAATTTACATTTTTTTTTTACAACTTACTCTTTCACTTCCTTTGAGCTGAAATCAAGATAGCGGTTGCTGATCCACTGGACCTCGAACCAGTCCCTGAAGTCATTGTTTCCACAGCACTGGAACTCCATCTGCAGGTGATCAATGTTCTGCTTCTGGAAGCAGCGGCCTGGTGTGTCTGTGTCCTTGTAGAAGCGGATGCCATTCCTCAAGCCAACCTTCAGTGAAGACTCCAGAGTGCCCGTCATGGCATAGCTCATGATGACAGCCAGCAGCATGAGCACAGTGAAGAAACAAGAGACGGCAAAGAAAGGCTTCAGGAAGTTCTTCCAGCGGGGGAATCGCCCGGCGTCCAACGCGTCCTGACAGATTTTTGAAGCAAAGTAGTTGATTCCCAAGGAGGCCAGGCCAACTATCATCAGGGTGTTGGGAACAATATGTATGTCTGTGTCATCCATCACCTGGAAATAAGTCACACAGGAATGTAATTAATATACTATAAGTTGCATTTGTTGGGGAAGGACAAATATTTAGATCTTCATTCATCAATACTTTCATTTTTCCTCCTACTGAAAGAAACATTCAGGCTGACTTATCCCTTACTTTTTCATTTTTCTTTTTTTGCAATTTTTTGCAATTGAAAATAAAGGGTTTTATTTACAGTCATGTACAATCAGTCTACAAAATCTACAGGTTAAATTTGGTGTCTTTTAATTTGTTTTCTTTTTAAGTTTTGTAGTCAGACACAAATACTTGTATATGTTATTTACAGCCTGTGGTTTTAGTGGATAGGTGTGTGCACGTGTTATACTGTATGTGTCAATAAACACTGATGAAAATAAAATACAGAAAATTATAAAAGAAAAAAGACGACTTTGTAACTAGTTTTTCTTGGCAGAAAAACAGTTCATTTTTTTTTTTTGGTATTTTTAAAACTACAAGAAATAGTTCCCAAGTCCATGACAACATAGTGAATACACCCACATAATTTAAAAGAACCATGTAGCTTTGGTACTTGTGCAATGCTGTAATGTCTTCAGCCTTCAAACATGTGGATCAGGATGAAGATGATTAAAATTGACAGATCCTGCTTTGTTAAATGATGACTCAGGATCCAAAGTGGGACACATGCATATGTGCCCTTTGCACAGCAGCCATTTTAACAGGCCACAGTAGGAAATTCACAGGTGGAAAAAAATCTAATTACAGATAGCCGTGGTCCAATCAACTTTGTCATTTTCCGGGTGCATGCTGGTTTACTGTCACACTGTCCTGATTTTGCATGAATTGAACAAAGCCATTTTTAATGTCATCAGTAACACATGTATTTTCCTTGCTAAAACATGCAAAGGGCCCATCTTCCTGCTGGTCTCAGTTAATGGAAATATCCCTTAACTAATATTAGAATCAATTCTTTTTTCACATGTTAATATGCATACATATACCGAAATATACATATTTACAACACAATTCTGAATAAGAATCATGATTGGCAATACATTTATATTACAAATATCAGCTCAAATATCAACAGCATAGTATAGTACAGTATAGTATAGTATACTTTAGTATAGTACAAACTATATAATACTACAATGTCAGCCATTTTAAAATTTTACAGCATTCCAATTTCATGGTCTTTCAAATGTTTAAAAATAATAATATAACAGCAAAGCTTTGGAGGAACAAACTAAGCTTCAAAGCTCTAATATTAGACTTTTAAAAAGTACCTCTGCTCTCCTGCGGAGCTCAATCTTTAGGATGCACCCCAGGGTGAAGGTCATGGCCCCAGCCACTGTGGCACACCAGGAGAGGAGCCACAGTCCCTGGGCCAGTTTCACCCTTTTCTGAAAGGGGAACTTCATCTTCATCACCACCATGGTTGCAGCGAGGGCCTGTGAGTCTTACCAGGGGAATAGGGGAAGAGGATCGACAAGGCAACGTGGGACGATGCTGTGCTTTGTCTGTGAGAGAGGAGCGGACATGAGAGGCAGAACCAAAGGATCAGAGAAGGAGATGACAAAACTGTGGGAAACAAAGGAGGAACTTAACGAGGAGCAAAAAAACCAACATAATAGCACACTGATGAAAAAAGTAAGATAAATGACCATGACTAACTCCCAAAACTTTATATCCCTGGCATCTCAAAATAAACAGATGTTAGTGCATTAAAGATCACCTTACATGTATTTGTCTTCCCAGAAAGTGCCAAAAAAAATGTCCAGTTATCTCCACCGACCACTGTGTACCGTCCAGTGTGCCACACAGTGGATTGGGCACACTGGATTTGGCAAAACCTGAATGCCAGCAGTGTCTTAACTCTAATACCTACCTATCCTATTAAACTGGCCTGTGAATCCAGGCCATCATCAGCTCAGCACCCATCACTCATGCAGAGGGTCACAGATGACAAACCAAATCGATCCTGACAGGAAGGTATTTGTATGTGCATTCACTGTGCACAGGAATACATACGTGTATCTTCATGACACGACATCAACTCTGATTCACTCTCTCTCACTCACTCAATTTCTACCGCTTTATCCACTAAGGGTCGCGGGGGGCGCTGGTGCCTATCTCCAGCAGACATGGGGCGAGAGGCAGGGTACACCCTGGACAGGACGCCAGTCCATTACAGGGCCACATAGAGACAGACAACCATTCACTCTCACATTCACACTTAGGGGCAATTTAGAGTGTCCAATTAACCTAACCCCCAAATCTGCATGTTTTTGGACTGTGGGAGGAAGCCGGAGTAACTGATTCATAGAAAGTAAATATGTTGCTTTCAGAGGAGGAGAGGCAACATATAACCTTTCTACATTTTCAGTTTTGTGTTCATAATCTTGTCCAGATTTTTACCAAACCACTTGCCCGGGCTTAGTAAACTCCCCTCTGGAAGGGTTATCAGAACAAGTACGGCGGATACAATTCAAGTCCTTTTTCCCACGTTTATTACACACACATGTTAAATTGGACTTTCAGGCAGGTTGTAAACGTGTAATACAAACACAAAGCCTAGGATTAACTAATGATATTATTCATGTGATGTTGAATTTCCAATGGTACTAGCTTTCACTCACTCACCAACGAGGCATACCAGTCCTGATGATTATTCTAGCAAATGTGTCTATACGATCAGCCACAGGTGCTTTTTTGAAGAACTGTGTGTTCCCCTTATACATATACTGGAAATTAGGGTTAGACTTCAAAATAAGATGAAAGATATGAAAGCCGACACAGTAATCAACTGCCGGAAAGTTCTACAATTCTATTTATTCATACAAGCAGAAAAAGAGAAACCAAGATTTTCATTGCTGCATAGGACAATAACACATTTGTATCCTGAACTCAAACTAAAATGAATGACAATATAATAAATGCGGTTGTCATTAGTCAGCGTGTAATACTGATTTTACCCATTCACTACAGTACTGGACCTTTGTATTTCATTTTACTATTCTTAGTTGCTTTGTTTGGGCTTCAGTCATATACTATATTATATATATATATACTATATTTACACATTTCATGTGTATGTAGTGTTTTTACATACAGTATATGTGTATATAATGCGTAATGTAAATGCACAGCCACAATATTAAAACCTATACCTGGTTTCACTGTTTATCTGATCAGTTCATGAAAATTGTCACTGGAGCATTGGGTTTGAATAAAGATAGAATTAAAAAAATAACATTAGTTGAAAGTCTATACAACATAGTGTGCAGTGTGGCTACAATTTAAATTACTCCCTTCATCCAAAATTAAACAGCTTTATTAGATATTTATATGGACACATTACATAGGTCACATTTACTATTTGCAAGCATTTATATTTAGAAGGAAAACAATGATAACCAGAGGATATACAGCACAATACTTTTACATATACACACATTGAAATAAAAGCTATTACATAACAGTATTTACATTTTGTATTGAGGACTAAGACTTATTTTATACTCTCTTCATTACGGACAGGTAATAAAGGCCCGTGCCCTTCTTTGGGGTTTTGTCATATGACTTGATGCACATAATGCACATAGTGGGTCTTTGCTGTGTTTCTCACAGTCTGAAGAAGGTCCATGGACTCTTTTTGGCTTTTGTCTTTTGTTAATCCTGCCCAACATCCAGTGTTTACTTAAATTGGATATGCATTCCCTTTAGCACTTTCTGTATGTCTTTGACTTCAGACGGTCCTTTCTCAATTGCATTACTGTCTTGACTATGTACATTAGCAGTAATATGATTTTATAATGTTTTGTCCAATAAAGCAAAAAACATAAACTAAAGCATTGGTTATCTATGGAGAAGAAAGAAGAAGAAAAATACACATTTACATGTCACCTACAAATAAACAAATCTAAGCTGAAGATGATGTTTTAAGCTATAGACTAATGCACTTTTTAAAATATTAAATACATACATCATTTATCCACCTCTGGTGCCACAAATGACTTTTAAACATTTGATTAGAAGTGGGAATGTTTTAAATATAGAATGTAGATCTTGAATGGGAAACAAAGAGGGAGCTCAGTGCAGTGTTCTCTCTGGAAAGTTTGAATTTAAAGGGCTCTAATTTTGTGGCGCAGTACAAGGTGGTGCAGCCCATGCAGTGGTTGTTCCGTGCACAGGGAATTTGGCAATTTGGTGGACCGAGGCAAGCAGGGATGGGCTTGGCTGCGCAAAAGAGGGGAGGTCTCAACAGATTCAGCTTGGGGCAGTGACAATTTCGTGCCAAAAGGCTGTCTTTATCAGTGGAAAAATATGTTTACCTTACTCATAATGCCAACCTCAATCCCACCAAAGCCCTTGATGCTTATGGCTGAGATGGTGGAGGGCACAATGTCCTCCGCCGAACTCATGGCCACAGTGGTGGAGGGGCAGTCCCCGGAGCTTTGGTTTGGCTCTTCTTCTTACATAATTGAACCATTTTTTTTACACTGGGCAACGGTTCTTAGTATGTCACGGCAAACCTGATTAATTAATATTGGTAACATTTTGCATCATCAGCCCGTGGAGGTCTGTTCGTGCAAGCATATATTCGGCCATTGCAAGCTTGGACCTTCCGGACCAGAACATCAGTTTTCCTCCATCTGACCCTGCAGCTGTCTCCTTCGTCCATGGCTAAATGAAACTTGCACTGCACCTCGCTGCAGCGCATTTAAAGATAAGGACAGGACCTCATTTGATTGGTGAAGACTGTGTTAAATCCAGCCACGCCTTCTCTCCCTCTCTTTGCTACTCGCTGGTAGGAGAGATGGAGGCGGGACAGAGGAGTACTTGTGCCTGGCTGCACCCGGCTGTGCACGAAACTTGCAAAATGCGCCTGGACACCCCCCCCCCCCCCCCCCCCTGCGCCTGGACCCCCCCCCCCCCCCCCGGTTGCGCTGCGCCTGGTCTACGAAATAGCAAATGTGACTCAGTGGGCCACAGAAACAAAACCAAAATTAATTTTCCCTGGTGAATATCAATTTATTTTTATGATTGTGAGACACCACATCGTTATTGTCACAGCTCTGTTCGTTCTCCTTTCAACACCTCGTCTGGAATTCCTCCCGTCCAGCCGTGCAACTCGGCCCTGCTCTGACCTTTTCCTTCACTCAGCTGTGATTCACAGATTAAATGGTTGAGCACCTGCTCAGCTGACTGCAGGCTGACCAGGCTGCTCTCTGCTTCTGATGCCCTGCTTTCCATCAGACTCCCAATATCTGTCTCCATGTCGTTGCTTGTTCTCCAATGATGAATTATCCCATCATCTAAATCGTCAATAACCTCATGGCTTGGGTGGTGGAGGTCCATCATGGCTTCTGTGGCTTTCAGCTCTTTTAGCATATCATGGCGAGTCAGTGGAATTTCCTCCAGACTGGCTGATCGGATCAGAATTGAAGAGCAAAGGGTTGGACTTGAGGTGATCCTGTAACTGCTCTCAAACGTCATGGCCTCAGACAGATTTGTGAAGCCAGATGGGCAAGTATTTGTTTTCAGAGCTGGTAAAATCTCACTGTGGATCGTGAACTGAAGATGAGGTATCTGTAGTGTGTGTGCAGAGTGTAGTCTGACACTTTCCTCTCCCCCTGACTCACTATCTCTGTCCACGTCTCCTTCCTGGTGTCTCCATACTTGATTTTTGTTCCGACCTGTCAGTATAAATGGTGGGATCTCTTCTGCCATCTCTGACCAGTCAGATTCCTCTTCCTCCTCTGGAACTGAACCCAAAGATTGCTCCTGCCCACTGGATTTAGCTTTTCCATAGTCATGGCTGTCCATGAACTGAGTTGGAGGAGGAGTGATGGGGAGAACCACCTGAATGGCATCGTCTGACCGATAATGGATGTTGGTGTTGTGCAGTGCAGATGTTACCTGCCATGAAAAGAAGTTACAAATTGATATTGAGTTTAGTGAATGATTTTTAAATTATGAACAGTTTAAAGAGAATAAATTGATTTTTGTAAGAATTGGAAAGAAAACATAAAACATAATAGATTTATAAACACTATTTCTGAATATTGTACATTTTTTGGAGTGTCTTTTATATCAGCCTGAGACACACAAGCGTGCTCTGACAGATAAACATGGAAACAGGAAATACTGAGTCTAAAGTCTAAAATATCTTTGCCACTTTAACTTGGCATAAGACAGCCTTTCCTGGGTGAAAACTGCAGGTTGTAACTGGCTCACTTCTTGTACCAAAGTCCATAGAGGTAATCTGCAATTTTACATTATGACATACGGGAGTTATGGATCCACAAAATCTTTCAACCAGTAAATAGCTAATTACTAAATTAGTTATTTGGTGACTTCTGTGCTTAAAATTATTTTTTCAGATTTACTTAAGCGAAACAAACTTATAATGGAGGCAGCATTAGACCAGCAGCTCCTGTGTCCCTGAGAACTAATGTTTTCTTTGGACTTTGGTGCAGGGGTGTAAGGAGTTTGCAAACAAGTTTTCAGTTGGAAAAAAGTCTGTCTAAACATAATATAAAGTGGCGACAATATTCCTGAAATATTACAGACCTACACTGTGTATGTAAATTGTTTTTGTGTTCCATTTGGCAGCCGTGTTTACAGTAAAAGTGAGCTTCCCTGGTTTAATTTCAATTTTATACAGTTTCACAAAGGAATATTAATTTTATTATTCTAGTCTAGTCTTTCAATTCTTGAAGAAATACCATATTTTTTTATTTTTTTATTTTTTCTGTGCAGTGACTGTCTGCCCCACTACAAAGGGAGCTAAAAATCTTACATTAAAGTGAGTTTCAGTTTCCACACTGTTGGCAGATTTTGCATCAGCAAGCTGCTCCTTCAGTGCTGAAATGTGTCGATTCAACCTCTCACGCTCTCCTTCCATACTCTGAGCCTGACACAAAAAAGTACAGGAAATTCACAAACAAACTTTCAGAAAGTTCTGTATGTCACAGTGGGTCCTTTAAGGTTTTTGTTGTTGTTGTTGTTTTTCTTTTAAATAACTTCAAGCGAACCTAATATTGGCTTTCACTGGGTAAACTCTATTTATCTGTAGTCATGTTTTATAATATCTTTGTAACTTTTGCTCAAGAAACACTAAATAATGCCAATCTCACCAATGAATGGAAATTTTTGTGAAGCAGATCATTGGTCTGCGGTGTAGAGGAGCAGCTGTCATGGAGTCTAACATAAGTCAGGGACATAGAGAGAGACAAGAATAGTAGTCAGCAACAATGTCATACTGTATATTATTATTATATACTGTATATGTTGTATACTGTATATTGTATATGTTTAAATAAGATTTGTACTCCTCATCTTCAGCTAAAATGACACCCTTTACCTCTTAATCTTCTCTGTGAGGTCGCTAAGCTCCATACGTGTCTTCTGAAGCTCTGCCTCCAAATAATTTTGGTTGCTCATGAATGCCTCTCCTAAAGACTCCTTGTCATGTGATGTCCTGCCAAGATGGATACACAAAATAATCAAATGAACACAAGCTTTAGGTATGACACTCTTACACTTTTGCTAAAGATTTATCAAACTCTGGATGTGAAAACCACACAGGTCTAACTAGCTGTAATAGAGTTGCATTGTACTCACGTGATTCTACCCAGCTCCTCTGTCCTTTCCTGTTTTTAAGAAAACAAAATGACTTAGGAAATCATATTTATAGAATGATGCACAAAAAAAAAAAAAAAAAAAAGTGTGACTGTGATCATTATTAGTCTGGTCATGATAACTAATCTATTTACGTAATAACCAATCTATGGGAATGCACACTTCTAAATCAATAGGAAAACAAATGAGTGGAACATCATGATTATGCAACCTATTAATCAAGCATGTAATACATAGGCAGCTATTGATCTGCCAGTAACTTTTAATGAGCAAATAGTTACTAGGGATTGAAATATTGCCATACTTTATATGATGACAAGTCCAGAAAACTTGTTTGTTCCTCAACATGACTCCTAGTGTTGCTGGGTGAAACTGTTGCTGACTTCCTGTGTGAAGGTGGACTGTGAGCATGAGTGTGGAGGTCATAATGGTTGACTTGGTCAAAGTCTTTGCTGTCAGAGTGAGATTGGTTGACATGTGTTTCAGGATGATGTCCTTGGTGATGACAAATATTATAGTCATCTCCATAGCGATGCAGATCAGAGTCACTCTTGTGGTCTCCGCGGTGATGTGGATGAGATTCACTGGGGTGGTTGCCAGGGTGATGCGGACGAGATTCATTGTGGTGGTCGCCATGGTGATGTGGATGAGATTCATTGTGGTGGTCGCCATGGTGATGTGGATGGGAATCATTGGGATAGTCGCTATGGTGACGTGGATGCGCATCACTCTGGTGGCTTCCATGGTGATGCAGATGAGATCGACTGTGCTCATCATGAAAATGAGGATGTGATTCTTTGTGGCGGTCTCCATGGTGATGCTCATTCATTGCACTTTGGCAGTGTCCATGGTGCTGATGGCCTAAACTGCAGTGATCTCCGTGGTGATGCTCATCTTTTTCCATGTGGTGGTCTTCCTTGTGATGGTGATGAAATTCATTGCGATGGTCTCCATGGTGATGGTGATGGTGATGGCCTGGATTTTGATGGTTTCCATGGTGATGCTGATGAGATTCACTGTCACAACGGTGATAATGATGACCTTCATTGTGGTGGTCTCCCAGGTGATGGCCAAAGCTGTGATGCTGAGTGAGGTCATAGTAATCTCCATGGTGATGGTGATGTGGTGGGTTGTGTTGGTCTCTGGGATGATGAAGATGCGTTGGGCTGTGATGATTCCCATGGTCACTGGATGAGCTATGGTGTCTGCGGCCATGTGATGTAGTGAGACACTTAGTTTTTGGGTGGCTGCTTTCGTGATGGTAGTAACCTGAACCATGGAGATGGTGATGTGGTGGACTGGTGTGCCCTTCACAATGATAAGGTGAACTTTGGTGTCCATGGTGATGGTGATGTGGTGGACTGGTTTGCCCTTCATAATGATAAGGTGAACTTTGGTGTCCATGGTGATGGTGACAAGAAGGTCCATGATGGTTTCCATGGTGATGGCAATGTTGTTCATGGTGGAGAGATGGGCTAAAGTGGCTTCTATAACGATGGTCTTTATTATGATGGTAATGGGATGGGCTGTGGTAGACTCTATTGTGTTTAAGAGTTTTCTGGTGGTTACCAAGGCGATTGGTGAGGCTGTGGTGCTCTCCCTGATGATTAAAGCGACGACATCTTTGGTGATGCAGATGATTTGTGCTGTCTTGGTCTCTGTGGTGATTCTGATTATTCAAGCAGTTCCAGTCTTCACAGTGATGATGACAGTGGTGGTGAGAGGTGTGATCTCCTTGGTGACAGTGGTGGCCCCTATGCAAAGATGTGCAGTTGTGAGGCTGAGGAGTTTGAGCTCTTTTCAAACAGCTAATGTCAGTGCAGCTTTTGGTCCTGTGGTACATGTGACTGGGTGAGTCTTCAGAATGGTGTGTGTGGCTGTGGTGGAAGGATCTCGATTTAGAGAGTTGAGTAGATTGCTGCTTGCTGGTATGAGAGCACTGACTGGAGCTAACTGAGTCTGCACTGGTGGGCCGACTTCTCTGTTGTCTGCGTTTATTAGTGCTATTGTCCATCTTATTGGACATAACAGAGGCCTGCTGTGGACTGCAGGGTCGTTGAGAATCTGTAACCCCGAGAGTGGTGAGTCTCATCGGGCTGAGCACCTGCCGAGTGATTTCATTGAGGAAAGCGGAGAACTTCATTTTCTCCTTCATTAAATTCTTTCGGGCATCACTTTTCCTCCTTTCTTGTTCATTTTTATCATAGTTTTCATCTTCCTCTCTGTCGTTAGGTCTACTGAGAGCCTCCATGGACTTTGATTTCCAAACATTTCCATCACTTCTGGATCCTGTTCTAATTTTCAGTGTGTTGTTAAGGGTGCCCTGAGTTGGGCTGTGAGGGGACTTGCCTTTCTCCCGTTTGCCTTTGACAGAGCATCTTTTTACACCTTTTTTATCTATCAAAGGAACTGTGTCATCGTCTCCATCAAAGTATTTGTGTTTTCCTGTAATGTTGGTACAGGACTGTGAATGCTGAGGCTTTCTGTGTGATCTAACCCAGCACTCACTGCTGGTGTCAGAAGAGAAGCTAGAGGAAGATGATGAAGAGGAGGAAGAGAAGGAGGAACAAGAGGAAGAAGATGAAGAGAATGAAGATGATGAGGATGAAAAGGAACCAGTTGAGGAAATCAAAGTGGTTTCAGGAAGAGAAGCACGGTGGCGATTTGGCTTGTGCTGGTAATGATGAGACTGACACTGATGCATCTTATTACATGGACATCCATGGTCAGGCTGGTGTTCATTTAAAATGCTGCCATCTGCTTTTGAATGGGTGCTATTTCAAAAAAGAAAACATGGGCATTAAAGTCACACCAGATCAATTAAAAACCAAAATAAATTTTTTGCTAAATGTGTAAACAGGCATGTGATCAAAGGCAGAAAATTTGACAGACTTACTCTTGGCTATAATTTTCATCAGTCTGATAAAGCTTTTGTTGGTAGTGGTCCTGATTATGGTGATGGTGCAGGACAGTCTTTCCATGCTTGTAGTTTTTTTCTTGATGGTCACACATTTCAGAATTATTACCGCTGATGCTGGCAAAATATAGATCCCTGGGAAAAATATGTTTTTTTTTCTTTACAAGTGTGTTAAATATATGATCATGGCCAAGAATATCATGCCTCTACTATGTATTTTTTTAAAACTAATGTAAATACATCAGGGGAAAAAATGGTGATGAAAATACCTGTATGATTAACACTTTATAATAAAACTATACTTATACATACACATACCAGTTTTATGTGTATAATTTGTAATGCCACATGTTGCAAAAGACAATTGTTTAAAAGAAAATTTGTGCAAAATACACCCAACATGTAGATCATAAAGCCAGTTTTTAGATGATAAGTTTAAGTACAATCACAGAGGCATTTTTTTTAACATTTATACTTTAATATGTCAAAATAAAGCCAGCATCTGTACTCACGTTTTCACGAAGTTCAGGGATGACAGTGGAGATTAGTGTTGGATAAAACACAACTAGTCTCTGTCTGTGATGGAACTTGTATTTGAACATTCGCAATCACACGTCAATGTACTACACCCCTGTGTCATCCAATGACAGAGCAGCCAGTTGTTGCATACAACCACTTTGAACTAATTTAACTCTTTACACATTACCAACAGGGATGGGCAGTGTTTCTGATTAGTGTATTTGAAGTACATATTTCAAATACAAAATATTATTTCGTATTTTGTTGAGATGATGAAAATGCCTTCATATTTTGTATCAAAATACTTTATTGTTGGGCATTGTACTATTTTTAAAATACTGTAAAATACAAACAATATTATGACATCATAAGAACAGAAAACACGAGGTGCTGCTGTAGACTGGGAGCATGGTGATTAGTGCCTACTTTAATTTTGCCCAGACTTGTTAAGATCACACATATCAACACACTGACTATACTTAAGTTTTTTGTTGCTGCTCTCCATTTAGTCACTGGGGTTATAATAATCCATATTTTTTTTTTTTACCTCGTAAAATATAATTTGTGTATGTTCTCAGCATGTTTAATCCAGTGACTGATTGTGGAATATGATCGTTGCTCTAAGACATTGTCCGCAAGTCAGTCAGTGTACACGCCAGGGGATATTGATAGAGAAAATGTTGCCTTAAAACACTGCCTCAGGATGGGGCAGTATTTTAAAAACCTAAAAATACGATAATTTATTTTGATACATGGCGTGGTTGCTGTATTTTGCATTAGCAAGTGTATTAGTTGGGTATTTCTTTTTTTATTTATACACAGCATGTGTGATCGTTGTCGTGTAGAGCAGAGGTACAGTTAAATGGTTTTGCTCACAGTACACACATTATCTGCAAAGTGGTAAGTTATTGAACAGGGTGTCCCTATTATGTCAGTGCAATGGGCAATCTAATAACTCAGAGCTACTGAGAAATAATTGAACTCCAATAGAGTGACAAAAGCAGTTGCACTCCAATAGACATCATGATGTTATATTAAACAATCATGACAACCATTTTTTTTAATACCATGAACAGACAATACAGTACACATGATTGTTGTGCACACTGTACAAGTAGCAGATCTGTAAACTGGCATCATGTCTGATATTTATTGCCCCCGGCAGCTTTCCCATCATCAGTGTAATGTGACTCAGATCCACTGACAATCAATGGGAAACCTATTCTGCTGTAACTGTAACTGTCAGACGCAATGGAAAGATGGAGGATGGAGGTGGCGACTGACTATTAATTACTCACATGCAAAGATTTGTGAGTAATTAGGGGTTATTATGGGGATTCTCAAGGACGACATGTGACAACGTTACATCACACCAACTCATTATCATCATCATCATAGGCCCAACAATGAATATGCTCATATGATAAATAAATCATGAGGTGTAATTTTACCAAGCAGCTAACTGTTACAGATTTCACTGAAATGATTTAGAATAATACCCCTCAGTAAGAAGAAAGTAAGAGCTACACCTGGTGAATAGATTGCCAGTGAATCATTGACCAAATGTGTAGTATTTTGTTTTTGTTTGTTTTTTTCCATTTGCAAAAGCACATACATTCAGCAGCCACATTAGGTACACCTGTTCAACTGCTTCCAGAATAGAATGTCTAAACAGCCAATCCCATGGGATGCATTGAGTAAAGATCCAGTGGACAACAGTTTTCTGGATGACAATGCCTTGTTGATGCCAGAGGTCAGAGGACAATGACTGGTTAAAAAAGAAAGGCAACAGAAAGGCTACAGCAAAAGACCAGACTGGGTACTACTCCTGTCACTTGATTGGGTGTCCTGTGTACCTAATACAGTGACAGGTGAGTGTATATCATGTATATTGTGTATTATAATGATTATTTTATATATTTTTGAACATATGAACATTCGCCTAACCTGTGCCACAGTTCATCATGCAGTGCAAGAGCTCAAAGCACTAAAATGACTTGGGATAGTAAATGTTTCAAGGCTGTATGATGATGATATTAAATTATTGCCTAGTAAGATTCTATGTGGCATTGTGCCGGCTTTCATAATAATAAAATATGACAAAAAGAAGGTGGAAATTGCAGTATGGGTTAAGTATAAATAATTAAAAAACACAGAACATCTGAAAATGGTTACCAAGATATTCAATATCTCATCATATTCAAATTAGAAAACAAAATAACTGACATAAATCCTGCTCACAATGGCCTTTGCACAGATTGGTATAGTGCAGAGGGTAACCTGGCAACTGCAGCCTTACAATAAACCCACTGCTGATGATGTCCTGAGCTGGATGCACCACCAGAGGGAGTCTTGTGAAAATATTTGTGAAATCACCAAGGCTGAGTGACACAGTGGATCACTGTTAACCTAGAGAAACTGCGCTCTCTCTCTCAAGAATCTTGGGTAAAGTTCACCATATTCATCACCAGGCATTATCTATTATCCACATTCATCTGACTTAAAAAAAAAAACCTGATATGAGTTGATGTTTTTTTTTTTAATGAGTCTGTTCTTTATCATTTGTTTAGGAGCTGATTAAAAAAACAATTCAACATGATGCACAATATGACTATAATGACAACTTTCCTTGACTGCAACTAGGAATGTAATTTCATTAAACAAGAGCTTAGAAACAACAAAAAACTATGTGCTAACAATGCGTGTTATTCACAATGATAAAAAAAGGAGAAACTAAGGCAGTTTCTAAGTCGCTGAATGGAGCTTCTCTTGACAGTACTGTAGTGAAGCTGAGCTTGAATCAGGATGCATTAAGCAAAATAAGATACAGAGTCTCATCTTTTCTTAAAATAAATTACAGGTCACCTCCTAGCTCTCTCTGGGAGATTCTGAAAAATGATTCGTAAATAAATTCCATTTTCTTTTTAAAAGGAAACAAGAATGTAATATGATAGTATCTACAGTATATGTTGCTTCCACCCAGCATTTGTTTAAGCTACTGTATTCAACTCTCTCTCTCTCTCTCTCTCACCCCCCCCCCCCACCCCCCCCCCCCCCCCCCCCACCAAAAAAAAAATTTAGAAATTTTAGAAATCCTTCAGTCTTTGATTTTGCCTATGAATTCATGGAGTAACACTAATATTAACATACTGAAATTCTTGCGTATTTCCATTTAATAGACAGTGAAACAACATGAAGGAAATGTACATACAGTATGTATGGAAAGTTTAAAAGCAATGCACTCAGAAATAATGCACACACCCAGGATTAGTTACGTATTAATAGTGTGAGGGTGATGATTCCAGTTCAGCAGGCAACTTCTCTAAAAGAAGAAATGCACACAAGGCCACTCAATTCAAATCAGCATGTGGAGTCAGTTTGTAACCGTGTGAACGTTACTAAACGTTCCATACACCTGAATATATATACAGTATAATCTGACATTTCAACCATCAGAGGATGATCTTTCAACATCAACAGTGTTTATTTAAACTCAACTGAACTTATGAATTTAAAAGGGTAAGTGACAAATGTTTGCTGGTATCATAAATATAAATATTCTGTCACTAGTTATTCAAACCAACAATGGAACTTTTTAATATAGGCTTCAGACTTTGCTGGGATCACAGGAAACTTTTCAATGTTGTGACATATTGTCACAGTGTGACGGGACATGGCATGTTTCTTATGCCTGATAACTATGAATGGAGTCTTAAGAGGGGCAGTATCTCTTTCCATTCAGGTCAGCTCAAACAGCGCTCTCTATTGGGCTAACCATTCAGTGGAAAGTCCCAAGGTAACGCAGTAGGCAAGGAGAAAATCGTTACTGGTCATCAGTTTTTTCCCACACGAATATTTGGGTTAAGGAGAGGATCTAAATTTGGGTCTGAGCCAGCTGTGGCACGTCCAAGTTTGGCCATGATGATTATCAATGTGAAGAATCCGAGAACTCCAACCAGAAGCAGCATGAAGACCCGCTGTTTCCAGGACAGAGATGATCGCTTTCCACCTGTGCGATTCCTGGAATTTTTTATAAATGGAATAAAATAATAAATAAATCTGGGACCACTAAACCATTTAATGACACCTCACACTTTGTGTAATTGTTTTTGCAATATTTTGTAATACTTACTTGAGAATTTGCGCAAACCAACTTAACGCTGGTCGCCGCCGATACTTGTCGTCATCAAAGTCGATCTGTGTGACAGAGCTGTGACCACTATCTCGTGTGTCGTAGAGCTTTCTAGGGGATGATGCTGAAGAAGGAAAAATAACAGACTAAGAATTTTCTTCTTACGTTTCAGGCAACATCACGAGGTAAAAAGGAATGGAGTCAGTTGGCTTTTGATTACTGTACCTGAGTGTATTGTGATTGTGTCAGTGGTAGTGGCAGTAGTAAAGTTGATCACAGCGTGGTCCTGCATATTTGGGTCCCCATTTTTGCGATGACCTCCAAGGTCTTCCTGTGCTGCAGGCGAGATTGAGTTTGGTGGTGCACTGAAGCTGGTGGTGTATGAATGACTGGGGTAAATGTTACTTTGTCCTTGTGCTATGGAGACAGAAAGATAAACAGTTGAACAATTAGACCATAAACTGTGTAAATAGCTATAAAATACACGGTATTATATGTTTATATGTACAATATGAAATATATAAATAAACTTACCATCAAATGATGACCAGTCAGTATAATCGGTGACATCATTAGCTGTGGTTTCCTCGAGGACCCCAATGGGTTCTTCAATCTGTCAGTTACACATCATAATATATTAATGTGTGAACATTAATAAACATCTGCAGAATGTGATAATAATAAATAACCACAGAGTGCATCACTCTAAATGCCTATTTGAATGTGTGTTCTCAGAGAAAAGCAACGCAAATGTTTCACACAGAAACCACATACAGACACAGGTAGATAAAAATTTCACTTCACTTGCACAAGGCTAAAATAAAAAAAAATAATTTAGGATTCAGTGTGAACACACCACAGTGGTTGTGAGACTACTACCCTAGGGATTTAGCTGTAAATGCCTCTTACCAATGGCAACCCTAACCCAGCTCTAGCCCAGTTAACAGATGACAGCTGGTCTTTGAGTGCATCTGCGATTGGGCTGGCCAGGTTAGAGGGGGGGAACACTGGACCCTGACAGCTTGGACACTGGTATCCTGCTGGAGCCGTATGAAGGGGCAGCCGAGATGCCAAGCTATTAAGACAGGACCAGTGGAAAACATCTGCGGACGGAAAAAAGTAATTCACAACCCAGAAACAGGGACAAATATGCATGAACTCCTTCTTACAAACAAATAGATATGGATAATCTTACCATAGCACACCAGTCTGACAGTGTCTTGAGTATTCAGTGGAGTATTACAAAGAGTACAGTTGGGGTTGTAATCGCTATCCTGGAGCCATTGCAGATAGGACTGAACGATACACTGAATGGCAGCAAGTGAAAATAAAACATATTAATTTGATCCAAATATGTTGAAAGTTTTGCAGAAAGACACAGTGTGATACTTATTCTCCCACTGACCTTGTTGTGGTTGGAGACGAGGCAATGCTCGCACACATTTACACGGTGTTCAAAGCAAAATAAATTGGTCACCTTTCTCTTTGGGCACTTGCACAGACCCATAGCCACATGTGCTGTTTGGAAGAGAGCCAAAATGAAGGCAGGTTTGTTATGAACATACAATAACAACAACAGTCATTGTCATTACGTAAATTAGAGGCTGCACTTTATTGTAAGCAGAAGCTCGATACAACGTGTCTTTTTATCATAAGCAAAAGAATTTGGCAAAAAGATTATCTTGAGGACAATCTTGTCTAGTTTACACACGAGCAACTCTTCCTATGTTTTCTTGTGACAGACGGAAATTTGGCAAACACACTGGCTGTGGGCATATATTTGTCTGTGACAACATATTCATCCTGTGAATAAAAATATGCAGATATGCATCACTGTGTCATTGTGATAAATAACCTTGCTTTGCCAATTTATTTTCTCGCTTTCAACATCCACTCTTTCACAAGGTCACCCTGAAACTTTCTAAACAATACCACCAAGCTGCTAAACCTGAGTAAGTATATACCTAATCATTATTTAACTCCCAGTCAGTAGGAAATATATGGAAGAGATGTTGATCTATATTTATCGAGATGCATTCAGGTAAATCATCTACAGTTCACTTGACTTAGCTAGTGTTTTGTTCCCTAACCTTTGCAGTTCCAAGACAGAGCTTTGTACATAAACTCTGCACAAGTCTGCCTTTACATTGCTGTGCTGCTTTGTAATGGTGCACGTGCAGAGTTCTGTGTAGCTATTCTAATAGAATAGCTATAAAGCTATACAACAGAATAAATGACCTCCATTCATTTGAACAGCAAGAACAAAGCATTATCCCTAAATTTCACCAACACCAGTTAATAACTTCTCCTAACATTTCTCTAACCACAATCCAAATCTTAGCACAAAACAACCAGCTCCTCAAGAATGTTGCTCTGCCTCATTAGGACAAGGATTAGGTCTCTTTGAGGACTACTGGTCCTGACAAGTTCAGTGTTTATGTCAGAAAGTTCCTGAATGGGTAGCAAATACAAAAAAACTGACAGTCCTGGGACTATCCAGACAGGGCCTGCATTAATGCAAGAAAATGCCATATAGAGGTAACAAGTATACACCATCCCAAATGTGACCGTTTCCTTAGGTTTTACCTTTCTGAAGCGATATAAATTTCGTACAAACAATCCTGGTTTTCATGTCACAAGCAGTAAATGGGACGACCCACATTGTGTGGATTTAATGAACAATATTACATTAAACACTATTCCCGCTGCAACTTTCAAAGATATGTCATCGTTTTGATGAATATCGACAGGCTTTATGATTATCCATGTCACGTCACTATTTCTAGTGTGTTTACCAGTGGCACTCAGCTGCTCCTGCTGCGCACATTAACAGCTGCTGTGATTTGAATACCTTTAATTGTAATTAACGGTGTAGTTTCACCGACAAGCACGAGGTCGTGCTCCGACTTTGTGTTTCAGCGCCAAATGAACATACGGCTTATTTAAGGCGGCTTCATTCCAACCGTGCACTGAGCTAACGGAGCTAACATTAGCTGCTAGCTCCGATGGGTTGTCAGTTGAAATGACGTCGGCGAGCTAATGAAGCTAGCTGCGAGAGCTGAGGAAGTGCCGACGAAAAGCGAAGTAAGTGCGCGTTACCTGTCACGCAGACTTTAATCAAGTCCTGTTATATGAAGTCCTGTTCTACGACTGTCATTTACGTTTCCTTATCTGACTCCAAGATAAGGCGGATCCACGAGCTGCTGTCATGGGTAAAGTTGACAGCACAGCGCCTAGCTGCTTCCTTCCTCCTTCTGTTTATGTGCCACGTCTCTTCCGCTTCATGTCCCTCTATGACAAACTGAATCCTCTACTCTGTCGCCACCTTTTGGGCCGGAGTATGTTGGGTCCTTGGTCGAACTGGGATCCGAACCAGTGACATCCTTGCTGTGAGGCAAGAATGCATAAAACCACAATACAACTATTAAAAAAAAAAAAATTAGTTGATAAAAAATGTAAAATATTAAAAATAATTAAGATTTGTATAAAAGTTTAAAAGGATAAACTAAGCTGAACCATCTGTTCAGGTCCTGCACCTCTAGATGACAGATTAAGGCTGTATTATAATTAAAGTAAGTAAAGTGGGTGACTACGAAAAAATGTCACTTTTATGATGTTGTGACAAGAGCTGTTGGTATGAAATCAGCTTTTTTATGATTTCACCCCACTGTTTTATTATCCCCCCATCTTTTCTACATGAAAACACATATTGCTTCATTCAGTGCTGGAGAATTATGCTTAACCGTACTTGCGCTGTTTGACCATGGTATGTGAATTATAAAGCTATTCTGTGTATTAAAACTGTTATATTCTGTCCTAACATTTATTTTGTGTCTCTTTGTGTCTCTGTGTGTCTTGTCTTCTCATCCTAGAATTTAAAATTGGCAACTTACTGTGTATTAAAATAAATAAAATATAGAAATGAAGTAATTTATTTTAATTTTAATAAAATGTAATTATGCCAGAGCAACAAAAAAATAAAAAAAATAACAAGTAAACAGTACACATATATTTCCTACAGTATCGTTTATGAGCATCTAGTAGACGCAATATGTACTTTGAAGAATATGCCTATATAAAAATGTTTGCACCATCAAAATGGTGAAAATGTCAAGTGCAGCAAAATAAACCTCCCTGTTCTGTTGGCCTCTTGCCTTTTTGATTTCAGGTTGCAGTTAGCATGTTTACGCTGCAGATGGCGCATAAACCAATCAGCTATCAAGAGCATTATATAAAAAATATAAAGACTGTTGGTTTAATTATTCACCAAATGCCCTATAGTCAAGTAAAGATGGTTAACCTTTCAACAGTAGAACAGAGCCTCAAATGGATGATCATCCACAGCATTTGTATGTGTGAATATTTTAAAGAGATATTATGGATTATGATTATGGAGGAACATAGAGTATGATCATGAGCATTTGAAATAGTGCAGCAGCTTTGTTAAAAGTAGTACAAGACAGAAAACAGATGTTATGAAGGAGTAATGTAGTTCTTTCTTGCACTTTTAATTAGCAGATTACTGGAATGACTTGATAGCCACAAATGTGTCTTCATTTGATGTGATAATGTTGCGTTAATGAGCGATTTGAAGTTGGACTCAGGGTGAGTGTCTGCTAAATGTCACAAGTGAAAATGGTGGAAAAGAGACAGAAAGAGGCTTTTAATGTGGAAAATGACTGTCATAAAAACCCTGCCATGCGTGACAGACATCAACTTAACATAGTGTTACACTGACTCAGAGCTGCTGCTTTACAGTTTTACAGGACTCCACAGCTTATGCATGGTAGCCACTCCACCCCTGCAGACAAGCCTTTTCTTTTTTAAATAAATGCATATTAATGTCATCAGTGTATCCATGATGCTTTCTGCATATATAATAACACTGTTCATTGTCATTATTGTATGCATGTCTGCTTGTGTGTGCAAATGGTCATGAATGTATTTGAGAATGAGGCTACAATTGTCTCCCTTCACAGTTCACTGCACATGTGAATTGCCTGTGGTGGGAAGTCAGTGAATCAAAAATGAAAAGAAGTAGCAGTTTCAGTCCAAGTGCAAAGGGGGGGAAGTGGAAGTGTGCATCTGTAAAATCTTATGTGCAGAAAAGTTGTTTAATGCAGTGAGTTTAAAACATTCCTCTTTTATTGCATTCAGGTATTGATTTTCAAAAATGCATGAACTTTCTCTAATAAATTTGAATTTAACAGTAGGTAGAGTGCACCAGTGGAGCAAGACATTTCTGTGAACTGCAAATTTAGATGGGTTTTATTTTATTTTATTTTATTAAATTTTATTTTTTAGAGACACCATGCTTGAACAACTCTGGATACACATGGGATCATCTCACTCCTCCCAGCATATTGTTTAATCCCTCTGAAGAAAAATATGCATACGAGCCTAAATGTCTTTGTGCAAATGAGCATGATCTCGTTGTGTCCTCGGCTACGGCCAGGGACACTTGCTGAATAAATCACAGACAGAGTGTAAGGACAAGTGGAAAGGGCGTTTGAAAAGCAGTGGTGCGATCAGATGGAAGGGAAATCTAAAGACAAATGACAGAGGCACTGGAGGACAAACTGGCCCTGCAGCTGAGGCAGCTGGGTCTGAAACACCGACAGCACACGATGGTTGTCGGGTTGAGCTGGAGCACACTGACTGATTGAGTCTGGCAACTATTGATCAGCTATCAGCTCTATCTGCGTGGGGAAGTGTTAAGAATCAAACGTGGTTTGTTTAATGTATTTGTTCCCTTTTGTGAGTGTGAAATGAATGGCCCCAAAACCAGACAAGTGGTGAAAATCCACATTGTCCGCGTTGACCATTACACACATGCTGTACATACAACCTTTATTTATACTTGAGAAATCATTGAGGGTTGACCCTCATTTTTATTGATAGAGAAGGAAAACCACAGAGAGACAGACCGTAAATTATTTCCATATAAAAAAAAAAATTACAGTGTCTTCCAGGTTCTTCCTGAAGCCAAATAGGAAGAAAAATGCATTGAATAGCCACTAGGGGGAGATAACACTGGTTGCTAAGAGAGCTTCATATGAATGGGAGTCTAAAGGAAAATAAGCTTCAACATCTCACTCGATTTAAAAGGTGACATTTACAACAGTCACATTTGCTAGTCTGTCAGTTCTGTACATTCTGTTCCCATTTACAGGAAATAGATGATGGAGAACAGCAGACGAGTGGACACCAGTGTGATTGACAGCTGGCATCGTCCAATAGGATCTTATAGTTGCAGGGAACGATTCAGAACTTTTAATCTCAAAAGGTCAACATGGCACCAAAGTGCCATTCTGGAGGCTTCATAATGCTCATTCATATCTTTGTGGGTCACGTCACGATTGGTTTCCACTTGATTTTACAGGCTGTATATTTCACACTAATTCACATCATTATCATTCCACAGGAATTATTGTGGAAAAACAGTACAATCCTCGATTTTTCGATTTCTTTGACAAATTATTACAGTTGTGGTTATTATGAGGATTTTTTTAAATGGTGACCTTTACAGAAATATAATATATAAAATTTATATAGATATACAAAATATAAAATAGAAATATAAAATAGAAATATAATATTTATATAGGGAAATGTAGTTAAATCACAGCAATATACTGTATGACATTAGTAGTGTGCAGTTACAGTAAAATACAACTAAATCAAAGCAGTTGGTAATTTAAAGAAGTTTTCTGTGCAAAATGTAGGACACAGTAATTTAGTGTATCTATAACAGTTATTTACATTGACAGTAATGCAATTAACGTAGCCAACAAATTCCTGTGAAAAATAGGAGTCAAAGCAATCATAATGTAGACAAACAAAGGCATTAATAGAAATCAATTAATTAAAAAAATCCCTGGCTCACAATAATCTGGCAGATCCAAATGGCCAGAGTAGAAAATGTTGCAAATGGAAGTTGGAAGGTTTAAGATCATATTTCTAAAATGTCCAAAGGGAGGACGTGTACTTAATTAAAGAGTCTGCTGTATTGTTTTTCATGAGCTGGCTGTAGTAAAGGAGAAAGCATTTTTCTCAAATTCAGAATTTACTTGTGGAACATGTAAAACAAACAAACAAACAAACAAAAATATGTCACATGAGCTGGTCTGACAAAAGTCTGATTTGTGAAGTAAAACAGATGTGAACAGATGTTCTGTCAGTATACCAATTAGAGCTTTATTAACTAATAAATAAACAAATAAATAAAGTCACACCTCTCTCAAAGAGATGTCAATACATTATTGCAGAGTATGTGATAAATTCTCTTTTTTCAAAAAATACTTCAATCATGACATTGTGATGTGCAAACATGTTTAAACATGTTGAATCATGTAAGACGTGCACGTGTGAGTCTTCCTGAAGCTTTGTCACAGTTTTTCAGACTTGAGAAAATATTTTTTTACATATCATTTCAGGTCATGCTGGTAAATCTCACCTTGTTTTTTTCTACACATTCACTGATTATTTTCACACCCTTCTCTTTAAACTCCCCTTATACACGGCTGCTCCATGCATTGTACAAAACACCTCCTCTCAACTTGCTCAACAAATAGACTCCAAACATTATTTTATTTAAAAGTAGACATATATCATGACTGTGAAGTGCATTTTTTTTTTCAATTTTTGTTTCATTTTACACTGTAAATTATTCCCACAAGCTCTAACTGTACATTTCGCAATGATAATTAACAATATAAAATTGTATGTTTGTGTTTTAATGGGAAATTACTATAAGACGAAATTCCTTTAATGTGATTTGTAGTGCAATATTTACAGTTAATACCTTATAATACAGGATGATACTATGAAGCAAAAATTAAATACAGCATTTAAACTGAAAACTACTGCTAAATTACAGTACTGTATGGAATAGTTACAGTAAACATCTATAATGAACTAACAAAATTATACATTTAACGGGTGTGAAAGTAAAGTATGCAGGACACAGCATTTTATAGATGTTAACATAATGGAACTAGTAATTTACAGTTTACAGTCAATCATTTTACAGTGTACACTTGCAAATGTTTGATTTGGGCACCAATAATGTTTGTGCAAGTATAGTGAAAGAAAAACAGAAAATCTCTCACTCCCATGGGTCTGCAGGGTTAAAAATGAAATCAGAAACAATACAGCTGTGTTTACCTCATCTCACAGGGGCACTTGTGCTGTGAAATGTATTCCTGCATTTGTTTGCATGTTGCTCTGTTGTTTCTCTTGCGCAATTGTGTGCGATTACCGAAAATGAAGCTAAATCCGATTTACGGCCACAACCTCACCACGTCAAATAATTTGGACCGTAATTACACTGTAGATGCTGTTACTTTATCGGGACGGTGGCTCAGAAGCAAATCCATCAGGCTTTGCTCTGAATGAAATTGGATTGACTGATTGATTCATGTATGTCAAGTGAAGGGCAAAGTGATGGACACAAAGAAACCGCAGAGTGGGAGAGTGGGTCAGGGGAGGGGAGCCGCAGATATATGGATGGAGCGTGGCCCCCTGATGGGGGAAGAAGAGTATTGAATCAGACAGAGACAAATGGAGTGTGAGAGACAGAGAGAAAGAATTTCAGACATATGCCTGCTGACCTCAACCCTTTTCCCCCCCATCTAATCGATACAGGGAAATGCATGTATGTGTGTGTAAGTGTGGCTGTTTAGAAGGAGGTTCTGTCTGTGTTGCTCCTGCTGAGATTATACCTCAGCTTCTGTCCGACTCGTTCACTGCCCTTCCAACCTCTGCATATGTCTCTATTTAATTTCGGAACCTGTAATCTTATAACAGACCCAGCAGCCTGGAGCACTTACACAGTCCTCATCACTGAGCTCGATTAAAAAAAGTGGGAGATAAAACATAAAACATCAGTCAGTACAATTCCATGCACAGTTAAATCCAGCTATGGTTATAGCTTGAGGTTGCAGCTGCTGTTTAATTGGACTACTGTCCCAGTGTACAAGTATTAGCAGAGAATCAATTGATTAAATGAGGTGTGTCTGCCTCCTATACACTAGGTGGCAATATGTCCCCTATTAGCATGTTGACCTATTACATCATAGACAAGTGGCCACCAGTCATGAAGTCACAGAGTCTGAGCTCTGGACAAAAATCGAGAAATCACGTTTTGGTCATGGTATTTTCAAAATCTTTTAGTGAAACATATATAACCGGGTGAATTCATATCACATTTTTAAAACTGAATTAAGTTTATTGAAACTCATAAATGAGCGACCTTGTTGTATGTGTACTTGTATGTGCCATATTTTCCTCATTAGAGCATAATATCCAATATGATAAAGAAGACCTGAAAGTAGTGATTGAGACCAGTAACTTCTCAGAAAAATGTAATTAATTTAATTAAAGTGAGAAGTAGGCTCAATTTCCCATATATTTTCATTCAAACTGACGAGAAGTCGCCCCCTGGGGGCCATTCAGCATATTCTCTCTTCCTGAATGAATTCACACAGGAAACTGGAAGACTTCACCCAGTCTGTGGTCTGGGTTTGACCATGTTTTTCTTGCTGTTGTCTTCTTCGTCTGTGTATAGGTTTTCACTTTTAATTTAAAATCAAATCCCCGGGATGTATAGCAGCTACAACAGTTTAGGTCCAGTCAAATGTATACAGTACCTGCAACAGTAATCAGACTTACAACTGCATTACATGGGTGTGTTGCCAACACAATAAAAATGAATGGTTGCTTGTAATAGTTTGTTTTTTACTACCAGTCCCTTATTCACTCACTTGCAAACATACAGAAACACTGGAGTAACTTATTTGAAGAATACCTCCTGTATATATCATGTATGACTGTGCTCTGAATGAAAGAATTCTGCAAACTTTCTATTAACCAGCAGAAACATATTCACTTCCACCCAGGGTTCACCACCTATCGGCCTTATTATTGGTTCCCCTGTCGTTTAAGGCTTTAAATTTCCATACACATCTTCAGTCAATTAGAGAGAAGACTCAGCAAGGCATTATTCAAATACAAAGAGCGGAATGACCAGCATTCAATTATAGACATCAGCTCTGCGGGTTAAAAAAAAAGGAAAACTGTGACTCCATCCTGAGATCAGGAGGGGCCCCACCACACCCACCACAACAGCAGCCAGCATTAGAAGAAGCAGATACCAGGCTTCACCTGTGAGGGCAGAGAAGAGGCAGACAATGATAAAAGGTTTAATGCGTTTAAATACATTTTGAGGGATTTTTATGGGTAGGAATTTAACATAAGACCATAATTATGTTTGTTAAGTGTATATTCACTTGAACATAAAAACGGTGTGGTTTCATAGCCTTAGAATAAGCCTCTTATAGTATGTACTTTAGGGAAGGCCCTTGCTTTACTGCTTGTCGTGTTTCTAAAGCAGACACACAAACCATCCAGAGCATGTAAATTAGGTTTTGAAGTGAAAGAACAACGTCTTCTCTGGTATGTGAAGGCCATCTTAGTCACAAAACATGTCTGGAATAAAAGGGTAAATAGAGGAGTGCTCCATTTATTACAATCTGCAGTCTCACCATTAAATATAGCAAGTTCTCAAAAAGAGTGAAGGTGAGCGGAGAATGACGACAGAGACATCTATAAACATGATTACGCCGTTGTCCATTTTAGAAATACATTTTCAGCCGCAAATCAGTTATGTTGAATGTTGTTGCCATTTGATAAGATTTGAGGCCTGTAGAAAATGCAAAAATGTGCAGGGGATGATCCAAAAGAACAATAATTAGACTAGAATAATCACATCTTTATCTCTATATCTAGCTCCTGAGAGCTGTACTCAAAATGACTTCCAAACGTTTTGTTTAGCCATTCTTCTTCATTTGGACAGACAGGGTTCAACCTTTTCAGTGAGAGGGGTTTAGTCAGTGAGGTCTTATTATGCTCGAGGTGTGCACTGACTCACCCTCAGGAGAACTGTGTGTTTGATAAAATCAAAGTCTGCTCTCAACATCCTTAAACCACTGCTGACTAAAACTAGATGTTTCTTTGCTGAATAACTGCTTGAGCTGAGTTTTCCAAATCCACAACCACAGTTGCTGCTTGTCACTAAAGATGGAAAACAGGGGTAGACCTTATTAATCTATGTCGGTTATGATACTGATAGCTTTGTTGCTGTGTCCTTTCCTTGGGGTGAGTGAAGGGGGTCTGGTTTGCTATAATGTCCCAGTGACTGGGGTTGTCTGTAAATTAGTGAGCCATCTGTGCCTCACATCATCCAGTGGCTCTGGTTGGCCCAGTTTAACCGAGCCTAAATTGCACTTGACCATCCAATGTCAAAGCACAGTTTAATAGAGCAAAAGCATCTGTCAGACTACGTCCAGGTTCATCTGCTCAGAAACTGTATGTCCCTTACACCTTCTGTTGTGGAAGTGTAAAATGTAAAGGTCAGCCAAAACCATGTGCTTGTTTTTAGCGCAGCTGAGGACAATGATGCAATCAGAGTGATGGATATGTTCAGTCTGAGCAAAAGACGAACTATCAAAGTGATGTGTAGACTACAGTATGCATCACCAAGCTTACCTTTACAGAGTTTAATCAGAATAGTTATTCAGCATCTTTGGTTCAATTCTCATAACTATACCACAAGGTCAGTTGATAATCTCTACTTTGCTTTTCTTAGCTTTTTTAAGAACAACTTTTTTTCATGTTTTCCATTATATTCTGAGGACCTCACTGTTGGAACCATTTACCTTATAATATCAGAAATTTGTTTTGGGTAAATTAAGCAGTTTAGAATCATACCCACTATCGCTGTCATGTTTTTTAAGCATTTCTTCTTGGATTATTACTATTATTAGTCAGGTCCTTTTAGCTATTTTTCTCAATTATAATTTTTTATGCAATTTATGCATATGTATGATATGTATGATAATGATATATGTATATATATATACATATATCATTATATCATATATACATATATTGCATAAATTGCATAAAAAATTATATATGTATATATGTATGTATGTATGTATATATATATATATATATATATGGAAAGAGGCCAGAAGCTACTGACTAGGCTTTTTTTAGGTTTCCATTAGAGTCTGAGTCAGTGATGAGAGACGTTTTTCTCAAGGATCTCATGTGAAAAGTTCACAGATTGCGCTTCATTTTATGGGGCTGTGATTCTTTTTTGCTGCCTGATAAATGCCAAATGCCAACATTTTTAGCAGCCACTGCTTTTTTTGCGGAGTTAAAGTGATGTTGCCTAAATGACACAACCTGATGTGATTTACATATCACCGTATGACAATGTGGCACATTGTAAATGTAACAAGACAGGTGAATGAGAAGCTGGGTGTTTGACTTTGAGTGTATAATGAGGAGATGCAGGAGTTATGGGATTGTGTGAACACCTGTGCTGACATGTAAATGTCTGTCAGAAGGAAGGCATCACCGATTAAAATCATACAGCAATAGAAATCTGTGGTGGCTTGTACACGCTGTGTGCAAGAAAAAGAACTATGGGTAACATCCTCAGTTGATTTACTGCATCCTAAGAAATGCTAACAAGGTTGCTGTATTAAAAGCACTCGTATGATAACAAACAGAATATAAGTTCCACCATTAAAGTTCCCATCACCCCCTGTGGATCTCTGAATAATTATTGCAACACTGTGGCCGTGATTTGACCTAATTTTACACCCACTACTCACACTCTCTGTCACTCTGATGCACACACACACAGGTTTCCAGGACTTCAGAGGACGTTTCACGGACTTACATTCCTTTCCTGGAGACTTACTCTAACCTTAACCATAATTACTGTAACTTTAAAACATGTCGTCACCTTAAAAATTGAGTAATTTATGTTATAGGGACTTGATTTTGTCTCCATAAGGAAGACAGGTCCCCATCACGTGACTGTGTAAACAGATTTAGGTCCCCACAACATAAGGAATACCAGGCACACACACACGCGTTAGCACAGCTACTTTTCTTTGGACACTGCTTTGACTTGCATTCATTTAGACAGCCTAAACAAAGCATTAACCCTAACCGTATTCATAACCAGTTAATGCCCAATCCTAACATTAACCTCGGCACAATTCAAATCTTAGCTCTAAACTGAACCAGTTCCTCAGAAATAAATTTCTGCCTTATTAGGACCAGGTTTTGGTCTCAGTGAGGACGACCGGTCCAGACAAGGTGTGTGTTTATGCCAGATTAGGTCCTAAAAAGGCCACAAAAATAAAAGTTCACACAAGCACACACTCACAGAGAGAGAGAGAGAGAGAGAGAGAGAGAGAGAGAGAGAGAGAGAGAGAGAGAGAAAGCTGTCTTGTGCTTTTTCTATTGTACTTTGGTATGTGTTGTTTATTTGTTGCATCACTTGTCCAGACTGCATCCAGGAAACAGAGCCGTAAGGTGCAGACACAGGCAGTTTGGCAACAGAGCATGCATTTTCTGCATCAGATGATCACATTCATGAGAGGCTAAATTCATGATTGTTGTAAACTCCAGGTTTGTTTCGGTTGTAGAATCAATTTCTGGAACGTTTCGTGAGTGCCTCTCAGTATTTTCAGCCAATCTTCGAGTGTATGAAGCTGTTTTGCTTTAATCCCGCTGTGTGCTTCTTCCGCCTGTTCAGTCGTTCCCATTCCCAAGCTGCTCACTGCTTGGGAATGTTGCTGCCGACAAGAAGACAAAGAGAAATGCTGTACTGAGAAACACACAGAGAGAAAATCATGTGGAACTGATTGTATGGACATTGTGTGGACTTATTTGACAATGTGTGAATTTGTTTTTATTTAAAAGTTACAAACCACAGCCTGACAAATGTTTACAACTGTTCACATGATAATTAGCATGAGCAGGTGTAGGGCCAAATGATAACGACATTCACCTTCAGCTTGTTAATATGCACGCCAGGTTCTTGTAAATGTCATTAGCTTTTATTTTGTCAAACCATAAACCAAAGCACTAGTGATGAAATGGAGATTTAACCTGATGATGACGGTGGTGATGGTGATGGCAAAGAGTAAAATGACTACAAATCATCAGGCACAGCAGTGTCTGGACCAAAGTGATGGACCAACTAATGAGCCACGCTGCTGCTTGGCTACAGAAAGGCTGCTTTAAAGAAAGGCTGTTTGTTGTCTGTGTGCTAGAAGATGGCTGTCAAATAAGTTAAAATATTACTTGCGGTTCACGTGCAGAATATTTTGCATGCACAAATTAATATACTTGTTTAAATGGAAACATGCATGAACACAGGGCTGGACAGGGATAAAAAAAAATCGGCCCGGGCATTTTGAACCAAGACCGGCCCACCGGGTATTGATGGAAAGACAATGAAGCCTATGAATGAAAACAAACTTTCTTGTGAGAATGCTTGTACACTGCCTTGTTGGTGTATATGTACTTGTCTAATAAACTTAAACCTACACCATTCTGTCATTCTATACAGTACTTAGAGGACTATTTTTTCACCACATCAATAAACAGCACAGCATCACAGAATATTTCCTCAAACATGGCAACCTTCAAAAAGTGAAAGGAGACAGAGAAAGAAAGGTTACTTATATGATTACAGTACTGTATCTAGAAAAATGTGGGGAAATAGCTGCGTCATACTGCGTCTACTTACTTAGAGGAACCTCCTGAACAAACAATGAACAATGTATGATGGGATCCTGAAAATAGGATCGGGTTCAGATTCCCCTCCACTCACGCCGGCGGCGGGTCTCTCCTCCTCAGCCTCCCCTTCCCCTCATCCATCTGACGGCCACCTCCACCATTGTTACCTGCGGCTGAAGTTAAAGCTCGGCCATAGCCACCGGCAAACATCTGTGTTATTTTAACACACAGGATTTGTCGCTTTTTCTCTCTAACTTTCTCCGCACCTCCTGTCCGCTTCTTGCTATTCTCCATCTTTTTGATCTCCTCTCTCTATATATGATAGATTGATTGACAGTCGAGGCCCAAGAGGGAGGGGGCATCGGCCCTTGGCTCTAATTGGTCCAGCCCAGAATCAATCATGACTAATGGGCCGATCTACCAGTTTTGTGTACCAAATCATGGCTAATATCATTACTAATATTAGTACTGTTAGTAAAAAAAAAAAAAAAAGGCCTGGCCCAAATCACCATCAGCCCACCGGGCATTTGCCAGTCCAGCGGTGCATGAACAAAGTGTTGGCGTGCATTCTTTGTAACACACCTGTTTTTCAATGCTGGTCCAGTCCATGTCACATTAATGTTACAATTTCTTGAGAGCACTTTCAGTGGGTCTGTTGATACGCTGGCAAAAGATTTAGGTCAAACTGTTCATTGTCCACACAGGACAAAGGATAATGGACACACAGGACAATGCAGGTTTTTTTCCCCCACATGTACATTAACATAAACTCCCAGGTTTTTATATTGTTTAGTAATGACAGATCCAACAGAAGTGCAACCAAGCACCCTAGTTAGCACCCCGTGTATTTATTTCAGCATTTTTATTCCTCTGTGCTTGTGCTATTGAATCAGTGGTAATGAACAGAAAACAGGAGAGGTTTAAATAGCATTAACAGGATAAAATTCAGCAAAAAAAAATGTTTGTTAAAGAATCAAAATTAACTTTTAATCATATAGCACAGGAATATCCTTTCTACAGAACACAGCATATTTATGTTGGCTCTCAGTGTGATTCAGAGGTGAACAATAGGGAGTCATTTCCAAAAACACACTAAGAAAAAATGTCTTAATGATTTTATCTGTTAATAGGCCTTCTTCGGTTTAAAGGAAAACACGGCACCCTGTTTAAAAATGTGGGTGTCCATGCAAACAGTCATTTGAAGCTGTGACAACTAGGACAAAATGTCCTCATAAGGTCCAGGTGGACCTCACAAAGACATAACTACACACACATACACACAGCAATAAGGGTTTTGTTAATTGTATTTATTTGATTAAGTGGCTGCTGTAGGATGTGTTTACTACCCTGTAAACAGCTGTGACAGTAATACCGCCCGTGATCTAAGCTAAACTGATTTATAAAATATAATTTTATACCAGGGTAGAGCACCACCTTAGTAATTTGAGCCACAACACTGTGATTACTAGCACTTCAGAATAAACAGCCCACTCCATGCAGACGTGAGTACCGACTGATGCCGCAACACATTTTTGCCTTTTTCGTAATATCTGTTTCATCCCATTATTATAGTGAACCTTTCACACCGACACTCAAAATGTGTCTCACTTTCTCTCCCACATGCAGCAATTAATAGGAAAACATTTAGTTAATGGTTGCAAATCTCAAAAACACTACATGGTATAGCAGCAAGTGAAAGCCGAACTCATTTGAGGGAATCTTTGCCGAAGACTGTCTCTGAGATGCTAGAGGAGACAAGAAGAACAGTACAAAGCTGGTTTAATATCACTGTACTATCATTGTAGTTATAAAATGTCTAAAAGTAAGAGGCCTTGGGTGTTGAGATATTGCTTAAAGACAGAAAAGTCAGGCTGGATGCAGAGAACAGACACTGCAAGGCTTTTGAAAACATGCTTTAAAGTCCCTTAAATCTACAGCTTTACTATGTCTATGTCCTCATGTCCCTGGCTTCCAATATGCTAATGTCATTTTTTCAAAGTCACAGAGGATGTTAGAGCATACATTACATGCATCAAGATATCTAGACATATTGCCATTGTCTTGTCATAGTCATGATGAGTTTTTCCTTCTGCCTGGCTCATTTCATAATTAGGTTCCTCAAAGTACAGAATGTTCTTTGTACTTGTTTCTCAGGATATACCAATGTGACACAGAGGGTAATTCTGAGACCGTGGACTGTTACAACACAGCACGGAGTTCTCCGATTCAACATTGTGAGATCAAAATGAATCAGAAAAACATGTATGATGTTTAGAAATTACTTGCTGCTGTGCAGCACTGAGGCTCACAGTTTATTCTGCTTGGAAAAGGTCTTCCTTTACTTAGTCTGAGTTGACAGTAAGCCACCAATACCCTGCAGTTTGCCACAGTTGTTCTCTCCTCAGGATGTTAGGGGTCAGTTCCATCCAAATACCATGCAGAATTATAATAAACCTATCTGAGATGATCTGATTGCCAGCTTAGCTCTGAACTGTTATATTCTTGGAAGAAAATGTATTAAGCCACCTGCATTCGAAACCATACAAGCCCCAGTCTACTGTGAGACTCCTCAATGACTCCCATTGCAAACATGAGCAACAAGATCTCTTTCTCAGTAATATCTCCCCCTTTGGCCTCATTTCCAATACCATATTTCTCATGTTTCATTCCCCTGGCCTTTCTTTCACAGTGCACAATGAGATTTAAAGAGAACGGTGTTAAATTGTCCAGGAGTGTGGCAAGAAATAAGTTAATGTCCAACCTTAAGGTCACAGTTATTGGAATTGTAATGTAGCTGACCATGGCAAGACTCCTTCACTGAGTGAGGGTAAGTGTGTTTTCCACAAGCAGCAGACACATTGATGTACAGTCCTTCCTTGGCAATCATGAGGCCAGAGAGGGCTTTCCAAATATTTCTTTACTTCCCTTCTTAATACAAGCGTTTACATAGTCCATTGGTGACTACAGTCTTACTATGTGTCTAAATAAGCATCTTGTCAGTTTTTCTTTGTCATTCCAATATTTAAGAATGCCGGGGCAGAATCTGAAATCTGAAAATCATTTGTGGTTCCCTGAAATCTTAAATCACACTCTGATCAACACACTTGTTCCCCTTTCTCCACCTGTATGCTGCTGCTCCATCACAGCTGACCCAGCACATAATAATGTTACAACATAATATTCCCTTGCACATACTACACATAAACTTGAGGATGAAATGATTTAATTTATTCCACAAATTCTTCTTTAACAGCACTAGTGGTCACATGACCCACATGGCAACTCAACTGGTCTTAAGCAGAGATGACCTATATGTCGATGTAACAGCTGATATCTGCAGTGGATTAAATATGTCTTTTAATTTATTTAATTTTTAATTTAAGTTTTACTTAAACCTGTACCTCAGAGCATAGATACTGTGACAATGTAAATATTTGAGGAGATGCATTATTATTATTATTATTCAGTCGCTAGAGAACAGGTTTCTATAATGAACTCTGTATATTTCAATCACACTGGGTTGACAAGGGTTTAATCCATTCAACTTCTGTTGCACTGCAGGGAGAATTTCTGCTGCCATCACAAAGTTTGGAACAGCAGTCACCATTGCTGATCTGTAGGGTTTCTCGGAGCCATGCCACACCCTCATGGGCCTAAACAGTGAGAGAAAAATGAAGCACATTGCAATAAGATGCCAATGATGACAAGAAATTCTATTTTTTCTTGAAGATGAAACATAAAACCAATCATAACAATACAATGGCTGTGAAGGAACAAAAGGAAGCCAACTTCCTTAGTTTGGATTTTCGATATTTAAAATCTCAGATTCACAGATGGTGATCCTCTTGTGTGCCTTTTCAGTCTAACACCCAGTAATTCCACTATTCAGCCCACAGACATCGAAGATAATCGTTTGTTCAGACAAAGCCAAACACAGCACGACTGCAAGCACACAATGATTTCTCCATTTCTTCTTAGTCATCATTGAGAAGCAAATGAGTTGCACATGTAATTGAGATATTGTTTCAGTGTCTACAGCTGGCATCTGATGCATATTTTGCAGTTGTCATACATGATAACAAAACTGAATGGAGATACACAGTAACTGTGTTAAACATTAGTTGGTGGACTTTGTTGACATTCCAGATTACAACACAAAATTGAAACTTTTAAAACTTACTTCAAGAAAAATTTAACAAGTTAAGGAAATGCAGTTTTTGTTGGTCAGTGTTAGTGCTTGCTGCATAGTATACTGTATACTAGTATACTGCAGGGTGTGATACCACAGGCGGGTGTGAGAATAACACATTGTTCTACTTGAATTAAGTTACTCTTTAAAGTCAGCATGTTTTATTCTTTAATTGTCAACCATGTTGATAGACGTTTCCAACAGTGGAGGATAAAGCAGTAGAAAATGAGTGAGTGGTTGGGAGACAGACAATAATCATTTTAACACTCTTCCTTTCCGGAAAGTGTCCCAGAGACATTATTCTAAGAGGACATTGAGTTCTCATCACCAAAGCCTTTTCACTTGCATAAAGGATCCATGATATAGGCCTATGTACTGTGTAAAACTACTTTTTATGTCTCCTTGTCACATAGTCACACTCAGAATGTTTTAAATGATCAGAATATTTTCCTCTGACAACTTTTTTCTGATTTTTTTCAGCTCATTTTATCCTGTTTGAGAGATTTTCTCCCTAAGGTTTTTTGTGGTAAATATGTCTGAAGAAACTTGGGAATAGTTCAGTCATAGATTTTCACCTAGACACCAAAACACATTACATGACTCCTCTCAACTCTATTATACTGTAAGCATTGCTAAATGTAAGTTTCTGGCTTTACACTGTGGTTGTCCATGTTTTATCTCAGGAGATAAAAACTATGCACAGTGGGGGGTTTTTTTAGCACTTATTTTCAGTTTAAGAATATATATTGAGTTTAAAAAAGTCTCCTCAGGCAGTCTGTGAAATGACAGGTTTCAGTAATAACAAGATTATAAAACTTTTTATTGATCCCCTCTGAAGATGAATTCATAAAGCAAATTCCACACATATCTCAGGTTCACAAATTTTTTTTGAAGCAAAATTATGGCACCATTATTTTCTATATTTTGACCAGAAAAAAAATATTCATGTAGATGTGGCCATGGTTTTATTTATACAAATGATCAGGAAGTATGTGTCTTGAATAGACTATAAAATACCAATTACACAATATCAACATTCCCCAAAACAGAGTTAGCCAGGCCAGAAAGATGTTTTTTTTTTTGAGCCAGTGATTTGGGATAAAATATACATTCCACTGACATGTTGTCTGTGATCAGTGTTTTAAAAATTGTGGCAGGCTGCACAGTCAAGGAAGCACAACTGGTGTCCCCTAAACAAATGAACAATATTAAACCCAAGGGAAGAGGCTGAATATGAAAAACAGATTTATGCATGGGTGAGCTCCACTTTGCCACAGCCATCAATTCTGTATCTTTGCCAGTGCCTGGGGATGTTTCTTTTTCCTCCATCTCCCTGTGCCTACCATTACATTTGTCCCTGTTCTCTACTAAGTGCTGATACATTTACATTTTTAGTGCTGCTCAGTAATAAAAGAGGTGGAATAAGTGGAGGCCTTTTACCTTTGCTAAAACAAACATCAATGAACTCCACTCATTGATGAGTTGCTCTACCTCCAAAACACCACACCAGTCCATCCACAACACCCCACCCCCCACAGCTTGGCCGCCGCCCCACAGTGCAGGTCAACAGTGTTGCGGTTTGAGTCTCCTCAGTTGCACTCACAGTTCTCTCCCTCCTTTCAAGGTTTACTCACAAGAGTCTGCCACGCACAGGAGGCCACAGGACATTCCACATTAGTATTTCTATCCAGTCCAGGCCAGGTGCTGTGGGAACACTGGCATCACCTTAAGTGTGTGGAAGAAATGTTTTATAACTGCAAGTCATAAAATGAAGTCACAGGATAAGCACACAGGCACAAAATGGAAAAGACAGATTGAGGTTGGTTTCTCTCATCTCAGTGGGCTTACATGCTAGTCTTTGGAAACTGGTCTAATTTTCAGATTACATATTTTAAAGTCTTATTCAAGAATTTAAGAACACAAACCTGGAGACACTGTTCTCCTATTTCGCTGTTTAAATGAATCAAATCCACTATCTTCATCAAAACTGGGTTTTCATCACTAACAACAAACCAGAAAGTAAAAGCAAAAAAAAAAAAAAACTACATCTAGGCAGAGACAAAAATCTTATATAAGGAGTAAAATAAATAAAGAGAGCTGCTGTGCAGGATCTGATTACTAAACAAACCACTGATTAAAAAATAGCAAAGAATTTTTCAAACACAGTCCGGTCGGTATCTAAGTAAATTATCTACACGATTGTGTTGCATCTAATCTGATGCAGCACTACAATACTGAGCTCAGGTTGAGGATCTCAAGAGGTATAACCAAGGCTGACCAGCCCAGATAAGATCTCCAACTTGATGACTAATGAATAAGGTAATAACAAGCCTACTTTAAGACAAGTGGTTATTGGATAATTTGAAATAGAACAATTCACAGCTTTACAAAGCCCTTTCCTTGGAATAGCTGGTAGGGCACATTGATAGAGTTGAGGCATTTGGAACAATGAGTTGATAAGACTACATACTGCGTAAGATCAGTGAGCAGGAAATGAATATCAAAAAATGTCTTTTAATCATCATTCCTTAACCACTTATAATTGACTGCTATGAGTCCAGTGTGCCAAAGAAGAACACCATCTGCACCTACACTGGGTTTGACCACAGTGGATACATTCTTTGTCAACAAGTCACTGGAGAAGAGCAGAAACAACAACATACACAGATCATTTCTAAGGTAGCGGGGGAATGGTCAGCTGTGCATTTACACCTCCGGTGCAGGCTACTGCTTCATGCAGTGAACTGTTCCCACATGATTTCCGTTCCTGTTAATCATACAGTACTTTCAGTGCATTGAACAGCAAGTAATTTGGAATGGGTGACCAGAAGAAGGCACAGAGGGGTGCTTCAGAAGAGTCCATGCAAAGGGAAATTGTGCATCTATACATTTGTCCAATAACACTGTGAACAGGATCTGGTAAAGTACATCATGTGTAACAGTAGTCTATATCTGGGATTCCTCCTTCTCTGTAACCACGGTTGGTGCCATGTCCTGCGTTTGAATCATGGGTAGCACCTTTATATAATCCAGTGCCATTCGAAGGGTATATGGTATGAATGATGTAATCCTCTCGAAGAGGTTTAGCCTGCATTGGCTGGCAAGCCGCCATAGGTGTCATCTGAAACCCTGGGCCACGGATCTCCAAGATAGTATTGTCCTTTTTGGTACCCGACTCAATGTAATCATCATAGGTTTTACTTTTTCGGGAGCTGCTGCGAGTATAGTGGTCACGGGAACACAAATGCCCAGTCCTATGTCCATACCAACAGAAGATGCCAAAAATAAGAGCCAAAGACACAATGGCAGTAGCTCCACCTATAATCCCTGCCAATGGCAGTGCTGTCAATTGCTGTGAATTTTCATCTTCTTCCTCCTCTATCGGGCTGAGGTCTGAAGTTTCAGCTTTTGCACATACCAGAGCTTCATCTGAGTCAGCATCTCCAGAAATTGTCCCTTTGTTTTCTGAGCTTGAGGCCAAGGGCACCATGCAGATAATGTAGCTTGAATGAGGTTGCAACGAGGTAAGCAGATACTCTCGTCGGTCACCCCGGACCAATGTCTCTGTAATTGATCCCATGGCGTTTCCAGTCCCCAGTCGGAGCCAGCTCAGCCTAAAGGAGGAACTGGGCTGGGCCACACTCCAGGTTACACGGACACTGTTGTGAGAGAGAGCCTTCACATTCAGGGCCAAGCTCTTCCCCACACCACTGCTGCTAAGAGTATAATCTAAACCAGAGTCAGGAAGCCCGAGTCCGGGTCTTTTTGAGCGAAGGGTGAAGAGAGAACCCTGTGGAGGGGTGTGAGTAGTAGAGCTGTCTACTCCACCAACTTTGTCTCTGGTCCCTGCTGTCCTCACTACCTCACATTCAACCATTTCACTGGCTAGATCTATCAAAGCCATGTCTCGCACTCTGTCA
Organism: Brachirus orientalis; assembly: GCA_016785285.1. Classification (NCBI taxonomy): domain Eukaryota; kingdom Metazoa; phylum Chordata; class Actinopteri; order Pleuronectiformes; family Soleidae; genus Brachirus; species Brachirus orientalis. The sequence continues at coordinate 1,251,753 of JAFBJR010000139.1, forward strand.
GGTCCATGGCAGGTCAGACCTCTGACAGTGATGGTGTTTCCACGGTCAAGCAGCCAGTCATATAACCAGCGCAAGTTGCAGCCACAGTGCCAAGGATTACCTCGCACCAGCAGTTGACCCAGGCTGTCCAGGTCTTTGAACAGTCCCTTGGGTAGGGTGGTCAGGTTGTTTCCTGACAGGTCCAGCCTCTGCAACCTGTGCATGCCTTCCAAAGACCCACGAGGCATATGAGTGAGAGCATTGTCCTGTAGAGACAGGCGCTGCAGATGGGCACTGGGCAGATTGACAGGTGGGGTCTGGAGGGAGTTACGGACTAGGGATAACTCTGTCAAGTTGGAAAGGCGAGAGAATGTGTCATCAGCGATTCGCTGATTTGCCAAAAGGTTTCCATCCAGAACAAGACATCTAAGTGAGGCAAGGCCTCGGAAAGCATGGGTTGGGATTGTGGAGATTCGGTTATCATCCAAACGGAGTTCTTCCAGAGATGCAGGCAGTCCTGAGGGGATACTGGACAAATGATTACGTGAAAGGAAAAGCAGGCGCAACCGTGGGTTGTCAGCAAAGGCCTGATCCTCGATGCTGACAGTGGAAATAGAGTTGTCATCCAAGTGGAGCTTTTCTAACAGGGGCATCCGAGCTAGTGCGCTCCGAGGGATGGTGCGTATGTTATTGTCTTGCAGATGGAGTTCACGCACAGATGGTGGAAGGTGCATGGGGAATTCATCCAGTTCATTATCATAGAGGTAGACCACACGGACAGAAAGTTGACGTTCTAAAGAGGTGGGCAAGCCTGGATTGTTTATGTGGTTGTTCTGAAGGTATAGGACGGATGCAGTTGGAGGCAGTGACGGAATGGAGTTCAGGCCACGATCATTGCAGTAGATGAAGTCCTCATCACACCTGCATACAGATGGACAAACCATGTCCCTTTCTTCAATGTATCCTTGTATCGTAGCTGCAGTGAACTGAAGCATGCCAGCATGTAGTGTCAAGCAAAGGATGAGGAGAATGAGCCGAGCCCAGAATTTTGCCACTCTTGCAGGAACCATTATGGTAAACATAAGCTCTTTCTCTCTTTTTCAGGTCTGTAGTTGATCCTCAAATTCTTGGCCTCAACTGGAATCCTGGGACCTCCACCCTGAAAAAAGAGAAATTGTAATCAGCACTCTTACACAAATAAATTAGCCACAGGTTTCTTTTAGTGTGAGGTTTCTCACTGTTCTTAATTATCTTAGGTCTCAGTAGTATTTTAATCATACAACGTACTACAGCAATCACGTCTAAACAAAACCTACAGGGGCAATGAGTCTTTTTTTTTAAAACAATTAATAATATTATCAGGAAGTTGTTTGCATATGGATGGACCTGTCCACAGGCAATATTATGCCATCCATTCTAAGCCAAAAGATAAATGCATAGCCACGGATAACTGCATTTAACTAGCAACAGGATTATAGACAGTAATAAAATTAAACTTTGGTGTGAACTGTAATTAATGTTTAAAGCAGAATGAATATTTAGTCTTAGGAAATGCAACTATGGAAATAAAAAACTAAATCCCACATTTTGAATTAAGCCTTGTGGATATGAAGTCTTGAGAATACTCTCCACATATTAATTATTAAATAGCTCTTGAGAGGCTCCATAACTCCATTAGAAGTTGCCAGCAGATGGCTGCATTAGCTGAACAGAGCTGAAGATATTTTCATTATCAAGAAGGAACAACATGTTTTAGCTCAGAGCCACAGTTTAAGGATTTCATTTTCATCAGCCATCAAGAAATCAATAAAACCTAAAAAAAAGTCTCCACAAATCACAGCTTTCTAATTTAGTTATATCATATTAATAAGGTCTTAAAAATTAATTATGGGAGAATAATCTGCAGCAGAATACAACTGACAGTGTTTCCTGTCGTCATAATTGTGCAGTAGGAGTCCACATGAGTTGGAAGAGTCAGATTTTGGCATTGTGATTTGTTGTTGTTACTGACAAAGTGATGGATGCCATACTAGTAAGTACAGTATGGAAGACAGATTTGGAAAATGGTAAATTGCAACACTGTCAGTGACAACTTTAGCTCATCATGGTCTTCAATAACTGGAGCCATTAGTCAAACTGTTAGGGCCAACACAGCAGCAAACACAGTCGGGCTTTGGTATTGATTTCCTCACAAATCCAACATGATCTGCCATAGGCAGTCGGCTCTCATGCAGATTACAGGATTCCCATGAGTGTAAGGTAGACAGCACCATAATTAACCAAATGAATGGCATATCTGCTGGCAGTTGACTTCGCTAAATATATATTTGCAAACATTCATCTGTGCAATATTAATCTTTATCCAAGTATGAAAATAAGTGGAGAACATTTAAGTGGCATGTCTCTTGTTAGCCTGAAAAGGAATTGCTGCCGTTTGTCTATTTGTTAATCCAATCGTTTTGAAAACCCTTCTTACAAATAGAGGATTGGATGTATTCTCCACTGAGAATTCATTTTAGCATGTTATTAATTGACAATAATTGTACATCTGATTTGGATTTCACAGTCCAAACACTTTATACCTGGTAGTTGTAACTGTATTATTAATAAGTATTCTTTAAAACAATCTGTTTATGGCTGCTATCATTAAATGTGAATATTCAAATCAATGTCAATATCAAATCAATTCCAAGGCTAAAACTTGTATGTATTACATTTGCAATGCCCTACATATTTAATTTTCAAAGCATTTTCAGTTTCCTAATCCTATTTTAATTCCAATCATATTTTTCTACATTTATAGATCTGACAGGGCACAATGGTTAGGAATTAAGAATAAATGTAATGTTTCTGTCATATAACTGATCTATTCTTCATGCTTTCAAAGAATTAGGAATCCAACATAATAGCACTGATTAAAATAATATTACAAAATGATTTCCTTTGTAATGCATTTTTTCATGCATTAATTAGCATGTTTATGCCTGACATAATGTTCCTTGTTAGATTATTGTTCATTACCATCAGCTAAAAGAAAATCTCTGAATTCACTCATCACTTACTCAGTCACTTATAACGAAACTCTGAAGTAAGTTATAAGGAGAAAATCTAACCATCTGACATTTATTCATTTTATGACTGAGAAGAATATAGACTTATGTAAGAGCAAGTTTGTGTATGTGAATTCCAATATGGCTCCATTCAGACTGGGTATTAACAGCCGTCCTCAGGGACCAGATGACATGTGGATAGCGATAGGTGTGACTGTTTACACATGATATTAAAATGCATGTGTCTCCTGTGACCATATGACACTGTATGTCATGTCTTTTTGCCAGAACAAAGGATATTTTCAACAAGTCAGGCAATGTGTTTGTTGGTGTGCTCCACTGGTAGTGCTGTAAGTTGAAATATGATTTTTAACTATGAAAAACATAAAATTGCTACATATATACTGTAACTGCAGTGATAATATTGTGGCAGTGACAAAATAAAAATCAACTACTGTGAATGAGAAGAAGTCAGATGAGGAGGCAGTTTTTAAAGCAGCACTAGGCAGGATTTTTACCCGAATTTAACAGATTCAGGGTGATCGCGATGGTTGAATGGCTTGTTGCTACCATCTGTTAGCAGAAAAGCAGCCTTGCAAGATCAAGCCTGTCGACCCAGAACCATCAGAATCAAGAGGTTTTGGGTCTCACAAGAAACACAGATTGCTTCACAGCACTAGGCACACGCCCTGGTCAGATACAGACCATAAGATCAAGGCAGTGATAGTGTTAGACGTTCATTAGGACAGAGCCAGCTAAAAAGAAGCAGAGAAAACCGTTGTTGGAGGAAGAGAGGGAGAGGAAACGATTGTCTGGTGGAGCGAGATGGCCACACACAAGTTAACATCAGACCAGCTTTTTCTGACTGGTGGGACTTGAAAAACACAGAAGCCTGCAGAACGGATGCTGACTGGCATGGACATGACTCCACAGCTTGTAATTGCTGGCACGGTTAAAAACAAATGCACATGGCCAGCAGAGGGGAAGGGGGGGGGGGGGGGGGGGGGGGAGGGGGGGGTTTTTGGGGGGGGGGGGGGGGGGGGGGGGGGGGGGTCAGTGGTGAGTTTTTACCACAGTGAAGATAAAGTGATGATGTGACGATGGATGGATGTTTGTGGCTGTGTCATAAACGTATGTACTCTGAGACTGTAGGGGGAGTTCCGTAGAGAAAAAAGGCAAAAAAGCAATCATCCATGCTCAGGAATGTGGCCACATGCTTCCTCAAAGCAACTCCCAACGTGATTTTTGTGATCAGATTTGAGAAGGCATTCAGGACAAATTTATACTTAACACAATCTGGACTTCATCAGATCACTTAGGAGGGACTTGAATACCAGGTCTGAAAGGAGTCTTTGTGTGCGAGGTTGACTTGTGCTAAAGAATGGGTGACTTTTGAATCTTCAGCAGTAATTCTCCAACACTGGAATATTTGGGGCAGGAGAGATGTTCAGAGAGACTAAAGTAGAGAGGAGAGGCACTGGGATTAATAGAGTGTATTGAGCTGGATTAAACAGGTGCTACAAATAATAGCAAAGAGAGATTTCAGAATTCTTTTTTTTTTTTTTTTTTTGCCTTATGGTTGCTCATTTCTCTTGCTCTATTAGACAGCGATACAATTGCATAAAGAGCCCATGGCTGTTCTTTGTGTCTGTGCATATAAACGCTTCAGCTTCAAAATTCTGTGTGTTTGTTTAATCATGCACTGTCAAATTGCACACATTAACCCATATGTGGACAAGCTGCTGTATATGGTTGCGGTCTACATTTCAGTTTTCTGTAGAGGAGAGTGAAGAAGGCATGTGGGGTAATGTGTAAGCCAGACAGCCAGCCGCCCCAGGCAAAACACAGTATACACAACAACCCCCAATCGAATACTGGAACCCAAGACTGGATCGATTTACAAAAAAAAAAAAAAAACAGGGAGGAAGAGAGACAGAGAAAGAAAGAAAGAGAGCCACTTTGAGTAAGACCTTTGGATTCCATCTTCCCATTAAGACCCCACAGAGAGATAGAACAGGAAAAATCTGGAAAAACTGATTTTGGCTGACCTGCTGTTGTATCAGTAAATCCATTTACTGATGGCAGGGAAAAGATAATAGTGGCACACAGCTTATCTTACATGCCCATGGATCAGATTTTTGATTTACAGATGTGGGACAAAACGTTTTTGGGGGGGAAATCACAAATAGAAAAAAAAAATATATCAGGATAGAAAATCATGTGCTGTTTGTTATTTGGTCGGAGAGACTGTAGGAGCCACATAAAGGTTGGGTGATTTTCTTTTTATGTCTTTGCAAAAATATATGGTAATCTTCAAGCCATTAAAGCATATTTCAATTCCCAAACAAAGCCGAATTCAGCTCAAAACACAGCATGGCAATCTGTAATATTTTACACTATTTCTTATTCCACATGTGATAAATGGACAAAACATCTCAAGCCACATTCTCTTGAGTCGTGTGAACAAAGCCATCTATATTCATTGCATGACATACATGAATCCTATAACACATTTGTGATTTTCATTTTGTTGTCATTTACCAAAGCAGTGTAGTCTAAACCTACCATGTTTTATTCTTTCACAACATTTATGGTTATGCCATATGGGTAGATTAAATGACATGTTAAAGGCTAAATAAGTCATGGATTTGCCCTCCATAATAACTAAAAGTTTTTTCTTTTTTTTCAACTTGCAACAATATCCTGGCATGAGGCAGGATTTGCACTCAGCAGTTTCTCATCTCAGCTGCTGACACAAAGACCTCAGCTACAGTATATGACACAGTATATATGAAGAGCTATGTTTCATTATAAAACGGTGTTCTCTACAACCCCGATTCCAAAAAAAAGTTGGGACGCTGTGTAATAATTTGCAAATCTAATAAACCCATGCTTTATTCCTAATAGAATATAAAAACATACCAGATGTTGAAACTGAGACATTTTAGCATTTTATGAAAAAATATTATCTCATTTTGAATTTGATGGCAGCAACACATCTCAAAAAAGTTGAAAAAGAAGGCCTCTTCTTTGAACAACTGTCTGTAAAATGCTAATCCTAAAAAAGGAAGAAAAATATTTCCAAGTGCACAAACAGTTTTTGTTCTTCCTCATTATAGGGAAGAACAACTAATTATATTGCATTTGTGCATCAAATTTAATACAGTCTGTTAGAGGCTTATGCTTTGGAAATTTCAATTCTAACACAATCCACAATATTGATAATTAGGTTTAAATGGAGTTAAAATAGCATTGAATTTGATGGCAGCAGCACATCTCAACGTTGGAACAGGGTGACGTTTACCATTGTGCAGCATCCCCTCTTCTTTTAACAACTGTCTGTAAACATCTGAGAAGTGAGGAGACCAGTTGCATTTTCCATTTAAAAATAAAAGTGGTAATTTATATATATATATATATAAAAGATGCTCAGTTGTGACGTAAAGTAATCAACATAGTACCGGCTGTAGGAGATGTCACATGATTCACAGTTGGGGATTCATTTTAGTGGTTTTTGTTTGCTGGTGGTTGTGAAGCTCACTGGGCTGTGACTTGATATATAGCTTTTCAGCGATGGAATATGGTTTGTCGTGCCACCAGTCTCATTCCCCGTCGCTTCCACTGCAGCTGCTGAAGCCACTGAATTATTTTGGCTCAGTGTTTCTTCTTCAAAGGCAGCCAGATTATAGGTAAATCCTTTCAGCTTTAACAAAGGGGCTGCAACTTCTTGCAACAATATGCTCCTGGATTGTGTATAAAAGGTAGCAGCAAATCTCACACGTTGCTTGCAGGGTTTTGGAAGGACGGTCTTCAAACTGTGCTTAAAATGAAAACGCCTAGACTGTGAAAAGTGTATATTCTAGCTATTTCAAAAGGCAACACATTTATAGAATACATCATCTACACTACCATGAATTGAGAGTCTATTGTCAAATTTGACAAAGATTTTACTTCAGATAAAAGTCAAATCTGTATTTTTTTTTTCCACTTTTGGATAACAGTCCATCCCCTCCACTTTTCATTTCATCTCATTTGGTATGCTCTTTACAACTTGAGCAAATGGCTCCTGAGATTAAATCAGAAATAACAATAATGCCTGGGCATTATTTCAGACTCTGACTTGGATTTTACTCCACACATCAAGAAGGTGACCAACAGTGCTTTTTATCACAGGCAACATATTGCCAAAGTGAAGCAGTTCCTATCAAATAAAAATGCTGAGTGCAGAATAAAAAACATTGCAATGCGTTTATTTCAGTAGTATTTTACTGCTTTTCTAAAACAGTCAATGAGGGAAAATCTATTTATTCAGAACCATGGAAATAAAGTGAACTAAAATAAATAGACCGTACCAACCCCACTTTCAGCCACACACTGGCACTCGGTATTTTTTAATACATATTTTTAAAGTTCTTTAATTGGTCTACAGCTCTTAATAGTTTGGTCACTGCTTATGTTTCAGTCTTAGACATTTTACTGATGGGTGTTATAAACATAAATTATGCACACAAAAGAAGAAACAGAGCAGGATTTTGTAAATTGAGTCCAAGACTAAGGAATACCCAACCAGGATTTATAGGAGACACAGGCTCTCAGAGCTTGTGTCACCCTGTTTCTACAGCCTGAACAGACAAACCAGCAGCCACAGCTTACATTTCATGTTCTGAAGCAGAAGCTTATTATGCAAATGAGAAAGAATGAAGTTCTTTCTGGTACGTGAAGGCCACAGTAGTTTCCTGACAAGCTTAGGAAAGAGAGGGGTGGAATCCTCTGATCAAATATCCAGTCTCACCATTAGATGTTACTAATTCTTACACACTAGACCTTTAAAATTAAACAATGAAAATGGTGAAAAATGCAGTATAATGTGTCCATTCGTTAGTTCACCCTAAGCATGTTAGCATGCTCAACAGCAGCAGTACAGTCTCACAGAGAGACATTCTGATGTGCACATTTATTTTAAACATGACTTTTTTATGATTAGATTGTTTTTATGATGTTGCTGAGATTGGGGGTTTCGAAGTATCCATTATATATATATATATATATATATATATATATATATATATATATATATATATATGCATAACTGCCATCTTTGGATTTTATTTATGAAGCACTTTAAGAAAAACGTTTTTGATATTTAAAGGGGATTTACTGTCCTGCCACATAGGTGGCAATGAGGCTTGCTGCACGAGAGTAAACGTTAGATGTGTCAGTCTGTGTCAGTGGTCATGATACAGTCTTTGATCAATGCATAACTGGCCTCTGATATCATGTGCACACTAATGTTTTTTTTCTTCTCTTGTGAGTGTGTTGGATTTTTATTTCATCATTTTTAGTTTGTTCTCAAGGAGGGTCTAACTTTCCAGTTTGAAGAAAACACAGTTGATCATTGTAAGAGGGTTCTTATGAAAGCAAATTCATGTTTTTGCCTTTTAAGTGAAAGAGTGAAGCTGTGGTTGTCACGCTTCACCTAGGGCTTTGATTGGATTTTTGTATTTGTGAGAAAAGGGGAGTGGGGGTGGGGGTGGGGGGGAGTTGGTTAGCGGGGGGGGGGGGGGGAGTTGGTTAGCTTAATTGGTTGAATTTGAGTTCAAGTCTGACAAGTCGCAATATCAACACAGGGCTGTGGGCGGCCCAGAGTCACAAGACAACCCTGTGCTTTCAGGGAGAAAATTAGGCTCCACATCAAAGATGCTACAGGAGGAAAACTAAAACATGACGTCAGTGGGAAAACCTCACTGCATCCATGATGACTTCACTGAGCTATAAGTTTAAACCATAATGAAGGTCCAGCAGGATCATAGAGCCTTTGTTTTGTTAGTCTGTCTGACAGCTGCAAGATCCAGGTCACGGTATTTGAACAAGGTCTACGTTCAAATCAGGTTTCATTTTGTGTTCAAGAGCAACTTTGAACACTCCTGTATCATATCCTTGACCTGTTTACTCTACCTTTGTTATGAATTCATGACATCCATTTAAACACAGCAATAGACAGCAACATAAGCCACTCAGTAGTGGCAGAAAACAGTCCAAAGGCTACGCAGAGAAAACCAGGCTGTAGTGATTTGTATCCAATTCTATCTGTTGATGAGAAACAGATGGGAATTTTTCAGCACCGTGTGGATGCACAAGTTTGATTGTCAATTCAAGTTTCTGTCACTTCAGTGAGTGAATGTGCCCACGTTGCACCTCATCTTACACATTTCCCACTTCAGTACCAAGTGGTCTCACAAATATGATGTTTTCTGTTGATGGCCTGCAAGAATGTATCAAAGTGCGCATGCATGCTATTTGAGAAGGCTGTCACATTCAGATGAAAGATACTTAGTTATGAGTGCGGACCATCAAATCTGATCTGTAATGAATCAGACTTTAATTGGATTTGAACAATGTGGCTGGTAATCTGAATGTAGCCAAAGCATCCAGCTGAAGGCGACTGTCCAGAATTACTTCTAGGAAAGCTCATTATTTGGCAAGAAGGCCTCACACTAGGAGAGAGATAAGACTGAAATTAATGTTGGTCTGGCATTTCTGCTATGGAGAGCTTCAACATGACAAAGCGGTAAGAGCACGTCGCCTCCTGGACTCGCGAGTAACTTGATGCATACATTATCTGACATATCTGTTTTCACAGGGGACCATCTAGATGAGGCATGATAGCTTACTGGCATTAGCTGTCAGGATCATTTTTGCATTGGTATAACATGCATGCTCAACTGGGAGACAAAGCACTGCATGTTGGACCTTCACAAATAATGTCAAAACAAAAGGAACACGTAAAACTAAGGATTATTTATTTTAGAATCTTGAAAACTGTTTATTCAAAAATACTGTCCAAGTGTGGAATCATTGTGATGATGTATTAAATTAATGATAAATTAAACTGTCTTTGCTTTTTTCTTCTTCTTCATATTCTAGATATGTGTTGACATTAATGACCATTAACAAAAAGTTTTTTGTGTGTTTTTTATGTAAGAAAACCTTAACACATACATAATTACAAAGTTACACTTAAAAATAAATTAAAACACACATATATTAGCCACACGATCACAGTATGGTGTTAGACAGTATAGGCTATTGCACTGCAAGAATATTAATGTAAATGTAAAACATCTGCATATTATAGTTATTCTTAAATACAGTTTTTTTTCTCCTCCTGTAATATGCCCCCTAATGTACTGTTACTGTATGTACTGTATGTACTGTTGGTTCAACAACCAGAATAAAAGATTTTATATATGAAACTACCATCAGGTTGTACATATTGCGGTTGTGAAATTGCTATGTAAGTGAAATAATAAGTTGGAAAAACACATGTATCAAAGCTGTTTTAACAGCAAACCATCTTTTCACTGAGATCCCCGGTCTCTGTGGATGAATGAAATTAAGCCGCCTCCTCTTTACAGCAGGAGATTTTATTCAGGAGTAAAAAACACAAAGTGTAACTCACTTTCATTCCCCTTGTGTTGTGGTGGTGATACTAATAACTCTTATATTTAAAGGGCCAGTGTGTAATATTTAGGAGGATATATTGCCAGAAATTGAATATACTACCGTTAAGTATGTTTTTATAAGTTATAACTGCTTTTAAATTAAAATCCTTTAGTTTTGCTAGCATTAAAATAAGACTTTTATATGCACTTTAGGCAAGAGCCTTGGTTTACTGAGGCCACCATGCATGTTTCTACAGCAGCATGACTGGACAAACCAGCCAGAGCGTGAGTTTTGCATTTTGAAGCAGGGGTTGCCTGCAAAAACAAAAACAATATCAATTATGGTATTCAAAGGCCACCTTAGCTGCTTAGACGCTGATTTTTTCTGCTGTAAATCTTTGTTGTAGCTTATGTTAATTTCAGTACTGTCCTAATCAATGGATTCTGTTAATTTCAAAAGAAAATTCACATTCTTTCTCAAATCCACCATGATGGAAACAACACATTATTTCTGTCTGGTTGTTTTCCATCAGATGTCGGTGCCAACTGTTCCCAGCCTGGGTATTACTAACAACCCTGCCTGCTGCTTTAATCTTCATCTTCTCATCTACACCCTCCATCCACACTGCAAATTACACCGTGAACCTGAGACTGCACTTTCCAACATCAAAAAATGTGTTTGTGAACATCTGTATGCACACAAGCCACATGTGTGTTACACAAAGAAAAGGTACATTTTTTTTCCCCCCCTCAATCTCTTTGTTGTAGTTTTTCCACATGTGAGTGTGAGGGAACAAAGGTGGCTGTTCTTTAATGTCCTTATGTCGCCACCATTTACCACCATGATGTTTGTCCTGATTCATATGGCCAACAGATTTCAGAAAGTTTAGTCTTCCAAAAGTTTCACCTAAACTCTAGGGTTTTTTTTGCATTCAGTTTAAGTGTCTCTGTCTCCCTGTATCACCCTCTCTTAATAAATTATATCATAATTATATCATCCAATAAAAAACAAAACAAGTGCTCTCAAGGCAACAGACCAAATCCTTACTATTGATGAATTTGTGTGCCTAACCTTTAAACTTGCTTTGCCTTTGACTGGCTAAAATAATAAATGTGAGCAATCCAGTTAAAATCCACATTTGTCTGATTGAATCTTGTCAAAAGGAAAAAAATATATATATATATTAATAGCAGTGATGCAACTTTAAAAACTGAATTACAAAGCCATTAAAACAAATCTAATTTAACTAAATGTGAGGACATGTCTCCTTGTGTGACTGACATGTGATTTGCTGCGGTTTAAAAGGCTCTGGTGTACAGTATATGCCTGCAGACTCTTGATAAAGATGAAGTCCACATTATCTTGTGTTGTTGAAGTTGCATGCATTTATCTTTCACCATAAATAAAATATAATAATAAAATATAATAAAACTAGACAAAGGCTGCCCCCAAGGCTCAGAAAAGATCTTCTGCTGTGTACAGTGTCCATGCATGTGGGTTTAATATCTGTAGGTGTTTGAGAGAAAGAGAAAGAGAGACAGAGTTATATAAATGCATTTGTCTCTCTTGGTGACCTATATGACCTCAATTTCAGCCCTAAAATGTGGTTCCACTGGGTTGAAAGAAAAAAAGAGACATTTTTTCCTAACTAAGTAGATAAATCTATGAAAATATTATATTAAAATTTTATTATTTTAAAATGTAATCACACAAACAATATCGGTGGGCTCTGCAAATGAAAAGCCAAACTGAGGTTTAAGTGGCGTGGTCATGAGATACAGTCCACCTTCAAAGCCTTGACCAGCTGCAGCGAGTTAGTTTATTTCGTTAATGGGTGCTGTCTTTTACAGCAACCTTTACTGATTGCTTCCTTTGGACTCATGCCCAAAAGGAGAAAATGAGGGGATAATCGAGCTTTATTGCTCACCATTTAACCATTGATAAGTGTTAGTTTGTTTAATGGCTTCATTTATCTCTCATTTAATTACTGCCAAGGTTTAAGAGAAGGAGGTTCAGTCAAGGTGGTCGTCTTCATGGTTTATATTCACTAGAGCTTTAAGGTCTTATCACTGAGCAGAGCAGATTTTTTTTTTTTTAAATGAAAATGCTAAAAAGGAAGAAAAATATTTCCAAGTGCACAAACAGTTTTTGTTCTTCCAGGCACTAATTATATTGCATTTGTGCATCTAATTTAATACAGTCTGTTGGAGGCTTATGCTTTGGAAGTTTCAGTTCTAACACAATCCACAATATGACAATTAAGTATAAATGAAATTAAAATAGCATTGAATTTGATGACCGCAAAACACATCTCAAAATAGTTGGGACAGGGTGATGTTTACCATTGTGTAGCATCTCCTCTTCTTTTAACAACTGTCTGTTAACATCTGGGAAGTGAGACCAGTTGTTGGAGTTTTAGGAAAGGAATGTTGTCCCATTCTTGTCTGATGCAGGATTCTAGCTGCTCAACAGTCCTGGGTCTTTGTTGCCAAATGTTTTCTATTGGTGAAAAGGTCTGGACTGCAGGCAGGTCAGTTCAGCACCTGGACTCTTCTCCTGTGAAGCCATGCTGTTGTGATGGATGCAGTATGTGGTTTAACATTGTCTTGCTGAAATATTCAAGGTCTTCCCTGAAAGAGACGTTGTCTAGATGGAGCATATGTTGCTCTAAAACCTCTATGTACTTTTCAGCATTGATGGTGTCTTTCCAGATGTGTAAGCTGCCCACACCATAGGCACTAATACAACTCCATACCATCAGAGATGCAGGCTTTGAACTGTACACTGATAACAAGCTGGATGTGATCCTTCTCTTCTTTAGTCCACAGGACACGGCGTCCATGGTTTCCAAAAAGAATTTCACATTTTGATTCATCTGACCACAGAACAGTTTTCCATTTTGCCTCAGACCATTTTAAATGAGCTTTGGTCCAGAGAAGACGTCAGTGTTTTTGGATCATGTTCACATATGGCTTCTTCTTCTCTACATGATCCAGCTTTAACTTACATTTGTGGATTGTACAGTGAACTGTGTTCACAGACAGTGATTTCTGGAAGTGTTCCTGAGCCCATGCAGTGATTTCCAGTAGAGAATCATGTCTGTTTTTAATGCAGTGCTGCCTCAGGGCCTGAAGATCATGAGCATCCAGTTTTGACCTTTGAACTTCTCTCTTGTACACAGATATTCCTCCTGATTCTCTGAATCTTTTGATGATATTATACACTGTAGATGGTGGGATCTTCTTTTACACTGAAAATTATTCTGAAATTTTTTTCCACAATTTTTAGATGCAATTTGTCACAGATTGGTGAACTTCTGCTCATCTGTACATCTGAAATGCTCCTTTTATACCCAGACATGTTACTGACCTGTTGCCAATTAACCTAATTAGTTGTCAAATGTTCTTCCAGTTGTTTTCGATTTGTGCCATTTACTTTACCTTTTTGTTGTCTGTCTTCCAACTTTTGTGTTGCTGCCATCAAATTCAAAATGAGCTAATATTTTTCATTAAAATGGTAAAATGTCTCAGTTTCAGCTGATATGTTGTTTAAGTTCTATTGGGTATAAAATATGTTTTTTTATGTTTTTATTTTAAAATATATTTTTATCTGTGAAGATTCTCAGTCATCCAGGTCATGGTATCCAAAGTGTAGTAAAAAAAAGGCAACTGGACTTAGTTGAATTTCTTGAAGACGTTTCGCCTCTCATCCAAGAGGCTTCTTCAGTTCTGCTTGACTGGTGGAGAGTCTGGGACTTATAAACTCTGTCAGGTTCTTGGTCCATGGGGTGTGGTTTGGATAGGAAAGGGGTTGTGAGTTGTTAACTAAAAGGTTAGATGAGTCGTTAGGACCCTTTGACGACCTAACGACTCATCTAACCTTTTAGTTAACAACTCACAACCCCTTTCCTATCCAAACCACACCCCATGGACCAAGAACCTGACAGAGTTTATAAGTCCCAGACTCTCCACCAGTCAAGCAGAACTGAAGAAGCCTCTTGGATGAGAGGCGAAACGTCTTCAAGAAATTCAACTAAGTCCAGTTGCCTTTTTTTTACTACACTTTGAAAATATATTTTTATTTACATTTTACACAGTGTCTTGACTTTTTTTTATAATTGGGGTTTCACTTTCCTCACAGGGTGGTTTATAGCTCACTCCCAGAGTAAGGATCTGGTGGAGGCTCATGCTGCTTCTCTGCATTGAGGGGAGCAAGCTGTGGTGGTTCATCAAACATCTGTTGAGGATGCCACTCAGACTACAGATCTACAGACACGTCCTGACCCAGGACACACTGGAGAGATCACATCTGCCAACTGGCCTGGAAACCTCTCACTTTCCCACCGGAGGAATTGCCTAGGATTTCTTACCAAGACTTTTGCACCTGTGACCCTAACCTGGATAAGCGGTAGCAGACAAAGATGAAGGTCTTGTAAAACACTGATATGCTGTTAAGCAATAAATTACAAGAAAGGAAGAAGAAAAATGTGTAATATTCTAAATAAAAGGAGACAGCTCAGGGAGTGGATTTTTTTTTTCTATCTGGTTGGACAGATGAGCCTCTGAAGATTCATTACACCAGATTTATCTTCACAAAACCATGAATTTCTGTTAATGTATAAGATTTGTTTAAAGTCTCAACATATTTACTTTTCAGAGAAGTAAATTACAGGACTAAGAAGTAAAATGGTAATGCATGGAGCTTTAAGATAAAAATAGTTTATAGAGACATAAAGCATCAATCAGTTCAAACTTAAATACTGATACAAATACTGACAAAAATGCATACTTTAATCACTGGAACATTGGATTTCAGTGAGTAATGATAGTTGCTTGGGCATTGCAGTGCACTTCCTTCTTACATTAAAAACTTCTTAAAAACTGCATGCATTTGCACCAAGAAATCACTTTCTTCTACATACTGATCTTTATGAACAGAAGCAGTGTGCCATTATTTGAATGCTGTGTCCTTCTGAAAAACTAAAAAAAACTGCTTTGTAAAGCAATACTATCAGACCAGGCTGAGAGAGCATTTGTGCATAGAATGAATGAGCAGGCGCAAGAAGCATTTATCATGTCAAACTGCTCAGAACCTTGTTTTTGAGCAATAGAATTCAACTTTTCATTGGAGCTTATTTGTTAAACTCCAAACTGGTTGTTGTCTTGCTTTACTATTCAATCAAATCCAATTTTATTTCATAAAGCACTTTTAAGAACATCATAAGTTCTGTACAGTCATATAAAAAACATGAAAGACAATAAAACATATAACTTAAAAAATGTAAAAAGCATAAAAGACAAGACAAGAAATAAAAAGTGTAAAAATAAATAATACAGCAATAAAATAAGAACATAACATCTCACACTGCATGGGAAAAGGGTGTTTTATAATATAAAAACAGGCAGTGAAGAGGCCACCTGATGTGTGGTGGTAACTTGTTCCGAAGTCTGGGAGCAGTGACTTCAAATGCACTATACTCTTTTAGGCTTCAACTTAATTTCAAGGACAGCCAGGAGCAGGTGATCAGCTGACCTGAGAGCCTGTGATAGAGCACACTGGTGAAGCAGGTCGGACAGGTTGGGAGGAACAGTTTGGACTAGCCTGTCTAACCCCCCACTATAAAGTGCATTGCAGTGGCCCAATCGAATTATAATGAAAGCGTGGATCGCTGTCTCAAAGTCCAGTCTCAGCAGGACAGATAGCTGCCTTACAGGGAAAAAACTTGACTTCACAACCAATCCCATCCAGTGAAATGTTATTAGTGCAATGTTGCTGTTGAGTCTGTCCGTCTTAATGGAAAACGCATCACTTCCTGTACGCAGTGTGGGAATGTTGGTGGTAAACACTATACTGAGAAACACAAAGAGTCACTGGACAATTCAGATGGGATTAGTTTTACATGGGGAGGTGGGGTAAAGTAATTACTACCAGAGCTCCTCAGTGATTTAAGTCCCGTCTGAATGTGCCATGTCAGTAATCATTACCAGACAGTAAAGTAAGTAAAGTTCATGGCAACTTTTACCCTGGGTAAAAAGGAGTGGAAAAAAACTCCAGGTAATACTAATACCCTGTGAATAGACCAGCTGTAAATATGTGTGTAAATATTTCGTCATATCCTGTTTGCAAGTAGTTTTTCAAGCATGGAGGCGCTTGAAGATGCATTCAGTTTCACACTATGCGGTCGGACAAGTCTGTGTCAAAGTGTTTTTTTGCCATATAAAGAACAGCGTTCCCTAAAATCTTCAACTTTTGGACATTTACCAACAACTATTTGATAAATCTCTTCCCAAATGGTGTGGTTATGCAACATGGTCAATGCTTTGAACCTAAGTGATATTTGTTTACATTTAAAAGTTATGTCAAGTTAAAACTTTATTTGGTCTATTGAAAAACCTACTAAAAATTAAAGAAGCATTTTAGTAAATCAAGTAAACCAAAATAAGTGCAAACACATCCTCTTTTAAACTTACATTTTGAAGTGAGGCGGACAGGGCAGAGGGTCCTGCAACACCATCTGAACTCCGCGTCCTCAGCGCATTTCCTTCAGTGTCTGCAGACTCTTTTCAAATGTAGTTGGTGAACAGAGAGGGAAAACTGATGCTGGAGATGGTATGTGTTGGCGAGCTTCCTCTCTCTTCTGTCTTCTGTGGTTTTATGTAGAGCTTCAATGCTGTTTACTTGTTTCCTCTGTCGTCAGACTAATTCTCTGCGGAGAAAGAGAGTGACAGAAAAACCGTGAGGGCTCACAGCTGGTCATCCGTGTCAATCAAATCCAAACATTTGATCATTTCTGATCAAAGTCCAACGCCGTTACAGATTTTGTACAGCCCCCTGACCGTCATGTGTTTTTACTGTACAGCATGTCACGTACATTATTTCACTTGCATTACTTTTCATAATCTACTCTTGCTTACAGGATCAAGTGATTTATTCTTCGTTTGCTAAACTTTCATTCCATTTACTCTGAATAAATCAAATGTGCAACTGTAATGAATGTGACTCAATTTAATCAGGGACACTAAAAATAAATTGAACTTAATCTTGAAGTGGTTTTAACACTAATTCTAACCTATAAAGTTAACAAACTTTAGAAACCCATTTCTTTCCCATTGATTTCAATCAACTTTAATGCTGTGTTTCTAATGCATCACCCTGATAATCATGAGGCGGCTGGATCAAAGAGAGTTCAGAGAAACTGCGCAAAACAGGTTGTCTGACTTAAGATGTGTTTTAATGTGCGGCTTTTCCAACAAAGTGACATTAAACCAAGTCTTTGCCACTAAGATTACAACACTCGTGTAGTACTCCTTCCTCCTCTGCCTCCTACACTTGTCAAAAACTTAGAAAAGAAAGTAATTATTGATGTCTCTCATTTTCCCTGGTGAGTTTCTGTAATTCTGCCAGCAGCTCCCTCTGCCACCGTTCTTCCCTCTGCTTAATTCTGATCAGGTATCTTTCTCACGGCTAACATCGACTGCTCCGTGACGTGAGACACAACCGCCGAACTCCTTCATGATTTCAGCTCACTTCTCTGCTTCATGAAACCAAACCTTATCCGATCAGACACCCATGACTTTCACTGCAGAGCAGTTTAACATTTATCTTTCTTAAATTCTTGAGTGTGCCACCTTTAATCAGCCCCATGAACGTATTTTGCAGGGAAAAAAAATAACAAAGTAACATGAGTAATGTTGTCTTTTAATGCTTTCCATTACTCCGAAAATATATGTTTTAAAGGTCCAGTGTGCAGAAATGTGTGGCATCTATAGGTGAGACTACAGAATGCAACAAATGAAATACTCCTCTGCTCCTCCCTTCTTGTGTGTCATTGTAGTTCAAAGAACTACAGTGGCTTTCACATACTAGAAATGATGTAAAGATTCTTTCACAATTCTCTCCACTCTGTCTATTGTTTCCCCTTTTTCCCTTTATTTAGGTTGCATCGCATTAATGCGCATTATTTTAAGGCTATGAAAACCATTTCAAAGCTACTATTCACTTATACACACATGTTTGTTATTACTTGAGCTGAAATGATTGTATGATTGCATAATAATACCAAACAATAACATCAATGACAAATACAATATCTACAAGACACACAGTTGCTTTTTTATTTATTTCATTTTTTTTTAATAATTTTAATTTTTTAGTTGTTTTTTTTTTTTTTTTTTTAAACTGTGAGAATTAAGAAAACTGTACTATTCCACTTGTACTGCTCACACACTCATCAGTTTACAGACGACTTTGATCCAGATAAAAACTCACTGCTTATCAGGCAGGTTTCTGTCTTGTAAAGATTAATCTCTCATCTATGATTTTTTTTTTTAATCAGCGCTAAGGACAGGGGATGGGCCTAAAAGATATTGATATTGCGAGGGGTGTGCAAGTCATACTGAAACTAAAAATAGGTGTCTCATGTCTGTGTGTTTTGACTTGGAATAAATGTTTGTTATTAAGTGTGTAAAGTGTGTCACAGTATGAGCCAAAACACACTAGGACATCTAACCAGTATTATCCAGAATAACAGCATGTGCTTGTCTCTTTCAGTATGTGTCAATAGAGTGTCATTTGATGCGTCATGGAGTTTTAAACCAGCGGAGTTCACATTGCTATCATGCCTGTATTCCCAGTGTACCATTAGTTATATACCAACGGTTTTGCATTTGGATTATTAGTATTAAACATTTTTCATGGCAGATGTAAGAACAGTGCAATGAGAACAAAAGAGTTGTTTAACAGTATAAGAAATGTCATTGTGTAAAATGACCATGATGTGTCATTAGTGAGGGAAAAACGTTAAACTGAACTGCTGGCTTCACTGATAACAATGCTACAGCCAGTTTATTCACAATTATTCACAATGTTTATGTTTTGGTTTGGTGTCTGTTGCACCACCCGGCCATTCAATGGGTCCTTTGCACAGCAGCCATTTGGACAGGTCTTACTGGGCAAAAAGCACAGGAAAATAATCAAATTAATGATGGCTGGGTTCAATTTATCCTCTTTAGTTTCAGGGTGCTAGGCTGGTTCCTTGTTACACGGTCCTGACTTACACGAACCGAACAGGGCCATCATTTTTCATGCGCTTTTCCCTCTTTATTCCCTGTCCAAAGCTCCCAAACGCATCTCAAATTTCTCCATCGTAACCCAGAGCCCCTCAACACATCTCAAAGTTCCCCACCCCATCACCCTGTCCTCTTTTCAGTCTCTTTATCACAGTTTGAAGTTCGCCTTCGTTCTGATCCTCATTCCTTTGTCTTCATACTGGTTCCTCAATCCTCCTGGATTCTTCCTTTCTCTCAAAGATCCTCTCATCTCTCACCCCTTTAATCGGTGACAGTTGCAGGCAAACACAAATAGGGACGCCAGCTGCTTGTTTTGCCAACCATGATACCATATGTCACAGCCATATATGGAGAGCCACCGAGTCGATGATACTGGGTGACATACAGTATAAACCCGGCGTGAGGAGACAAGCAGGAGCAGTGATCGAGAAGCCAAACATGCAAGGGATTGTTGTAGAAAAAGTGGCTCTGATTGGTGTCTGCAAGTCACTGACATCAATAGAGCAATCAGATTCAAGTGAATGCATTAACAAGACAAGCTTCTGCTTGTGAAGTCAGACGTCATCCATCCAGCCTGTGGTTAGTGGTTTTAGAGAGCACGGTGTTAAGATTCCTCAGCTTCCTCGCCAACGACGGTACAAAGCCTTTTCTTTCTACACACTAAAGCTCTGGGGCTCGTTCTGCCACCACATCCCACAATTATTCCCATCACTGCAATGACAACTTAAGTGAACTTTTGATTCCCAGCACAGACACACAGGTTGGGGGTTGAATATCTTCCATTTTCTGTGAGAAAACTCAGATTGGATTCCTGCCAAACATCTCCAGATTAACCTTGGCAAACCTGAGCTGTTGCACTCCTCTCAGAACGCCTGCCCCTAACAAGACGCGTCAGTCACAGCGACGCAGGTGCAGGCCTGTGACGTTTCGCTTTGATTCCGGATGATCAACTGCTACAGCTGTTGTGGCAGATTTAGTCTGTGCAAATTCTGCTGACTCAGACCCAGTTGCTGACAAACAGTCTTTGTTTCCCATCTGGTCTGCTACAGCTCTGATCTGATGGAGCGACCTGAAAAAAACTGCAAGACAATATTTGGGCTTGTTTTGCACATGTGCAATTATAAACACCACATTCACCATCGCAGACTTTTACCTACTGTGTCCTTCTACTGTGTCCTGTTTTGTTTTTATATTTTGCACAGTTGCTTGCAGGAGCACCCACAATTTCAGTGTACAATGACATTAAAGCCTATTCTATTCTATTCTATTCTATTCTATTCTATTCTATTCTATTCTATTCTATTCTATTCTAGTCTATTCTATTCTAGTCTATTCTTATACTGGTGTCATAATACCTTGAAAATCTGAAGCCTTTTTTTTGGCTTTCTTACCCGATAAGAGAAAAAGACTTGCAGGACAGCTTAATATGTTTGGAAATGTGCCAATTCAATCTCATATCGGTACATTAAATATGTTAGATTAGCATAAAGAGTGCAAGTAGGGGTGACACGGCTAACCTAACTCTGTCCACAGCTTTTACCATCACCTGTAAAACTGTCTAATTAACATAACATATATTGTTTGTTTAATCCATGATGGAACAGAAATGTAAAGAGAGTCTTTGAAATGTAAGGTGGAATGACTGCAGCCTGCACAAACACAAGTATTCAGTGTGGTGTTAAAATAACAAAATAAGAAGGCAGCAGCCGCCATAGCAAACTCAGAAAGCCCGATTCCCTTATATGACGCCATCTAAGACTTAAGTCGAAATCTCTGCACTTGTGGCATTTAACATTTCAATCACAAAGTTTATCTTCAGTAAGTTTATCTATACAGTAAGTGCGCATCTTGTTTTAGGAAGATCCAACTAAGGCCTGATTTATAATCTGTCACATATTGCTGGGGTCTGAGGACAGTAAAATCATATCCCACCACAAAGTGCACTCAGCTTCTGGTTGTTAGCACAGTCAAACAACACAGCCATTAGTATTAATGTTTGCAGTAATCCTTACTTTTTGAAACTTAATTGGGACAGCACTCGCTGTCTTTTATTTTATTAATCAGATCATCTAAGCCAGAGGTTTCAAACCGGCAGCCCGCCACTTATTATCTTTTTAAACATTAAATTACACATGTACACGCTTATTTGACGTTTTAATTACAGTCCACATTATTATTTACTTCATTTCAGACGTATTACTCTGTTTTTGATATGGAATTATGTATACTTCACTGTAAAACATGTCAAAACAAGGACTTTAACTTTGAAATTCTGTGAAATATCATCATGAATATCTTAGTTGCTACATCATGACGGAATATTGTGTTATAATTCTCAGCTCATATTGCCCACTCACTACAGAGCAGGGTTTTTTCACAATTCTTTCCTCGAGGTTGTCCCCTTCTTGACCAGACTAGACGATCTTTGGCCCCCGGGTCATTTGAGTTTGACACTCCTGTTTGACACCCTGAGCTTGAATGCAAATGTGATGCAGGAATGAAGAAAAATATCACAGGACAGGACAGGACATTTGTGTGAATTCACCTGCAGCATATGAGTCGGCCATGCAAGGTTCAGGCCTCGTCACAAATGTCGGCTGTTTCTCTGCATCTTTAGTGCGTGTGCTTTAAATTATTTATGTTATTAATTATCGCTGTGATTTAACACAAGAACTAACAAGGTGGTGATTTTTACCATTTTTTATTAAAGCTGTTAAAATAAATCCCACATAACTATGGAACCTATTTGCTACTCAGAACAACCCATTGCTTGTGGGAGACCAATTACCTTGGATTTTAGATTATATTTTAAACATACAGTGAATTTATAGCATGAGAGTTTAACTCATTAGAACAAAAATGAATGAATCAGTTATTTTATTATTTTATGAATCAGTTCATTTTCCAGTAGCTAATTTTTACCTACTTTCTGTGATCATTCTGCTCGGTATAAGGATTTGGATCAATTAAGAGTTTGAAATGCATATTAATGCCTTTGCAAGTAACTGTAAGAGATTGTTTTTTATTTAAATGTTTAAAGAAACAGATGTTTTTTTTTAATGAAACAATGTGTAAATAATGTACGAACAGGCAAAATGACTGACATGGCCATTCTATAATTCTGTGTTAATAGTGACAGACAGCAAAGGTGCAGAACCTGAGGCTGAAACACACACACACGCACACACACACACACAGATACCCTGCGGTGTGATCAGACTGTCAATGCAGCAGCACATAGTGTCTATTCAGTGACGGAGAGGCGGTGGGGAGCAGTGCTGACCAGGACTACAAATAAACACATTGAGTGAGATGATTTCACATGTGTGCTGAGCTTGGACTGCTCTTCGTCACCGTTTCCAAGTTGTTCTCACTCATTCCCACTCGGGGCTTTGCCATTTCATTTTTTTTTTTTCTTCGTTTGAAGTCCGTCTCAATGACGACTGAAAGAGAATTCTCTCTCCCCTCGTTAACCGAGGAGTGCATCAGTCCTAATAAGAAAGCTTTTACACGGTTAATTAAGAGACACTGTAATGCAGTATGTAATGCTCAATTTACTCCATCTCATTCTCCTCCTTGTCCTCTTTAATTTCATTCTAAATCAATCTCTTTTTTCCACCATTATATGGACTTTCCTACATCAAAGCCCGCTTCTGTGCTTGTGAGTGTCCAATTTGCTTGTGTTGGCTCCATTTTGTGTCTTTCCAAAAGTTTCCTTTCTCACTGAACTCTCTGATCGGCCATTTCTTTTAATACTCTGGCTTAATGTGGATAATTCAGGGCAGAGGAGAGGGGAGAAAAGGGCGGACAGGAAGAAAAGAGGAGATATCGAGAAATAAATGAGCTGAGTAAGAAGAGATATTATGATGACCAAATGCTGGAAAATGTGAGCAGCCTTCACCATAACACAAATCCTGGCAGGGGCTGACCTGCAAGATCCATACTCTATTAAATCTATTGTAAACAAAGATGGAATAGAGAGTGGAGTGGAACAGGGAAGCTGGAAAACAGATGGCGACTGTGATGAAGGGGAAGTCGATGAGCTAAAATGAAGAAGAGGTGAAGGAGAAGGAAACAAACAGCAGACATTCAAATGTGGGAGGCAGCTGAGGTTGCCTTTTTAAAAGGTCCACAGGTTTGAACATTAATTAAAAGTTATCCACTGATGAATTGCCCCGTGATGAATTGTTTCCCTTACCATAAAAACTGTGTATCCCAGAGGGATTGAGGCAGGCCACTAAATCTGTCATCTGTGTTTTTCATGCTCTCTGCCTCTGACAGTAATGAGCCGCACCAGTATGATTGGCTGTTCAGCGGCTGATTAAAAGTAGTTTCTTCTAATTCAAGGATTTACTTTGACATTTCGTACGCAGGAACTCGAATGGCTTCATAGCAGCAGTGAAAGTAATTATTATTTTCTTGCGCAATTAATCTCTCGGTTTGTTGTTTTAATCTTTTTAATGTTTTTCATTGACAAGGAAAGAAAAAAAAAAAACATCACAGTTTTAATAGACCAGGTTAATGCTGCAGCTATTTTTATTATGAGAAACTGTTTTCAAGTGACAGTTTAGAAGTAACTGTGACAGTGGTTAAAAGTGATGAATCAGACTTTTCAGCTCCTCCCAGTTTATGGAGCCCAACGGTGAACTCACTAATTATATCAATTTTGGTTATTTTGCTGAAACCTTTTGTTACATGACAGAAGAAAAGTATGTTGCTCCATAACTACTGGACATACTAGATTATACTAACTGAAAAGATGACGTTTCCTCAATGCTGTTTTAACAACTGGCTTCTACTGACAAATAAACCAAAGAGACAGTATTTGCTGGTTTAAGGGAAATGACATCCTTTTGATAAAATTAAAAATTTGGTCCACATTTTGGTTTGGTTTTATCTGAGGTTACACATTTGCGTAGATGCACTGGTTCTGTATCACTTTTTCATAATATTAACGCGTGGCTGAAATTAGACTTACACTGTATATTCATCATTTTTGTAATTTGACTTGTATAGAATTGAATCGAAAAATGTTTACGTAAATTTGAGATGTGACAGAATTTGAAGAGAATGTGTGAAGTTTGTCTAAACCTTTTAACTAAGGGGAAAGATGTTATTACTGACAAAGAAAATACCTGACTGGATTGTTCGCAAAACTATCTGTTACACCCGTAGTTCATAGACGGTACAAGAGCTGGACAGAGTCTTCTGGTCACAAAACCCATGAGACCTGACTGGCACCATGTCAGCTTTTGAAATCTGACCTACTGGACGGCAGCTGAAGTCACACTGGTGTCCTCTCATGTGTCATGCTTTGTCGTGCTTTATTGTTTTCCTCTTAATGAGCCATAATTACACATTGACATCATGTTCTATTGGAGAAGGGTCAAAATTGAGACCAATAACTCTTCAGCAAAATGTTTACTGAGACTATAAATCGAGTTCTGTGTGCAAACAGCAGAGTTGCCCCCTGGTGTGTAACTGCTACTTCCATCCTACTTCCTAGGATTCACTATTCAAAGTGAAAGATTGTCCATTTCTCATACATGGTCTACACTTACATCAGAAAGCACAGAGAAAACATGAGCTGATATCATAATTGGGAGGCAATTTCTCCCTTCCTTTTTGTAGTCCATGTCCACAGAGAGATGCTTCACATTTCCTTGTGTGCATGCATGCCTGTGGTGCCACTCATAATAAAGAAAGGTCTGTGTCAGTCTATGCATACAGTATGTATATACATTCCATTCCCACAATGGCAAAAGGACTGCAGGTGTGCTTAGATTAATACTCAGGCACTGTGCGCAGACCACCGTGGAAATGGGTGGATGCCTGTATTTCTGTCACGTGGACCCTAGTGGAAATCTGAAAAGCATGACAATTGTGCAGTAAAACACCTGACCCCTACATTGAAATGGAACAATGTGATGCTTGTGTTGACTGGTACTGGTGTGCTTCAGTTTCACCTCCACCTGTGACTGAAGTCTCACATCACAGCTTGAAAGCAGAACTCTGGTCGTCTTTGTCGCCATGGAGCTCCCCCTACAGTTTTGGAATACACCCCCCCCACACACACACACGCACACACGCACACACGCACACACACACACACACACACACACACACACACACCCATCCCGGCCATGTGCATTTGTTTTCAAAGGATCCAGCAAACACAAGCCGTGGAGCCACGTCCATGTCCGTCTGCATCCGTTTTCCATGCTTTTCACCATTCAAAAAAAAGACGGCCCCATGTTTACTCGCGTGTGGCCCTTCACTCAGTCAGACAGCCGTTTCCTCTTCCTCACTTCCTCCAACAAAAGCTTTCTCTGCTTCTTATTCAACAGCTTTGCCATGATGAACCTAAAATAATGCCTTGAGCTTAGAGCCAGTACCTGGCTTGGGTGTGTGTAGTGCCATGAAGCAGTTTGTATTTCTTGGGAGACCCAAGACTTTACGAGACCTCCTGATTTGGTGATTTCTGGGTCAACGGCCCTGATCTGACAAGACTGGTTTTCCGCTAAAAGACGGTAGGGGGAGTAGAGACAGACTGTTAAATTAGGCAAAAATCCTGAATAGTTGTGCTTGAAGATAAGCTTTAACTGGCTGGGAATAACTTCTCAACTGCAGCTCTGAATGGCTGCTACTATGATTGATAATACCATTACACCTATGGGTATTGCTATTATAATAGCAACCAGTCTGGCAGTGCCTAAATACCACAATTACAGAACTGTTCCTGGTCTCTCTCTTTTCTCTCTCTCTCTCTCTTCTTTATCCTTTTCTAACACATTTATCTCCTTTCAACCCTGCCAGTCAAGGCAGATGGCCACACACCCTACGTTTGGCTCTGCTTGTGGTTTCTTCCTCTTAAATTGAAGTTTTTCTTCCTCTGCTGTCACAGAATGCTTGCTCATTGTGAGAACCATTGGGTTCCTCTTCTTTTCTCTTCTTCTCAACCTACTGCACTGAGATAAGGAATGTGACCAGCACTATACAAATAAAGTCGCATGGAGCTGAATAAGGATATTTCTCTTTCCTTTTGCTTTAGATTCAGATACAGAACACGTGACTGGTGGAGCTGTTGCATGTTATGTCACAGACGATAGCTTGTAACAAAATTCATGTTGCAATGAAATATTTTTTAAGGGATCTGAAATAAGGCAGTACATAGAAGGAAGAACATACATTTGACATTTAAAAGCCGATATATGACGCAGATTTTTTTATTTCTCCCCTCAATCTTGTTCCACTTGACGACATACACAACATTTTTAAACTTAAATACAAATGGACCGAATCATGCTTTCTCTCCAATTTTCATTTTGTTTATATACTGCAGTGCACATATATGTTTTAAAGAAAAATAACATATGAACTAAACATTAAACACATGAAATAGGTAATTAAAAGAATAAAAACAGTCAAATTTTGTAAAAATCTCCAATTAGTAAAAATTGGCAAAAGCCAATATTGAATAATGAGAAATAGTGATCCCAAATAAATCACTGGATTTACATCATGGTAAAGTGGCAGGGATTCATTTCTGTTGGTTAACAACTCTTGTAGAATAATTGTCTATAAACTTATTAATCAGGTTCAGCACTTTTCAGCACTTTCTATTAATATCTGTGTCGCAAGAGACAACAGTGAATTGACATAAAATGAAGTCATAGAATAACTGAAGCATTCATGGCATTAAAGCACCCACTTGTAAAAGACCTTGTCTTGCAAACACGTCACCATTCATCAGCACAGACATGCCTCATCACCAGAGGCTCATTCCGAATCGCACAAAACAAGAGACTCCTGCATACCGCAAGCATGTGTGCATGCACGCAAGCAAGCAGCATAGATGCCGTTATATGACGCAAAAGTGGGAGACAAATTGCAGAGTTGCAGGCTGAAATGGTTCGTGGCCTTGGCTGAGTCTGATAAATTCTGCCCGCCGAGATCCACTAATCACTGAAGCCTGTCACAAGCACAGCTCTCTTCCCCAGAGAGCCAACAATCACACTCCTGCTCCCAGAGCAGCCACTGGCTGACCCCATAGAGCTCACACAGAGGGACACACGCATGTGCACTCTTTATGCATGAATTCACTGATTAAAATACACCTCGAGTTTCCTCTGCTTTTGTCTCTGGTAGCAGAACAAAAATAAAACGTTCCTGTTCCTTGTGTATTCAATGTGACTCACGTGAAGCTACAATGTAAACTGCAGACAACAGCAAAAAGTATCCATATACAGTATATAATTCTTAAATGTTTATCTTATCCATCCCCCCCCATCTCCCCCACACACACATAAACACACTGTGCACTTGTTTGTAAGCTGTATCAGTGTAATTGGTGCAATGACTGGAAATAAACAGGCAATTTAAGTGCTGGACACCTCACTGCTCTGTCTCTCTCTTCATCCATCTTTCTCCCACCTCCATGATTGCTCTTTGTCCCCTCTCTCCCTCACACATACATTGCGGACTATCCACAATCAAACAAGGTGGAATGAGGGACAAGGTCAATGTGCTGACGGGGAGGAAATTAGGCAGGATGAGAATGGGGGGGGGGGGGGGGGGGGGGGGGGGGGGGGGGGGGGGGGACATGGGGCATGTGGGACAACAAAGACTATTCCCAAAGACGAATCATGTCTGGATGGCCTGCTAAATGACACATTTACAGCCCCACGAGAGAAAGCAGCAGACCACAGACTCACCGACCAAACGACAAGTCGAATCATTATCACCTTTTTTTTTTTTTTGCAGCTTTGAACAAACAACCATTTATGATCTCTAGAGGGCTACAACTCAGAGTTACTCATTAACATTTTAAAATTTAAATGTACATTAGTAACAGGGATAAGCTGGTCCGCTACTCAAATCGCTCATCACTGGATTAGATATTGGAGGTCAGATCCAATAAAACCCATAAAGTAAAGTAATGGTTTCCTCCAAATAATTCAGCCCTATCATAAACACAAGATCACATAAATGCTTCAGTGAGGACAGGCTGTAAACATGCTCAGCCTCCCTCACATGACCCGAACACGAGTGTTTCACACTCTTAGAGGATTATGTTCCTCAAATTGCTGTTAAAACGAGCAACACACCTGTCAACAGCTTGGTTGAGTCAAGGAGGTAAAAGACTCAAACTGGTAACAGTATAGGTAGCTGCTGGGCAGGAGGAAAAGAGGAAAACCACAGAGAAGGCTCATGGATGTTGTGGAGGACATGAGGACACAAGGGACAGGGGAAAAATGGAGGCAGATGATCCACTGTGGTGACCCCTAAAGGGAGAAGCTGAAAGAAGAAGAAGATGAAGAAGACGGCCAGTACAGGTAGATGTTCAAAGTTGTGATTGGTATGAGACATGAAAAACTGGTATCAAGCCATTCCTAATTAGCAGCATACTGTAGGTTAAATGACAGTCTTCTGACAAATCACTGACAAAAATCATAGCCTAATAGTAATAATAAACCCTTGTGGTTCTTGTTTGAAAAAGCCACTTATGTCTACTTGTCATTCCTTAGCTAATTGTGCAGCAGTCAATTCCATTGCAGAGAACAGCCTCACTGGGATACACAAGGGTTATTTGGCCAACCAGAGAAACCCTGGCACATCCATTTTGCACCAGTCAACTGGATTTACATTCAAAGAAAAAAAAAAAAGGATTGTCGCTATTTCAGCCCTGGTAGCTTCACTGTAATGCCAACATCTTCCACCCAAGTGGACCTGGTGCAGGTGTAGCTCTCTGCTCAGAGGCTGCTTCATCTCACCTCAAATCTCACCTTCAAGACTGCAAGAGAAAACCTAAATTGTCTTAAAAAGTCTAGGAAAACAGAAAAACAAATCTAATTTTAGATTTTTGTAGATGTGTCTCAACACTCTGGCTGCTCAAATCATATTTCAAATTGTCTTTTGCATCAGAGCAATGTTACACAATATACCAACTAATAACGAAATGGGCACACACTGAAAAACCTGTCATGACAAGAGCATGGAACACAGTAATACACGTACTGTAAGCCAGTCTCTTCCACTGCTGAGTTTTCTCGTGTGTCAGAGAAGTGACCTGACAGGGGAATTCAGTTTTTCCTGCATCCGTGATTGACAGCTACATCAAAACATGGGTAGAACTATTTTGGTACAAAAGCAACCCATGGAGACAGATTGCTCATGTCTGGACCCACAAATTTAATTAGCTCACTTGCAATTAAGGCTGGTTTTCCACTAGATGAGTATGCGGTGCATTACAGCTTTGGTGCATCTCTCGTTTCATTTCGCCACACATTAACTATTGAGAGCATTCACTCCTGACTTCTTTTGGGAACAGACTATTTGTAGCAAAAGCTGTGCACGTCTCAGCCAAAATATAGGGAAAATAAACCTTCTTCACAGTTTCAGTGTCTGTATCTGTCACAAATGTCACAAACACACAGTGTCTTGTTCCTGTTTCAAAGTAAAAGAACGGTATTGTTTCAGTTCCGATTTCCTTCATGTTGTTTTCAACAGAGTTTGACTGTGAATAGTGCAGCAGTACAGAGGAGTATTTTGAGTATTTTAAAGTATTTTCTGTGATTCCAAAGCAAACGGTGTGGAAAATATAGCAGGAGGTCCACAGCAGTTCTGTGGCAGGTGAGTAGAAGACGTGCACCTGGTGTGAAAAGACAGATGCACATGAGGTGCAGCACTGCAGCTGTAACATGCCAGCCTCACGGACAATCTGCCTGCAACAATCCAGTTTGAGGAAAAACTGTTTTCCCTGCAAATCTAAAATTACACAGCAATTGAGGTCCTGGGAAATGACACACAGATGAAATGAAAGAGACATTGTTAAATATTTAATTAATACATTTTCAATCACTTAAATTCTGAATTACAATTAACCAACTAACGGCTGATCATTTACATCCCCAATGAGCACTTTCACCTCCCAAAACATTTCTAGAACGTTTTCCCTATTTGTGTGATGGTTCGCTCAGGCTCAACCTCTCAGCCTAGCGGAAAGTATTGCAACATCTCCTGCCTGCAGCAAAGTTGGACCAGAAAAGACAGAAATAGAAGCTGATCTGTCCAGCCGTGTCAATCTGACCAGGCTGCAGCACAGAGCAATAAACCTTTATCTTCTGACCGGTCTAATGAGCCATACTGTGTGAATTCTCTACATTAATGCACTGTAGCCTAATGCCGACCTGAAACTCACAAATTATTAAAGGGCTAAATGTCAAACTGAGTATATCTTTTTCATCCTGCATGTGACTCTCCCACATGGTCCTGTTTGCATCATTTGTCATGCTGCATGAATATTGAAAGGCTGCAGTCAACTGTGTATGCTAGAGATTTAATAATAAACGAGGTCTAATAATTTAATGGGTCTGCATGTTGACATGTCCCATGGGCTGCCATAGTAACTGTACAAGAGGTACTAGGAAATAAGAGTGAAGGCCAGAATGATACAGCAAGAAATGACAAATGGAAGACAGGAAAAATAAAGAATATTAAGAGAAGATTTATATTTTTCTTCTATCTATCCAAGTTTCCTCCATTCTTCTTATGAAAATGCCCTGGGACCTGGAATATCCTCACATGGACTGATCATCAAGATTAACATGCATGTGTAAAATCAGGAAAACTCCAAGATCATTTCATGAAAAAAACATGTGAAACTTCTTACATCGAACAAGATTCTACCATTCTGGTCTGCTCTCGATTTGCCTCACTAGGATTTGTACTGACAACAGATACAGAACTGTTACAGATGACGGCAACAGCAAAATTGTGTCAAGTAAAGTGAGACGGCTGCCAACAGGTTGGACTGAAAACACAGATGAATGGAAACACCTGGTTGTTCCGTGGTTTTAATAGAAGAAATGCTTTTTATCCCCACCCGCCAATGTGCTGCCACTGTATACACACAAACGTCCCCTAGGTCAGGTCTGATAGTGACTGTAATAAAACAGAATAGAGTCAGCCACCAGAAACACTGAGGAAACAAGTAAGACACATTTAACTGTCCTTACAGATTTGTTAAGAATTCCTTTGCTACTATAGTGCACCCCTTTGATTTTATGCATCTTGAGTTGCACCTACTGTGGGTCAAATATGACAACCACATGTAATTTTAACTAAAGAGAAACAGTGCACTGTTGAAGTGTGCAAAGGACAGAGATGACCACAACATTTTGGATTTCAAAGTAGGAAATATTATTTCTAGTGCCACAGATTCTATTCAGGCACAGTTTTAAGTACTTTTTATATGTCCTACATACATTCGTGCTGGTTTAAAATGGCTCTTTAAAAATGCGTGGCCCAGCGACATTTCTTAGTTTGAAAACGTTGAATAGACCTAGACAAGAAGATCTTTATTGTCATTGCACAAACACTGTACAACAAAATTGGATGCTCATATTTGCTTAAAATGAACCGTATAATTCTAAATCTCTAAACACACACACACACAAAATGTGCTAAATTAGAATTGCCTGGTGGAGCCAGCATTCAGACGAAGGACGCAGCAGGAAAAACAATGTTCATGAAGACCAAACAGAGGCAGAATAATAACATGCACCATAACAAAAATCACCAAAGGTTACACACTGCAGCTAGAACTAAAGCTACAGTGACTTACGTATCCTGACAGGTCAACCCTTTAAAAAGAAAAAGAAAAAAAAAATCCCAGCCATTACACCTGCTGGCCTCCACAACCATCATTAGATTTCTGAGAGGGTTTTTAAAAAAGCCCTCCATCTGGCATGACCTTTGACTACAGCACTAATGTTTAGCCATATTTTTAGAACTGATGACATTTGCTGTCTTTCTGAGAGAAATATAGTTTTCTTTCAGTACATCTGTACATCCTTTACTCAGCACCTAAAGAGCATCTCCACCCTTGGCCTGTGTTTTTCCAGAACACATTCATCGTGATTAGATTATTCACCTTATTTCACATATCACAGTAATGTTAAAAATATCCAAATACACAGTGCTGTAACTGTAATATCAGTACAGATATGCATGTCTTTGTATTCAGTGGTGCAGTCTTTGTTGGGTATGAGTGAGTCTTATTTATTGATGTCTAAGTCTAAAAATAGGAACAGTTCCTGCTCCTGGCTCAGTCATTACACTGTTTTACTCCGAGTCACGAAGGGTTTTTAAAATGTCAGAAATTGAAATGATTGAAACGTCTTTGTTTTTAATGCTATCAACTTCACATTAGAGTAGCGTTTATCAACACAGGGAACAGAGCACATTTATCGCTTCAGTTATCGGCCATTTATACACAACTCTTGTCAAACCATACTGTAGCAGTTTTGTCCTTATTTTTGTTGAAGCAGGTATTCCACTTTCCCTACAGCCATTGCTATGTATACATTTCTATATTACATTGAGGATAACTGAATCAAGCTGGCCACAATATGACATGTGAAATTATGCGTATGATCTTTTATGAAAGCGATTTTCAGTGGGTGAAACTTTTTTCCTTCCCTTTTTTACATTGTTTGTTAAAAGACAATCAGCAATCTTGTTGATTATATGTTGTTTTTTTTCTGTTAGATTGTAAGGATGTTTTTCCTTTAATCATTAGGACTAAAATAAGTGTGTGCTGTCAGCTTTACCAGCTGAGCAAATTCCATAATCCACATTTGTATTATTATCAATTTTATTAAACCTATATCTAACCATTATAAGACTCACTGAGATTTAGAATCTCTTTTACAAGAGTGTCCTGAGCAGCAGCACAATTTACAAGCTCCAGAAACCTACCCCCACAAAAATGTGATATATATTTGGCACTTTATGTCAATGCAATTCAGCATTTCCTGACCGGAAACTGATGTTTGTAAACCACTCACTCTCTGCACCAAACTCCAGAGTGGAAAATTACAGTTTTTAGCCTGTGGACACACAGAAGTTCCTGCTCTACTGCTGCATCAATTAGGAAGTTTGGGTCAGTTACAAGTATATGAACACAGGATTTCAACTACTTAAACTTACTGCTGAAAAACAAGCAGAGGATCAACAACTCCTGTGTGTTGTGATGAAGAGTTGCCGATTTTCCCAATGGACTTTGGTGCACAGAGTGAGTGCGTTACAAGGCAACATAAACTGCAGTGTCCTGTTTAAAACAGCTGTCTGACGATATCGATTTTATTTGGTGAGCCCTTAATTAAGTGACTAAAATCTGTTTCTCCTTGCGTCCCCACTGGCAGCCATGTATTCAGTAAGAGTGAGCGTTCATGTCGCAGACTAACTCCTAGTGCCACGGCACACAAGGTGACGTCACCTCATACAACCACACTTCAAACAATCCCGAACTATCCCTTTAACTTTGTCAAATGGACATTATTGCGGAAAGAATGGCTGCCTGAAACGTCTAATATGAGATTTTTTCATACATTGTAGGTATAATGTGGCAAAAAATAATAATAATAATAATAGTAATCCGAAAGCCCTGATATGGTTTTTACTGGATAATTCCCCTTCTTTTTCTTAATGGGTCTCTTAATTCACTTTATTCTCTCTCTGTCTCACACTGATGAGACGTATGCTCACTCTCCCTTGAAAGACTTTGCTGCTTGATGGCAGCAGCACTACCCCTGCAACCTGCTGAAAAACAAACCCCCACATATACAACACATACATGCACACAGGCGCACACACACACACACTGCGTAGGTGCTCTGCAGTGCCTCTACCTCATTGACCACAGTATAATACTTCATTAGCTATATAGCATATTTTACCATTCTAAGTGAGATTAGCTTCCTTTGTCTCCTTCGAGCTGCAGAAAAGCTTACTGCCATAAACTTCCTCCATAGTCACAAAGCCAATAATTTCAATGTCAAGGCATTTTATGTTTTCCTGGCATTTTTTTTTATATCCAACAATTCATTCCTTTGTTCTATAAGAAAGGGTGTGTTCCTGGAAATAATCCATATGACTGATAAGTGACTCCGACTCAGAAAAATGTGGCCCACTGTAAAAATACAAACGAAGGACTCACAGAAGGGTCAAAGGCTCATGATTTACTGGTTTAAAAAACAAAGAGCGAAACCAGACACTTGTATAAAATTGTATGATGCAATTTTCTAAAAAGCTTATAAATTGTAAAATGTATTGTACAGTATCCGTGTATTCAACAAGCCTCCTCTGTAATATTAAACACAGTATTAACAACCGACTGCTTAAGGCGGTTCCATAAAGGGCAGTCATTTTTCTTTGTGCACACAGGAAAGTTAAAAAATTCAGGAGGCAATTCCGGGCTTTGGGAACGCCATTTTAAACCATCCGAGAAATTTTCAGCGCAATTGATCATCACACTTGATTTCACGAGGCACAAAGCCCGAAGCACAGGGAGAGGAGGAGGAGGAGGAGGAGAGCTCGGTGCAGGAAGAGGGGAAGGAAATCAGACTGAGTAAACCTGTCCATCTGGGCCCCATCTGTGTGTGCTGCTGGTTACTGTGCTCTGACCGGGGCGTCCAGACTGAGAGTGGCTGATGTGTTGCTGAAACCTGACCTAATGTAGGTGGTAGAACGGCTTCAGTTTGCTTTCTACACTCTGATCTCACACAGATACAAAGTTTACAAAAGGCAAATCATTAATGTTTTGGGGTTTTTTTTTTTCTTCCTTCTCATAACACAGCAATTACCATAGCTGACTGCAAACAAGCACAAAATTGGAGGCATTAAACCCAGAAAAAGAAAAATAACTGTGCACAGGAAGTTGTTGCAGGAATCTTATAGAAGCTGTATTAGTTTCTTGTATCGTGTTCTAAAGTTGCGTTTCTCATCCATATATGGTCAAATAAAAAAAAAATCTGATTACAATTACTTAGACGTTAATAATTGTTTTCACCATATCATTCCAAAGTTCAACTGAAACATTACTGTGATTTCACCAAAAAAAAAAAAAATTTATATATATATATATATATATATAAAAGGGCCATTGAATTTTAATTCAGGTAAGAAATTTGTAATCAAATAACTGCAGTCTTCTGATTTGAACGCAAATGTGATTATTTTTGAGAGATTGTGTGTGCAGCACTACCACCCAGTGTGATATACAACAAGAAAAAAAAAACCAACACAAATTTCTTAATTGTAAATATTTATGTAATGTATACTGTACATAAACTGTTATAGTGGTCTGCTTCATGCTGGACCAGATGGTGTTAACAATCAGCAAATAAAATGATACACGAGATTCATTTTTCAAATATTGTTGCTGCATAAACAGTGAGGCTGCACTGGACAAGTGTTGTGGACATAAAAGTGGACTTTCAAGGAAAATGGAAACATGTCTAGGAAATATATGATTAGAGTGTCTCCAGTTGCTGAAATGACATGGACAGTACAATATAGAACTAAAGGTTATCGCGATGAGTCCACGTTTACACCAGGAGCTCTAGAAAACTGAGATAATAACTGTAATATCCACTTGTCATTCATTTTTCACAATAATCATACACTAGTTTTTGGATTCGATCAGTATCATGCTGTAGTTTTCGGTTGGTGACCTTGCTAACACAGTCTCTCAACACAACACAGCGATCCATTTTCATTTTATCTGGTTTCATGTTGGATCGGGTCAATTCAGGTCAGTTTCAGGGGCAGCACCTTCCTCCTGAGCCATTTCACTCAACCTTCTGTGATGGCTTGTGAATTATTCATTTAAATATGATTGACTGAAGGATTGAATTATGGGACTGATTGATCAGTGGTCTCGTAAAAAGGAGTCCCAGTGACCGCTGAAACCTAAGTGTGACTTAAATGACTATAAAGGGCCAACATGAACAATCAGTGCATGTGCAGAATGCATCACTCTGGTTTGAATACACACCTTTCTCAATTCGTATTTTGTTGGAATAAAATCACAGAGTGCTTTTGGCCGACAGCTCGAGCTGCTACAAAATGGTATACAGTGGAATGAATGGATGGCATCTGTACACAGTTAACTAAACTAAACAACAGCATGTTAGGTCTAATTAAATATCAAGAAATAGCGGACACAATGGACTTCTTGAAACTAGGATGTGAAATACATAATCATTACATTTTGCAATTTGAAAAAATATTTACAATCTTACCTAATTTTTGACTGATGTGAAACAACTGATTAGGGCTGTAACTTACAATTATTTTCATAAACAATTAATCTAGAGATTATTCTCTCAATTAATCATGAAGTCAAAAAAAAAAAATGTTGAAAAACCTCAAAATGATGATGTTCTCAAATGTATTGTTTTGTTCACAAACCAACACTATTCAGTTTAATGATTTCTTTGCTCATATGAAGCAAAGAAACCCGCAAGTATTCACATTTCAAAAAGCTGAAAATTCAGAGAGCTTGTTTTAATTATAAAATAACATTCAAACATAAAATGAGTTGATGAGTTTAACTTATTTGTTTATCTGACAATGAAGATAATCAGCTTCCGGTCATTAAAACAATACATATATTCACACTTGAAAAGCTGGAACCAAAGCCTTTCCAAAGCCTGAATTGTTACCTATTCACCAGTCATCCAAATATTTTTGGATTCATTTCCTGATAAACACTTGCAGATCCAATATCCGTCCTGTGCCACCAACCAACACTGATCTCCCTTCATGTGTCACTGAGCAGTCTGTCAGATCTCCAGCACAACGCAGACACATCTCATTTGTAGGCATGAGACAATGTGAAAATGTCATGTTGCGATTATCCTGACCTAAATGATTACAATTTAGGATATCACTGCAACGGCAGTATGGATGTTCTCCCTGAGTGTGCGTGCATGGGTTCCTCCCCTGGTTCTCTGGTTTCATACACGCAGAGGTTAATCTAAGCGTGTGAGCGAATGGTTGTTCGTCACAAAATGCAGTCCAGCCTTTCACCCCGTCTCACCCTAAGTTAGACGATGCACGGCTGGACTGGAATAACTGTTAACGAAAGCTTTGCTTCAGGTGGGGGCTGCCATGTCCATATTGATGGTGAAACAAATGTGTCAGCGTCTCACATGGGAGTTACTCTGCTCATGTAACAGCTATTAATGGCAGGAACAGCATTCACACATATACATTAGTCATGTAGAAATGTCCATGAGCTGCTTCATGTTTCCAAGAGACTTTCCTTTTTTTCTTTTTCTTTTCTGTCGGACTCTGATTCTCTGCTTGTGTCCTCCATCAAAGCAAAATCTCTGCGACTCATTTTTCACCACTGACCCAGCTGGTTTTATCCCTTCAGGTTCAAGTCTGAGCTTTGTATTTTGTCTGTTTGTTTTTCTCCCCCCCCCCAACAATCGTGCATGGAGTGCCCCGTACTATAATAATCCCAGATTACACATAAATACGAAGTGCGTGAATTTGAATTCCTTACATCTTGTCATCTCTTTGCAATCACTGACCCTTGTACCACCAAATATTATTGTAAAAAATCACCAATCCTGCCTCTATAAAGCACGAGTCTGATCTTGGATTTCCAGCTCTGCTGCTCGGTCTGCATCAATAAGAGACCTTGACCTAAATGTCACTTTCCATTTAGGGTAGAGAAATGAAAAAGGGGGGGGCACACACAGACACACATGCTATTCATGAAAACAAAATATTTGATAAAGAATATGGGAGTAATCTTGGTAGATGCTGCTCCTGTTTTCAACACCGTGGTATCAGGAGCACCAAAACAGTGGTTTTCTCTAATTCTTTTTTGCCGACTCTGCCATGACGGACATCTAAAATCACAATATCGCTGCCTTGATCTTATAGCCAATACCTGGCCCGGGTGTATATGTGTGTGTAATGCCGTGAAGCAATTTGTGTTTCTCACCAGACCCGAGGCGGCCCTGATGTTGCAAATCTCACAGTGACAGTGACTCTGAACTGGCTATGCCATTGTGTTATACCATTATGACTTATCACAATCCATTTCTGACATACACGACATATGACTCATCTCAGCTGTGGTTGGTGTAACATAAGGCTAAACGTTTATAAGTGTCCAAATGTGTTTTTGTACGGGATATGAAGGAGGGGACAGTGCACACGCTGTGCGTGAAATAGAAGAGGTGATGTTTGCATATTGCAGAGTCATTACTGGAAATGTCTTCCTTTTGCTGTGTGCTGCAAAACTCCCAAATTTAAAGGCAAAGCACTGCTCGCTTCTCTCAGGAGAGAGAGATAAAGGGAGGGAAAAAAAGCCACAGGAGCAACAAAGAGGACTATAATTACTGTTCCAGCTGGAGCAGAAAACAAGCAAGAAGCTTCAGAAGCTAGAAAACATGGTAAAATATTGGGAACGGATGTCAGGTTGCTTTCGTGAAACAAAATAATCAATCTAAATTCTAATTTTTTTTTTCCCCCATACTTAATTCTCCACATTGTAACTGCTTCCTTCACTTGCTGATTTTATGGGGGCTCGCTGCCTGCGTGACCTCGGCTTCCAGGTTCACCCCTGTGGATTAAATTGTCGGCCTTTTGTGAGCGTAACGTTGCATGTTTTAATGACCACAAAGCTCTGTGGGCAGCAGGGAGTGTCATGTGTGTTGCATGTGTTGTGTTTGAGAGGAAAAAAAACACAACACAGAGCAGCCGTAGGAGATTGCACGCACAAGTCAGTCACGTTTCCAATGTGTCTTTTCTCAAGTCAGTTGGCAAAAACCTGCGCTCGCGTTGGCATGGCCCACTGTACCCTACTGGCTGCCAGCTGTCACTCAGGAAGACAGAAAGATGGAGGACAGAGAAACAGAGTGAGGAGAAGGAGGAGGGAGGGAAGTAATGGGAGTGATGATGTGAGGACACAAGCCCAGAGGCTTTCTTTCTCCCTCACTTGTTTCTCATTTGTCTCTCGGATGATTACAAAAAAGAAAAGCGGCGGCTCAAAAGAAGAGAGGGCATTTGAGAAAAACAGTACTGAGGGGACAGAAGGAGACGGAGAGTGTGACGACACGGAGGAAAAAAAAGAAAAAAACGCAACAAACCATTTTTCACGCTGATGGAAATTTTCTGTTAATGCACCATTACACAGTGATTCTTCATTCATTAGGCCAAATGAGAGCTCCCCAGGGTTTAAAATGACCTTACGCAACGTGGAAGTCTATTTTATGCATACGTTGATTCTGCTTTGTTTGCACAGAACAGGTTTACCCACAGTTGCCTGTTGCAGTATTCATTAGAGTTCTCCTCAAACCAATTAGGCCTGAATAGGAGGAAAAATAAATCTCCTCATATGGTCGAAAATGAACAACAAAGACGAATCTCTTCATGGGATTAGAATTAGCTTTTCCCTCCCTAATTTGACAAACAGAGGCCTCAAATTATTACACCGGCAGAAAAGGCTGATTAAAAACATAGTGAAAGTCAAAATAGATGAATATTGGTTCTTATGGTGCAACATTTAGCCAAACACTATAAAAACACGGACATTCTGTTTTTAAAGGGGTTTTTAAGACTTGGCTTTAAGTTTGGGTGTTAGGTTTAGAATTGGGTTTAGATTAGGAGTTAGGGTAAGGGTTGGGTAAGGCATTTAGTTGTGATGGTTAAGGTTAGGGTAAGGGGCTAGGAAATGCATTATGTAAATGAGGGTCCTCACTCCAAATGCTGAACAAGTGTGTGTGTGTGTGTGTGTGTGTGTGTGTGTGTGTGTGTGTGTGTGTGTGTGTAATGCCACGACAGCACTGCGTTTGTGTACAGTAAAGCCTTAAACTGCGACCACAGTGGTGAAAATATAAACATCATAACAAAAGGATACATTTGAGGACCTCGCCATAATTGATATGTTTCCACCGTTTCTGATGTAAAATAAATGAGATAAGACAAATATCTAATTGCTTGATGGAGAAAATGAGACATTTTCACTAACTACCACACCTGATTAACAGCAGCAAATGGAGGGCCGTGTTTACCTCTCTGTGCGTCACATGAACGAAGACCGTGTGAGCCATTAATGGAGCCTGCCGCGCCAATATTACACTGTAAAAAAAAAAAAAAAAACTAATGTAATGACGTCTCTCTCCGACTTCACGACAATCAATCAACCTTCAGTACCTCACAGCGCTGCAGAGACAATTTCTGGCGTAGCTTCTCAACAGAAACATTGTCTGCAGCATTTTTTTTTTGCTCTTGTTGTAAACACATCAGCACACACTGTACATTTGATTTAAGATGAAATGACTTATTATTATTATTTTCCTGTACAGCAGTAGCTTTAAAGATTAAAAGATTTCTCAAAGCCTTTCATGTTACACGACTGTGCACCACACGTGCAGATACAACTTGCTCATATTCCATCTCATGGGAAACATTAATATTTAATTGCTTTGGCCAAGACACCAGTTTACAGCCAGGCAGGTCTCGGAATCTTGACTGATTCTAACAATATTTGAAAATGAGTGTATAACGTGTCAACAAATGTCAGACACTGCTCTATTACTAATAAAACTAACGCGGACATTTCAGCGGACGCTGACGTATGTGATTTAGAGGGTATAGGGGATCAGTAAATCATTACAGGACACATTCGTGAAGATCAGCTGGATTTAAGCACTTTAGTGTCTACAAATGTCAATAGTACTGGGCTTCAGGAAGCTCCCTTCATGTCTCATTTAAAACCCTCGCCATAATAAAGGTTAGCCACCATCAGCTGCCAGCTGCTTTGCATTTTATTTTTTTGAGAAGTCTTGAAGGTTCTCCTTTTTTTTCCAATAATACATACAAATAACTGATTAATGAGAGTAACAAAAACATTATACATTTACAGGCTTATTATGCCAAATTTGTTGTTATGCTGAAAAAAGTTAAAAAAAAATTTTCCATGTGAATTAGTCAAGTTCCATGTGGTAGTGTAATTTACAATCACCTGATACGACAATTCAACTCCATTACGCCCTAAAAACACATTGCCAGTGGGAGGATCACAACATTTGTTTTGCCAAATAAAATCAATCTCAACATTAAAATGTCTACAGTAATGTATAAAAGAAGAAACATGTGAAGTTAGATGACATCAGGAAGCAGTGTTGGATCAACTGTTGTCTCCAGCACGATTGCTGATGAAAATCTAGTCGCAAAGACTCCAGGGACTTTGCCCCGAAAGTAATAGCACAGATGGTAAAGCACATGAAGTCATTTACTGGCAACCAAACTGACATGGTCATTTCCTTGTAAAAAAAAAAAAAAAAAAAAATGTTTTGGTCAATAATTCTTTTTTAAATATTAATGCAGAAATGTTACATATTATATCTTTAAGTCAATAAACAACATCAAATACAAAAAAAAAAATCAACAATTTTGCCAAATTATGCCACTTCTTTTGGTGAGGTAAATATGGCACATGAAGCTCATTACTATTAATATAAAGTGGAGCTCATGCAGCCCCTGGCACTCAGACACTTAGCAGATGACTTCATTAAAGTCCATGAGGATCCAGGGCTTAAGGGTTTAGGGGGACATTAGGATTGAGCCTTAGTGTGTACACTGTCAGTTAAAGCCTCCATCCTGGGGGCATTCACTGCAAATGTGACATAGACTCGACCTTTTTATCAAGGAATACAACACATCCACATTCATTTGTGAAAACACGCACAACGAAAACATTCAGGGCTTAAACTGAAAGTTTAAGAAGACATTTGTTTCTTTATACTCACTTATAATTAGATAAATGAAGGTAAAGTGCAAAGACCGAGAAATGTGCAACCAGCGAGTAAGTGATGAACAAAAGAAGTGTAACTCTTTTGTTACTTTGAGACAGACAAATTGTGATTTATTTTTTTTTTTCCAGCTCAGTACACTCTCACAGACTGCTTCAAGCTATTGATGCCTGTTCCCACAACTATTATTATTATTCAACATTCAATTTAGGGACTACAGGATACTACTTTTGGAAGCAAAGCCAAATATTGGAACAATGGCAATCCAGTGATGACCCTCAGATGCTCACAGGGCTTTTATCTGCACAGAGCTTTCATCTGTGGAGGGAAGGAAAAAACAAACAAACTAGTCACTCTGCATGCACATCGACACTGAAGCAGTTCTGTTGCTCAACAGTGCTGAACCAGCACTCTGTTTTGAAAAGGCCGCGGCATAATGTGGGGTTCATTTCTGTCAAGATGGCTGATAATGCAACGCACTCGAACAGACAAAATGAATGCAGGAGGCTATATTTCTTTATCCTGAAACCACAGTAAATGGTTGTATCAGCATCAGGGCTGATGCAATCAGGGAAAGATATGCACTGCACACACTGAGGCATAGCAGGGGAGGAAATGCAGTTCCTGTCTGCTCTTTGTAGTAATATGACAAAATTGTCAGTCTCTCATCTTTGCACCTGCACTGATTATAGATTCCCATTCACAGACTGCGAGCTTGAACCTCTAGTCTTCTTTTGCATATTGACAAAAGCTCATAATCCGTTTGGCTCGATGTCTCGGCACTGTACTGGCTGTCGGAGAGACGAGAGGCTTCTCAAATGTTTCGTCAGATCTACAGCCACAAACCTGTCAGATTACACTACTCCTTCACACATTTTTGATTGGCTATAGGCTGAAACACAGCCACGGGAGTCCAGTGCGAGTTGAACCATCAAAGCACTGACCTGCTTCAGCGTCAACATCACCATCACTCTCTACAAGAGACTGAGGAAATAAATCTAGTCTGAGATATACTAAATATATTGGGGCGATGTTTATACTCTCAGCAGGAGAATCTGATTTTCTGCATTTTATTGAGATTTGCTTTGGGTAGAAAAAAATGATTTTTTTTTTTTTTTTTTTTTTTTTTTACACAAATCTGATTCAAAATGTATTAGATGTGGTTTGAAATGCAATTAAAATCTCTACATATTCATCTAGGTTCAAACAAGGGCCAGAAGTTAGTGAGGGCCTGGGGTAGAATGTCTGAAAATGTCCTTAACATTCACCTTAGAGCGCGAACATACAGTAGTTAACTTTTGCAAAGCCCGAGTTGAAAATGGCCAGCTACTCACAGCAGAAACAGACCCAGGTGAAAGCAATAGAATTAGTGAAACTATCACTGTTGCTGAAAGATGGTGCTATTCTTGGATCGGGACATCACCTGACAGTGCAGGACGCTAATCCTCCACTGTGTCCTTCAAACTGTTAGTGCAGTTGGTAACGCAGCTGGTATTAAATGTCATTCTAAGAGGTATTAAAAAGTGTGCCTGAAAAAGAACTAAGTTGAGAAAGAAATTGCCCTGCAGTTTGAACATGGCCTTATATTCTTTAGTGATGACTCTTTTTCCAGCCTCTTCTTGACTACATTGTATTTCTGATTTTTATAAAGGACAAGTATAAAGCTATGTTTTAAAACCCATTCACCCAACATCCATTTACAGAGCAGGTCACAGGAATAGTGCCAAGACAGGGTGGCTTTAGCTGCTGCACAACATGATTATGCCCAAGTTATGTTTTGACCAATCCTGCTGTGCAGTGAATATCAATCATAGCATATTTCCAATCAACGTCAGCAGCAGTTAAGGAGCAGTTGGAAATGGTGTTCAGTCCATTTGTGTTTTATTTGCTTTGGAAGGATTTGGGTTGGTTTCCATGCACCAATATTGCCATTCCCAGTCTGACAGACAAACAGCACTCATAAAACTGAGGCGTCTGCTCCACAGCACTGCAGGAAGTTTACAACAAATGTCTGGATAAATCCACCAGAGATGGCACTGCCAACTCGTCTCCAATGAAATACACTAATGGTACTCAAAATGTAACACAAATGAGATGATGCAATGGTGCCTTGTCCCATGTCCTGCGAGTTAAAATGACATTATTTTTATTGACAGGAAAAAATTTGTCAGTAGAGAGAGGAGGTAAAGAAACATTCTGTCACTTTTTTACTGGGACAATCATCCAAAAAATAAATAAATAAATAAAGACTGCATATTTAAACAGCAAAATTAGCCTGCAAAATTAATTACATATTTGATCATTCTATCTTACATATAAATTTTAAAATATATATATTTGTATTTATATAAATTTAAAAAAATGTGACACTTGTTATAATATCGGCAAGTTCTCAACATTACATGAGGATACAGAGCAGCTAATGTTTGCACATTGTCATGTGTTAATGTTCAATAATACTCTGAATCTATTACACTGGAAATACTGAAATAAAACTTGACTCATAATAAATTATACACACCTTTAATCACAACTGCAATATTTAGCTGAAAAACAGCACTACTCCTCTGTCTCCCGTCCAGCTGACTATAACACACTGATCCAATGAACCTCAGTTTTGTCAGCAGTACTCCGACGTGCTGTTTACCCTGCAAATGCACAACTAATTAACTCGTGGCTATGAACAAAAGATGGAGTGTGTCCAGCTCAGCTCAGGCCTGGAGCAAGGACACCAACACCAAAGGCCACACTGGCTCCAGAAATCACTCCCATCACCTTCCTTTCCTCTGACCCTATGAAGAAGAGAAGGGGCG
The DNA here is from genome assembly GCA_016785285.1 of Brachirus orientalis. Classification (NCBI taxonomy): domain Eukaryota; kingdom Metazoa; phylum Chordata; class Actinopteri; order Pleuronectiformes; family Soleidae; genus Brachirus; species Brachirus orientalis. The sequence goes on from JAFBJR010000139.1 coordinate 1,296,728, forward strand.
GTGTGTCTGTCCCTGCTGCTACAAACAGAAAGTGGCTTACATAAACATTTTATTTCTGCAAAACACTGTACATCCACTGGAAATGCTATAGGCTCTGATGACAAACCTTTTATATCTCCATGTTCTGTGCAGCCGTCTTTGGCCAACATTACGTATGTTGTTTTAGGGGATCAGTGCCAGTACTTCCCTTTTCCATATGATTCATATATAGTATATGCCTGTTGGTATTACTAAATCATTAAACACTAAATTATGAAAATTGACAGTAAATAAAATATACCATAAGATGATAGTAATGTTCACAGGATCTATTTATATAAATATTCAGTCTATACATTTTGCCAAGCTGTATATTTATTACATTATCCTTAACATTTCCGACAATGATTTAAACTTCAAGCACACAGCCCATTTTATTTAGTGTCCTGCTGTTATGCTGTCCTCCTATAACTAAACATTTATGTAAAAATGTAAACTTTAAACTTTTAATTCTCCCTTTAAGGGGCACCACAGTGGCTCAACTGCCTGATAAAACAATAAAATAACAATAACAATAAAAAATAAAAACTAGAAACAAACAGACTCTGTGCGAGAACAGCTGAACATCAAGTAGCGCACCCTGAGAAATGATTATTCTGGACCATAATAATTAATTAGACACAAAACCTAAATTGTGTACAGGCATCTTGTGAGCAGTGCAGGTACACAAATAAAAGTGCTGGTACTTAAAAAAGTAAAATTAAAACATGCCAGCACTGCATACTGGACAGTACTGGCCCACTTCAAGCAGTGATTAGCATTACTATAACGACTGTATATGATTATTTCTCTCTGTCTTTATGAGAATACAACCACAAAACAGTAGAAGAAATGTATGTGGGATTAAAACAACATATATTCTACTACCGGTGAAAGTGTCCAGAATTTAGTGTGACCTCTCATTACACATGAGCAACGGCAGGAGTGGAATTTACACTATTACTAACATTTGTAATATACGCTGTACAAGACCAGTGTTCAATCACATCCATTCACAATGCCAACGAGTACAGAATTCCACAGATGTATAATCAGACTTTTGCATCAGCAAAGGCCAACAACAAAGCCTGCGGTGGCTTGTATGTCATATGAAAGCTCATAACTAATTAACGCTCATTCATTTCCTTAATGTGTTATGTACCACTGTGGCACTGAGAATAACAGTGAGGGATTCTACTGTATATTTGCAACCAACAATATCAGTCACCAGTGATGATAGGTGCTTTCCATCACATTATCCGGAATCATTTTAATGAGGTGTTTTAATCCTGTTTCGGTCTACTTCCAGTCTGCTCTGACAGGTTTCCACCTACACCACAAACACTGCAATCCACTTTTCTTTTTTTTTTGCAGCTGTAATGGCAACAATGTGTAGTGCAAAGGCTGTCATTCCAATAATGACTGAGCTGTCATGAATATAATAGCTTTGCTGTTGTGTTTTGTAGACAGGAAGTTCACCTACTCCCAGCACAAGTGAGAAGTACTGCAGCTCAGGTCAGTCAGTCTGGTTTGGACTAAAGCTGCATCATTTCTATCTGATAGTGGAAGGTTGTTTTGCAGCCTGACGTGACGTCTCAAAAATAATGGAGGCAGTGACACTGCAGATCGTTTGCAGATGTAGAGTATTTCATGCACCCTTTTGGGGCAGCAACTATCAATTTTCTTTCATAATCAGTTAATCAGATGATAATTTTCTCCAATAATTAATTTTGTTTGGTAGACGGAGATGTTGAATGGGAATCACCAATGAGATGTTCCCAAACCTTGAAATTATGATGTTCACAAATGTCTTGTTTTGTCCAAAAACCAAAATTATTCCGTTTTAATGTGTTCCATTATTTGGAGCAAAGACACAAGGTCAGAAGCTGAAAAACCATTAGTATTATTAAAAACATGCAAAAAATGATTAATAATTAATTGGTACAGTCCAACAAATGTATTTATTTTTTTACTACTTTTGAATGAATTCTATATAAAAAATAAAATAAAAAAAAATAAACATCAGGTAATTTGATGTGTTGAATCCAATTAGTCAAAGATCAGGACAAAATTATATGGACATTAGTCAAATGTCAATAACATCACTGAGTCAAATGCCAGTGAGAAATATGACCTTGCATTTACAGGCAAATGAAGTGAGCACAAATGATGTGGTACTCGCTTATCGCCCAGCAGCAACAACCACAGCCTGTGATCTGCTACAGGTTGCCAAGTGTAGCACACTTACAGCAAGCTGGTCATTACTGAAAGTAAGCCCCAAGGTGAAAGGCAACAACAAATGACTGCCTATACATTATCCTGCTCATTACAAAGCTCCTCACGAAAGGCATTAATCTTCTGATACAATATCCGGATTTTAAATGCTTCTCTTTAATGCAATAAAGTAATTAACAATGCTGCTCAGATAGATCATAGCTCTATCTGTACCTGGCTACACTGTTAACAACTGAAACATTAAGGAAACTAACAAATCTGATGTCCAACCACTGACAGGCAATTAAAAAGTATACCAACAAATCATAATCCTTCATGTTGTAGGGTTGGGTTTTAACTTCAAAATTTAGGATCAAAACAAAACAAAGACCTTTAAATGTGTACATACATTTATTTCAGTTGTTATTCAAGTGACACATATTGGGTTTCGGTTGTTTTTTTTTTCCCCCACTGATGTCACTCAGATGTATTTTTTTCAGGTTCGAGTGGATGCACAAATCTGTTTGTCAATTCCAATGATCAAATCAGATATGTGTCACTTCGGCATGTGGTCGTACAACAGATAAACACTTCCAATGTGGCCATGCAACTGGATCATGGTCATATCAGCATTAAGCAGAGAGCGCTGTGAACACAGTTTGGCCTGCATCAATACCCTCTTCGCTCATCAGAAGAAAACGGTGACGTTGTGTTGTTTTGCTGTGACAACGGAGGACATAAACCCGCTAAATAATGCCAAAGCATCTGAAGAGAGGAGTGTGGAAATATTTATGGAAAGTAAACAAATCTATTGTATCAGCTGCAAGTATTTTCCTGTTGATGATGCGTGCAAAAAAAAAGCATGTGTGAGAGGACAGTTGCATTCAGACGTCAGATACCTGTAGTTATGAATGTGAACCATCAAATCTGATCTTAGACAAATCAGATTTGAACAATGTTGTTGGTCATCTGAACGCTGCCTTTGTGTTGGTTATCCCAACTGCAAATCTGGATCACTCACATTCCCACTGCTGCATCCTAAAGCCAAGTGAATCAATTAAGCGACATGCTGCAGCATCAGCATCACAGCCACAGTGAAAATTGACTATTTTCATTCCTTCCTTTAGAAAGGTGTGGCTACGTCAGGAGACAGAGCGATGCAGTCAGGCCGTTGACCATGGCCTCCCTTATTACTGCCAAAAGCAGGCCTTGGTGCCAGCAACTCAGAGGGAAGCCCATCCAAGAAATGTCTCTTCCAACTTGCAAAAGATGAACCGCCATCTGTTTGTCTATCGCCTGTGTGCCATCAGCACAGGTTAGACGAAGTTATTACAGCAGACACGTCTCAATCCTCCGCAGTTTCTAATTCATGAGTCACATTTTGCCCATTTGTTTCGCCTCTGTTTAGTGCACTGATAGGAAAGCATCATCCAGATACTTAACATGTGGAATTATCAGATAAATTAGATTATGTACTTGGGAAGGTTGACAACATCTCCAAAAGGCTGCCATCTTAAACACTGATAGTTTAAATAGAGTTTCCATAAATCTGTCTAATAGCTGGATACACGCTTTCACTAATAACATGGCTGCCTGCAGGGACTGGAGGAAAAAACATTATAGCGTGCTTAAGTCTATAATATCTATGATATCTTTAAAATATGTTTGCTGCTTTTTCTGCAGCCTGCAAACTGAAGTTTGTTAACCATAGTTGCAGCACCAAACTCCATAGAGAAAATATGCAATTTCACATCACAGCACACAGCAATTATTGATCCACTGCTGCCTCCATCAATAAGTTAAAATTACTTATTTTGCAACTCCAGTGTTTAAAATCCCTTGTTTGCGTGCAACTGAGTGACACACACTTACCAAACAAGGCCATAGTACACCAGCAACTCCTGTGCCCCCACTAAGCTAAAAAATAATAATTTTCTCTATGGAGTTTGGTGCATGAGAGTTTGCTGTCCCTAAACTTCTAATTGGAAAAGGCTGTGGCAAACATATCATAGACCCAAGCAGGTGTGCATCTGTGGCTAAAAATCTTGTATTAATTCTGTCCCTGCTGACAGCCATGTTTTTGCTTAGAGCAAGTGTTTGGCTCAGAGGCGAGTCCACTGAAGTGATGGCAGTGGATTTGGTGAAGTCAGTGTTGATAATGTGTCAACACCTCACAACCACACTGTTACAAAAAGAACAGAACTATCCCTTTAAGGCACATTTATATGAAATACAGTATGCGTTTTGTACTGAGTGACCAATAATGAAACATGAACAACATGCTGCAAGTGTCTGAATCTGACTCTTTGCTTGCTGTCTGCATTCGACCCATTTCTTTGGTCAGCGAGTGCATTTGGTGTGATGCTCTGAGCCACAACAGACTTCCATTTTACGTGTTTAGATTCATGGCATGCTGTGTTGATTTCAGCTGTTTTACCAATTAATGGCATTTTAATGGTTATACATGGCAGGTGGCCCCGCCGCAGGAGTAATATATGCAGTCATTCTCTCCAGATGAGTCAATGAATGTAAGAGCTAGTGGTGGGGGTTGGGTACGAGGGTAATCTCAAACTCACCTGACCAACTTCAGCCAGGAATCTTCACCCTGAATGGTGGACCAGGGCCTACATTCCGATTTTTGAAAGCAATTTTCCTTTTTCCTAGGAAAATGCTACCTGCCATTAGACCTCTGCATTTTAATGAAATGCATGCACAGTGCAAAAATGTTGCAGATATTTTTTTATTGTGAACTTATATTTTGCTGCTACAATACTGTTACCCCCCCCCCCCCCCCCCCCTTTTTTTTTTTTTTTTTTTTCTGTTTCTTGCATGCCGACCTGCGCCAATAATTTCCTAACCCGTGCATATTTTAGTGTTTCTCCTTTGTTTGGTTTTTATATCCACTCTGGGCCTTTTGGACCACAACCTTATATAACAGCTCTTCACTAAAACCCGCATCCTCAATCAAGTGGTTTTGGCACTGGCACTGAGTCGATTGTATTGTTTCACAGACAGACCCAATTGTTTCTTGAACCGTGCCACAAACAAGGACAGGAGAGAAAGAAAAAAAACAATGAGGTAAATACTTGTCGGGCTATAACGCGCGATAAAACAAGAACGAGGTGATTTGTTTATTATTGATTTATTTATTTATTTTATGATGCCTGATCGGCTGATGAAAAGCGCATTGGCAGTCCGCGCATATCAATCAAGGCTCATCACCTACCGGATGGTGCTTCGGCTGCCACGCTCTCTTTCCTGCACAGTCCCCCAGATTTGGTCGCCCTTTTTCGGGTTCGGCTCCTCGCGCGTCCTCTCCACAGTCAGGTGCGACCACGACCTCGCCTTGTGTTGTATTCCCATATGTTGACGGCAGCGCAGTTACGAATGCTCCAGTGGATGAGTGAATGGAGAGCCTGTGTGCTCCTGTCCCTGTCTCTGTCCGCGCGTGTGTGTCCGTGTCCGCGTCCGTGTGCGTGTGTGTGTGTGTTCCCTCCCCGCTGCGGCAGCTCTGACTGGCTCCACGATCACATACAGGGAAATAAAAAAAACGTGGCCGACTCGCTGGCGAACTTGTGCACCTTATTATGGTAATTACCCGCTCACCCGTTCATCTCTGAAAGATATGCAGGCTCTCAGCTATATCCGCTGTTTGCACAGAATAAATAAATTACCCCCGTGAGATTATTTCTTTTTTAAAGAGAAGAGAGACAGAGAGAGAGAGAGAGAGAGAGGAGCACATGAGAGAAGACATAGAGGATTAGAGCTGCAGGAGGATGGGACACGTTTGTAGAAAATAAAAAAATAAGCCTTTCATCCACATGTCCCATGGTGAACAGTGAGCTATAAGGTACATTTCTTTCTTTCTTTCTTTCTTTCTTTCTTTCTTTCTTTCTTTCTTTCTTTCTTTCTCCCTCATTCATTGACACTTCTTTTTATTATTTTGTGAATTTCTGCAAAAGAGAGAGGCCATCTCTCTTTATCTGTGTTCTTTATCTGTCCGTCCGTCCATCCATCCATCATACATCCATCGACAGGGGTTGCACAATGAAAATGAAACGCCTGGTTTTAGACCACAATAATTCATCAGTATGGTGTTTGGCTATAGCAGCCCGGCCATGTATATTGACCCCGTGGAGCTCCCGATGGACAGTTTTGGTGGAAACAGGAGAGTTGGGGCGCACATTTAATTCTGCAGTGAGTTGGGCAGCTGTGGTTGTCCCGGTTAGCACCCGGACATCCCTTCCAGACGGCTTCCTCTTGCGTCCACAGTTACTCCCGTTGGATGTGGTTCGTCCTTCTTGGTGGTGTGCTGACATTACCCTTGGATACCGTGGCTCTCGATACATCACAAAGACTTGCTGTCTTGGTCACAGATGCGCCAGCAAGGCGTGCACCAACAATTTGTCCTCTTTTGAACGCTGATATGTCACGCATAATGTTGTGTGCATTGCAATATTTTAAGCAAAGCTGTGCTGTTACTCGGCTAATTGAACCTTCACACTCTGCTCTTACTGGTGTAATGTGCAATCAATGAAGATTGGCCACCAGGCTGGTCAAATTTAGCCATGAAACCTCCAACACTAAATTGGCCAGTGTTTCAGTTTCATTGTCCAACCCCTGTATCTATCTGTCTGTCTATGGCTGGCTGTCTGTCCCTCTATCCATCCTTCTATCTGTCTATCCATCTATCTGGTTGGCTGTCTGTCCCTCTATCCATCCATCCATCTATCTATCTATAGATGGATCGTCCATCCTTCCAACTGCCCATCTATCTACTGTATGTCTATTTTTGAGTCCCTTTCAAAATAAAAACCAACAGACAGTCACAGTCTCTTTGTGCGACTGGTGGATGGATTGTTTTATGTGTTTGTTTTAATTATCGCTCCATCAGCTCATCGCAGCATGCTGGGCAGGTTATGGTTCTGTTCCACTGTTGTCAGAGTGTTTTCAAAGCGGCCCCTAAATTGGTTGGGCATCTGGTACAGTCCCCAGAGTGATGTGGACCACAGTTTGCTGTGGGGGGGGACGGAGTGTTGTGAATCCCACCGCTGGGCCGGAGATGAGACCAGCTGCTCACATTTCAGTTGTGCATCAAAAACCAACACTTATCAGCTCGGGAGCTTGTGATTGGGTGTGGCGTGGCTCCAGCTTCTCTCCCCTCACCTACACACGCACACCTCAGCAAACAAATTGTGCTGTTTCTACAGTTTCGACATTGTTTTATGCCCCTCGGCCATATTATGTGAAGTGCGAGGTTTGTGATTTTGTGTAGAAAAGCAAAATTTCACACACACAAGGCAAAAGTGTCACAAACAATCAGCAGCTCCCAATAATTACAATACAGAGCATCCTTGTCTAATATAAATGATTCAGCAGGACCTTGATAAATGTAGTTAGTAGAGAAAATGATGTAATTTTGTCTACTTTTACTTTATGTCAGTGTTTTTGCAGGAAATAAATATACCTGACTGTGTCAGCATGGCAAAAACTTTAGCCAGAGTAAATGTGCCAAAAAGGCAGAGCGGCCTGTAATCTAAACATATCTGATTAACCTTTAAAGCTTTACTCTGTAATTAGTTTTGGAAACACCCTCTTGTGTTATTTGTTGAAATCCTCTTAAGCACTGTGAGGACAGCTTCATTGATACGACATCATTTCTGAATCACCTGTAAGAATACACAAAGCATTATTATGAACTGCACAGAAAGGCAGGTCTGATATTAACAGGAGCGCCAGTGAATCAATCTGTTTAGTGTGAATGAATGATTGGTCGTGTTTATTGACTGATTATTGGGATGTGAAGAGGATTTCAACGAATAAGATTCAAGTGTTCTCCGGGCAAATTACAGACTATAACTTTAAAGCTGTGGGGTGTAACTTTTAAATAAAAACAAATGTCTGTTCCACGGACTCGAGTGTCAAATGGGTTCACACAATGTTGAGTGAGTTTCTCACTGTTTAGACCTCATGGTGAAAAACTACATTTCCTGTGCTGCACACAGGAAGTGATCTCTTTAAAGTGGAACTTTGCAAGTCTGGTCATGTTTACACCGTTTTTCTCTACAGAGCTACCCCTACAAGGAGATGGTAGCTCAGTGGTAGAGTGAATCGTCTTTCAACGCGCAGGTTTTGGGTTTAATTCCTGGCTCCACGGGTTTGCATGCTGATGTGTCCTTGGGCAAGACACTTAACCCCATGTTACTCCGGATGGCTGTGCTGGCAGAACTCTGCAGGCTTTTTTAGAGATTTTATAGCAAATTCTAATCCAGCCTTCTTGTTCTTGAGTGTTATCAGTGGTTTGTACCTCGTTGTAAACCCTCTGTATTTACATTCATGAAGGCGTCTTTTGATTGCAGAGTTTGACAATGACACGCCTACCTCCTCAAGTGTTCCTTCTCCTAATGCTTTTACTATCTCTCTGATAGGTTTATTTTGTTTTCTTAGCTGAATGATGGCCTTCTTCTCCTGCACTGACAACTCTTTGGTTTGTCGTTTCAGTGAAAAACCACCAAATGCAAAGTGAACACTTGCAAACAGCTGCAGAACTTTATCTTCTTGGTCTGACAGAGAATGGTGAGATTACAGGCCACACCTGGCCATGGAAGTGGTTTTTAGTCAATTATATAATTGTCTCTGAGCCCCCGAAAATTGACAATAATGACATTTTACTCACATGTCAAATGTTTCATTTCAAACTCATTGTGGTGGTGTACAGAGGTACCGAACTGTACATGTTTGTTGGATTTCTGGATGTAGACAATATGAATCAACCTGCACAGTGGATCGGATGTGAATGGAATACTGTAGCCTATAATCTTAATCTGACTGATGAGCATTGCGGAGTCACACACCTCCGGCAATTTCATTAAAATGCCATGATTCCATAAAATATTATGACAGGTAATTTTCATGTATTGACTGGTGAGAAACAAAGGCCTTGTTTGTCAGTTACTTTTTACTACGCCCTTGGCAAACAGAGTGACAATGTTGTCGAGCTAAATGTGCAAATTTAACCATGCTACACTACACTTTGCTGCAACTGGATGCTTCAGTCTTTTACTGGCTCTGCACTCAATATTTTTAATGATGAATGGAGCCAATTAATCCTCTTTATGTTGTTCTTTCATTTCTGAACAGAAACAGAATGCTCACAATAGGCGTTCAGGCATGCTCTACTAAACTGGGCCTTTCATAAAAGTATAGTTCAGGTTTTTTAAGCGTAGTTCTCTTCCATTAGGAAACTGAAGTTTGTAAACCACTCACTGTCCAGCACCAAGGAGTTGCTGGTCTACCATCGTCTTGTGTGGAAAGTTGAATGTAATTCCAAGCAACCCCGACATTAAAAGCAACATGTTCTCATCCGTGAGCATCATAGCTCTGTCAGAGTGTCGCCATATAGATGCACAAGGTATCCTTCCACATCTGAAAGAGACTCAGGTTTTGAATTGACTACACTGTAAACCCACTGGTTTTGGATGCTCAGAGCAGAGAAGGGGTACAGTAAAAGTCAGAGATTGAAGTTAGGGTTAGGGGCCAGGAGAGGACCGAGTTTAAGGTTAGGATAAATATCTGGGTTAGGTTAAGTGAATATCCACTGTTGGCTCAAACTCTGATTTGAGTGTCGAAATGTACCGCTGGTCAGTGTGCACGGATAACTTGCACGTCTGTAAGGCAACGCTGAGCGACAGTGACAGAGCGGCGGTATATGGACACGACCAGTATTAACTGCTCCTGTGTGCCATGATGTAAAAGCTAGTGATTTCCTTTATGGATTTAGGTGTGGGAGAGTCAGCACTGCACAAACTTCAGTTTCCTGTGAGAAAACATTGTATGTGCATAACTGTGTGCTTTTACATATTGGTTATGTTAAATCAAACATGCCAAGGGACCACAGATGGATATTAACCAACGGCAAGAGTCTGGCACATTTACATGGGCATGTTCATTATTTTGTAATGTCACTATTTTGAAAATGAAATAAATAAATAAAAACCACATTCTCAAGATATCACAGACTTCAGCAGGTGTAGGTTTTATGAGGTGAGTATTTTGTTAAGTGGCCAAAATCTGTTTTTCCTTCTGTCCCTGCTGGCAGCCATGTTATCACCAAGAGTGAGTGCCCGACATCCAGTTGGGTCCATGGAAAATGCGGCACATGGCCAAGTCCGTGCTGATAATGTGTCAATACCTCATACAAATACATCTAAAACAAAAATCTGAGCTATCCCGTAATATTACAGTAATACAAAAATAATCACTTGAATGTCACTCATACAACTGGCTTGCACAAGATAGTTCACACTAAGGCTGCTGTTATTTTATTTTATTCATTTATTTATTTTTGCTTGATGACATGACGCATTATAGAATCAAAGATATAGAGATATTAATGTCTTAATATGACAACTTGGTAATTATGCTTAGTCTGAAGTACTTGTAGGCTGTATATTTTGATATTTTGATGGATAACAAGCCTGGCAACCCTAGTTCACACATGGCAAACTATAAAAGAACAGCTTCTTATATTAGGACAGAGGCTAGTTAGGTGGCTTGCAAAGGGGTGTACTTTGTCGACATCATTTTAGCACTTAATAATACAACTAACTCATAACACCTGTGGTTAACAGCTCTTTGACTTACGATGCTCATATTTGACTTATGATGCTCATAGGGTCCATATAGCAGCAACAATGTGGAATCACATTCCATGTACTGTATACAAAACATAAATATATTTATGACAACAACATGGTGGTCCAAAGAAGATCAGATTAATTGGACCATGATGGACTAGTGTAGCTATTTCAGCTGGGAGTGACTCCAATGAATGAATGAAATAGATAAATATAATAATAATATAATAATAATGTTTGGTAAATCTGAGCTTGCATACATATCCTATGCAATAAACAGATATGGATGCAAGCTCAGATTTACCAAACATTATTAACATAACAATCCAAATGACAGGCCCTGAATCTACATCCTCTGTTATATAAAACATCTCAAACAGATTATATATATTATATAAGTAGAAAAATAAGAAATGCTCTGGTATTTTAAAATGTCCATTCTGTACAATATTGATCACTATGTTAGGAGAGTGAGGTGCACATTTTCATTTTAATGACAATATTTTAATGACATTCCTGCCTTTTTATATATTATTTAATTCTAAAATGGCATAATGATTTTCTGGGTCTACTATTTTAGTTTTCATAAGACCCTGTGCACCCTCACTCAATTTCTTGTTGTTTTATTGTCTCATTCACACACACATACGCCACCAAAGGAGCTATTTTTTGAAAGCCACTGATCATGATGGAAGATGCAGTCACATATCTGAGAATTCAAATGTGAGCTGAGTTGAGCTAAGCCGAGCCGAGCTTTGTGTAATTTGCCTTTCAGTTATTTAGCTGACTGGCCTGCAAATTGAAACAGTGATTGAACTACTACAGTTGTGTTGTTCCGCCTAACGTCAACAACTTTGTCTGAGTGCATGACTCACCGTCAGCAGCTGCTGTGGGTATATAGTGGTGGACACTGTTTCAAATGTGTTAATTAAATGTGCCTGGTTCCTCTAATGCAGGCTGATGGCGATGTGATGTGTTCTCGGTCGTTGAACATACTGTGCATATACCGTATGTGCTGTATGTAGCCCTAGTTCAGCCAGCTGTTAAAATCCCTATGTGAGTGAGTGGCTCTCGGTCCATCCAAAGATCTACTGTATACTGCTAAATGGGATTTGCCATGAACATGGACTGTGATTAGATTAAAGAATGAGCACGAGCTCGAGTGTAACTTGAAGTTAAATATACTCTCCTTAAGATGAAAATCTAATGGCTCAAATATGTAAATCTCCAACAGAACATCGTTAAAATAAGGACACGTGACTCATCTGAAACCATCTGCATTATGTCTAGTGTCAGTTTGCAGCATTTTGCCCTTTATCATTAAGACATAATGAACAATATGGCGATTAAGATTCTGATGTTCAAAGTCACCTTTCCCCCCTCATCTGTAGGAGTGCCCTGCCAGCATCCAGACTCAGCATCCAGACTCAGCAATGGAGTGAATAATATCTGATCCCCCCCTTGTGACATTTTGTTCATCTTTTCTGTCTCCCACTGCCACTGCTCTCTTTCTATGCTGCATTTCTTTCCTTATCCTCCCTCTCCATAGTGTCTCAGTGGGAGTGGGAGTGTAATTATGCAGTCAGACGGTGTTTACAGACGCAAAAGCGCCTTAATTTATTCCACCAGTTAGCAGTAATTCCCCACTTTAATTTATAGCTTCTCCACCCAGTGGGAAAACGAGAGAGGCAGATAGTGAAAGCAAGGGGTGGGGAGAGGGGCCAAGGAGCATATGGCCTTTATTGTACAGAATACAGCGGAGTACGACTCCTGAAAGGCGTATGCACATGTAAAAGCCATCACCATTGGTTTTACTGCACACCAGAGTCGTTTATTTCCAGTTAGCATTGGGTTTTAGCTCTGCAGCGTCATGGGAGGAGAAGAAGCACAAAAGTTGGTTCACGGCCAAATTATTTGCAACTGCAAACCATTTGGAGTATTGGTTTTCAGTAACCATTACCACCCTGTTCTTTGGGGAAAATCCTCAGCTGTGATTTTCTTGTAAGCTCAAGCTGTGAGCCATGGAAAGAGGAGCGACTGTCATTAAACCAACACTATCATGATCGACAATTCGCCCTTGCCGGTGTCTTGCAGTTCTCTTGTAAACAGGTTCAGAGCGCGTTTCGAAGGTGAATCACCACAAACAGGGAGACTTTTCAGCCCTAAAGTACATTCTCACCTGTGTTTTCTTAACTTAAGCTGTAAACCTTTCTGAAGCTGTGTACATTGGTGAGGAAAAATGGCATTGATTACAGTCATACCACCATCTTGCAAAAACTACAGTGGTTCTTATTGACTTTTTGGAAAGCCATGAGAGGTAAGTGCAAAATCTTAATGACTGGGCTAAGGACTTATGTCAAGATAGCCAGGAACGGCTGCACACTGACCTGCAGCTGCTGGAGTGGAAAAAGCATGTCTCTCCACCCCCGGCATGAAAATGCAGTATTGATGCAGCTGCTGACAGCAATTTGAAGCAGAAATAAGGCAGAATGGAAAAGAAAGCAGGGATGAAATATTTGCCTGGAGGGCCGTCACTGAAAGTTTAAAGACAGAAAATTGTTGTTTTGGTCGAAATTTAGTCTCCTAGTAGCATTTTACTTTGATAGAAACTCTAAATGCAGTGTCAGTGTCTCATGCTTTTCTATCATCATGCAGGAGGTACGTGCATCTTAATCTAAAGACTCCTTTAATTGAAACAACCCTGATTTACATTCACTAATTGACCTTTGGTACTCATACAGAGCATGCATAGCATTAAGTGTAATGCTAGAATAAGTTTAAACTCGTAAAGAGCCAGCATTACACAGAAAAACATTAATAGGACCATTAGTGGGAGTTCATGAGTCAAAGCCACAGGGCCTTGACAGTGAATATAAAAAAACTCTTCTGTACTGCTAGAATGGTCATTTATAATAGAGAAATACTAATTAAGAAACAAAGAAATCACTATGAAGAAGTATTTTGCAGAGCAGAGTAAGTGAGGATGGAGGGTGGTTCAGAGGAAAGAGGACACATGGATATTAGATTTTCGTTGAAAGCAGAGAAAATGAAGAGCAGCAAGCCGACTCCACTAATGAGAAGTTGATGTGGCTCTGGGTGGAGCCGGAGTTCTGTTGCCACGAGAGCTAACCAGAGAGCAAACACACAAACATGCCAGAGTCTGCATCAAAATAATCAAGTGTGCACTTCAGCAAATCAGCTGCATCTGTCACTGGTCACAGTGAAACCACTCAAACTTGGCAGAGTGAGCTCATCTGGACAGTTTCCTTAGTGTTTACGGGAAAAAGACGAAATTATATCACTGGTGTTGTCCTAATGAGACAGTTGTCAAAGGACAAAGGACAGCCTTATTGATGATTTAAAATAGCTGAGAAAGATATAGTTATATATTATAAGAAAACACATAGATGTATCTTTACTCTTTACCATAACAACAGTATGGTGTATCTCTGTTTGGGTCGAAGATGTTTAACTGCCAGAAGACTTCCAGGAAAATAAAATAAACTGATGCAGAACATTTAAGTGCTATCCAAAAAGTTTTGGCACTGGAAATTTTGATTTTGTTACGTCTGCCAAGGAGGTTATGTTTTTGCTAGTGTTTGTCTCTCTGTTTGTTGGTGATTTAAAAAAAAAAAAAAGTTAAAAACAGATTTTGTTGATAATTTCTGAGAACGCGGGTTGTGGCCCAAGAAAGAAATGATTTGTTTTTGATAGGTGGTCCAGATATGGATACGGAATAAAAATGTTTGCCTTTGCAAGATAAGAGTTTAAAACATTTTCTTTAATAACTCAACATGTCACTATTATAACCTACTAAAAATGTTAGTCTTGATGACCACTCTACAACTTCACCCATTCATACCCATTCATACCCATTCACTCACACATTCCTACAGTGCATGTATGTGCAGCGTTTTCTTTTTATCACACATCTTTCATACTAATTCACATGCTGGCAGTACAGTCATCAGGTGCTAGGTGGGGTTAAGTGTCCCGCCAGGAAGCCAGGAATCAAACCCTCAAACACAACTCACTCTACCAATGATCCGTCATTGCCTCTAACTATTGCTTTAGAAAAAAAGTCTAAAAACACTAACTCTATTTTAATGTGTAGTTTAGCTGTTAAATAATGAAAAAAAATTTTAATTTTGCCAAACCAAAATCATGGACTATTTAAAAACGCACAGTGGTAATTGCATTGCATCTGACAAAACCATTCACTGTGACTCAAAAATGAGATTAGAACTGAATTTACCAAAAAAAAAAATTAAATGATGCCTAATGAATGTATGATCTTAAAAAAAAACACATGCAGATAATCATTTCAAATTCAACATAAACGTTCACTAATGGATTAACTGCTTGGATTTGAATGGTCAAAGGGTAAAGGTCAGGTTAGCCCTAACAAAACATTATCATTAGCCTCCTGCAATTGATAAACTCAAGAGTCTGAAAAATAATAAGAATAATAAGAACAATAAGAAAACAAAATAAGACTGCACAGATTGCTACACCTCCCTCTCCCACCATTCATTTTCATACAGTCTCTTCTCATACTCCTCCTAAAAAACCTAAAACTCTCCAGCATCCCAGTCTATGCAGGAAGAGCATCTGCATACCCTCTAACATTTTACACAATATGACTTACATCACCAAAATACTTCCACCCATTTGAATAAATCATATAATGGACTGTAATGTGCTATTTATGAAAAGAAAGACATTAAATCAAATGGAACAAACACACTGCAGTCATTTCTTCCTCATGTGTGAGTCATTACTTTGTTCACATCTAAAACCGATGAAAGATGACATGGCTGAGGTTAGTTGCTTACTGACTGTAATGCTGTAAATGACTTGAGAAATTTCAAATAATAATAATAACACTGTAGCAGTGGAGCAAGATCAGCTTTCTGTCCAAAATTTAGACCAGAAAGGATGAAAATGTGTTTTGGATGCTGTGACTCTTGTTTGTTTTTACAGGCTTTTAGATAAACCCAAGAATTGAATTAAAAAACAGGTATAAATCATTGCTGTACATTTATACAAGAACCATCAAGACCCAGTGTACAGTAAGTAGCTCATAAACCACAATCAAAGAATAATGGGTGGATAATAAATTTAGCGCAGAGTCTGCGAAACCTGCAGCAGTGGGCCGTGCCACAACCAGTTTTACTACAAATGGCTCGAAGCCGTCTTCATTCTAAACACATTTACATATTTAGAATTGCGACAGTATAAAGATTAAAGCACCGAAGTTTCAATTCGTCTTCCTGTTACAACTTCAGTAACGTTCAAAGGACTCCTAATAACCACTGGAGAATTCATATTCCTGTGAAAGTAAATGGGTTTTGTGCGACACCGTGATAACTTCAGCTTTCCGAAGGCAGGCACCACCTTTCTATGGATCCGCAGACCGTAAACACAATCCCACTTTGAGTCTCTGTCATTTACGCAGATGTACTCGTTCACTGTTCATTGTCCCTTTAAGCCATTCATCTGGCTACATTCACTTTTGAGAGAAACATCAAGTAAGGAATGGAAAGCACCGATAGAACCATGTCAATCAGCACTTAAACTGGAAGAAAAGAAACATGTTATTGCTGAAGGGGAAAGTCTGGAGAGGCGAGAGAGAGGAAGGAAAGAAAGAGCTGAAAGATCAGCCTTTACAATTCATGCAATCAACAAACCATGTTAACACACTGCAAAGGATAATGATCCATTCCAGCATGAAGAGAGTCTTTTTTTTTCGACTGGATGGACTAAATCAGACCACGCATCTAAACCTGAAGCAGCTGTCTAATTCAACTTAAACTGCGGACTAATAATTCCTAACTGCACAGTATATTTCCTCCGTCCTTGTGGGTGATTTAATTATATTTATGATTGCATGCAATGTTGGTCTCCTCTATAACGTCTGTCCTTGTTTCCCCTACTTCACTAAACACTCCCGGGATCTTCCTCTTTGCCTGTGTTGCTGTGGGGGGAACGGAAATACTGTTACGCCAGACTCCTTCGGATTGCGGTGGGAGTCAGGGCCTCAGTTATTTTGCTACACGGGTCAAAGGTGACCTCCCTACCCTCCCACTCAGGACTCACGAGGGTGCAAGCAAACGGTTACAGAGGCGCACATATTTTTAAAATCCACAGCACAGCCATCATCTGTGCCACTGCACACTGATGTGAGCTGGTGCTGTTGGCACAGAGAAGGTAAAGGCACAGCAGGACGAATGACCTAGAGGGGAAATGAAAGGAGGGGTGTACCTCAGTAGATATGTGAGAGCCAGCAGCTTTGATTTATCTTCTTGTTCACAACACATTCCTCAACCATAAATAAAAACCGCAAGAACCAGAACCAGAACTAAAACCAGAACAAGTATGGTTTGTGCAGCCAAAGCCAGATCTGTGTTAGTGAGAACTTGGAAATAACACAGCATCCATGAGAATCTGAACTCAACCAGGCCTGAATTGGAAGATAACAGCTGTCAATTGTAGTTTATTGTCTATTTTTTCTCTAATTGGGAACATAATTTACAAAACTGACATCACATACTATTGAAGAAGACTATTATCTCTTAAGGGAAATCTTTACACACACTGTAAATCAAGTTGGAAGTGAGCTCATTTTGCAACCCACACTCGCCCCTAGCGGCTCAGTATATTTTTTTATTTACTCATTGGCTCCCTTGGGAAATCGAAAGTCTACATCCACTTTTTAAATACAGACTATGGTTATTCCTTTGGGCCAGAAGTCCATTATAGTCCAAAAAAGTGATTGGAAACGCATCAGTGAGCCACACTTGTTACACTTGGTGACACAACTCTTCAATTCCATGACCATGGGCACCGTTTATCTTGAACAAGCGTTAATATATTTGCTGGAGCCCCAGTTGTGTTTAAATCCACAGCTAGAAGTAGGACCCACACACCGCACCAGCTACATACAAGGACAGTATGATACTGTATATGTACATCACCCATTCAGCCCATGTTGGCAGTCTTTTGTTGTGTTCTATGCAGTATAGTTTTCTAGTATTGGGAGGGAAATTAGTAAAGTGTTAAGTTGGCAAACACAAAACAATTCTGTTTTGGAAACCGAAACT
This sequence comes from Brachirus orientalis, assembly GCA_016785285.1. Classification (NCBI taxonomy): domain Eukaryota; kingdom Metazoa; phylum Chordata; class Actinopteri; order Pleuronectiformes; family Soleidae; genus Brachirus; species Brachirus orientalis. The sequence goes on from JAFBJR010000139.1 coordinate 1,314,699, forward strand.
ATAAATATACAGTGTATATACTCTGATGGGTCGCTTTATTAGGTACACAGGACATCTAATACAGTGGGATGGATGGATGGATGGATGGATGGATGGATGGATGGATGGATGGATGGATGGATAGATAGATAGATAGATAGATAGATAGATAGATAGATAGATAGATAGATAGATAGATAGATAGATAGATAGATAGATAGATAGATAGATAGGAGATTAACAGGCCACAGAGGATGAGTAATTCTCAGTATAAAGCTCACCCACAATCACCAAAGACTAAATTGCTTATCAACTATAGCACGTTGATGATTCTCAATTAATGATGTAATTTTCCACACCACCGATCTGACTTACTGTGTCCCACACAGCATAAGGGACAGAAATGCAGGAGGCAGGGAAAAGAAAAAGAATCACCTCACATGCATATTGTTGGGGAAATGACAGATGTGATAGTTGTGTGTGTGAATCACAGCATGTCGCAGCAGTAAGAGGAGATCACAGTCAATTATGCACTCTAAAAATGCATACATGGCATTTTATTGGGGGAAACAAAGTTCAATTACTGGATTTGAAAGAACATTTTGTTTGGTTGGTTGTTTGTTTGCTCCCCTACAGGGTTGTTGGTGTGTTAACACACTTCAAACTCAAAATTAAAGCCTTCTAGTTTCTAACAGGAGATGATAAAATCATCAGTCTATTGTTAGATTCAGGAAAATAAATGATTTAGATACATTTACAACAATTAAATGAATCCCTCAAAGCGACATTTTTAAAAGAATGTCCTAGTTTTGTGTTTTGCATTATCCAAAACTAAATGTGCTGAGGGTTATGACTAACTCATAAGAATTACTTTATAAAGGTCTAAGAACATCTCACGACTGACGTGACAAACTTGACAAAATTATTTTATATATATAATAATATACAGTATAAGAAGGAGAAGCATATGGAGAAATTAAGATTAATTCTGCTCACTGGTATTTATATTTAGATACTGATATTTGTAATTTCCTACTGTAAGATTTTCTTTTTTATACATCAGTGTTTTCATATGTAGCCTTCTAGTGTACACTCTTTCTTTGTGACATTTGGATATCTCTTTCACCTATCGATTTGGATTAGTTTGCTTTGACAGTCTTTTCATGTACGACCTCATGCCTTTTTGTTTTGTTTCTTTACATTCCCATTGCCTGTGGACTCGTGTTTTGACTTTTCATTCATTAAGAGACTGATTTTTGGAGCTCCTTGGAGCATCTTGCATTCGGGTCCTGTCTGTTCCCAGTCTGCCTTAACTTAGACTCTTGTTCCAGACCTCCCACAACGTCAAATTTCAAACAATTTTACTGCAGACATTTTGAGAAAGTTAAAGGAAGATTCAGCTCAATGTTAGATGAAGCTATCTGTAATTCACTACTGTGAAGTGTTCATTACAAAAAAAAAAATCTTCATAGGTGACAAAAAAAATCAAATTCTGTTAAGACTGGTGATATGATACAAACCACATTTATTCATTTGCTGAGATGTGATTGTCTTTTTTCACAGTCGGGTTATATAAGTTTTACAGTGACTCTAATGTGTTTCTATCTTTTTTTTTTAGATGTATTTCTCTCCCTTTTTCTTACTTCAGTGCCCTACCTGCTCTTTGGCATTTGGACTTGAGAGCTATGAAGAAATATTTCGACTAAGAAATATCCTCAGACTTACAGATAGTGGTTGGCTATAAGTGAACAGCAGATAATGATGAGTTCACTTGAAAAACATAGGAGGATACGGACTACAGGTTCAGTGACATCTCTCCCTCTGCCAACTAGATCCACTGGGGGAAAGAAAGTAAGGGCAGCTATTGATCTGCTGGTCTGCTCTGCATTTTGAGAGTCATGAGTGCAATACGCTCCTTTATTTCCACTAACCTACATAAAACAGTTTTATGGCAGGAGGAGGCAGAAAAGCCCCAGAGTCTGCAAAGAGGTCAGAGCTGCGTCCAGCTCCCTGGTGCAGTAAATGGCTTAATGCCAAAGTTGTGAGAAGAGCTCTGGTTGCTGTTGAATTTCTGTCATACCTTTCTCATCCGTCCTGCCCAGCAAAACATCTGCCAGAGCATCTACAGGATCAAAAAGGTCACTGGGGACAGCTGTCCCCCATTTATACCTGAACATTTAAGCAGCATTTAACCTGCAGCTAAATGGAGTTCACTGTTGGTTTTTCAAAGTACACTTTTTAAATTAAATTAAACATGATTCAAAGGTCCCATGTGTATTATTGTGGTGGGTTTATTGACAGAAATTGTAGACTTGTATAATTATATAATCGCTTTAAAATAAAAATATATTTTTGGCTTTTGCAGCTTTAGAATCTGCATTTTATGTAATTTAAGGAAGGGCCTTGCTTTATGGAGGCCGCCATCTTATGCTGCCACGTTTTTACAGCAGTCAAATTGAATGAGCTTTTTTTGTTTACAATGTGAACAAATAAGAACTGCTCTTCCCATTAAAAGAGGAGAAGGTTACAGCAGAAGACTGAAGAGTTTGCATCCGTTCTGGTATGCAAAGGCCACCATAGTTCCCTGATCACTAATTCTTACACACCGGACTAGGGTTGGGCTTGACTTTTTCAGGTTTTAAAGGCTGTTGCATTGATTATAATATTTATTATATTGAATAAATTAAAGTAAAACAATAAATATAAAAATTGTGCATGGAATTGCTTCTTTACCTCTTTAATTTTAAGCCTAATTATTTGTTTTAGCAGAATTACACGATATTTATAGGCAACTTCATTGTTTCTAACACATGTAAATATCCTTAATTTAACATTAAACCTATACTATAACATTAAAATGTTTAAATGCAATATCGTCCAGCCTTAAATATGTACTAATTTGATCTCCTATCCTGCTATATATCAATATCAAATTATGTAAAAAAAATTATAATGTGATAAGATTTTAAGACTGACATTCTAACCACAGTCAAATGAGCCTACTGAGTCCACAGTTAGTTTCTCAGTATAGCAATGTTTATATCTAGCCTGGCAATATTCTCATTTGTTTTATGTCAAGACAGGCAAAAACACTACCAAGCTAGTAATGTGAACAGCAAACAGGTTACTGTATGACTGGAAACACAAGGAAACACCCAGCAAAAAGTGTCAGAAACAAATTCTACTGCTGAAGCAAAACAACTCCGTCATTTAGCAGTTTTACAGAATAAATAAATGTAGTATGCAGTATACAAATAACGTTGCATCAATTTCTGTTCACAAAGGCCAAACTAGTGCAGAATTAATTTCTTTTAAAAAGGGATTTTTTTTCACACAGTCAACAATCTCTATGACTTAACATTAGTTCCTCTCTCAGCATATTCTGACTTCAGAACTATTCTGTCAGGGGCACTAAAGCACATTTGTAACTGCTCGAAACATTGAGTCGTGTCATTTCAAAAAAGAAGGTAAGCACTGGGATTTCAGTAGGAATTACTTAATTCAAATTAAATTCTGAGTTTCTGGGGAACACTCTCAGCTGTGGATTCAAACACATTTGGTATTTTTATATTTCCTCCAGCAGGAAAATATATAATATTCATTCAATATTAACTGGTGCTCACGTCGATCATAATTAAACATTTCACCAAGTGCAACAGTGTGTTTCAGGGACAGTACAATGGATTAGAAATAGGCTATATCAGACTGTGGTTAAACAGGATGTAACAGTGTGTTTGCTGCTGGCTTTAGCCATAAAAAATAAAGATTTATATGCTTCATAAGGCTTAACTAAATTCATTAATTTTTGTCACTTATAGGCAAAATATAATATTAAAGTGCTGAACCATTTTGTAGCTATACAAGTAAATCCAGGAGCAGTGCAGGAAAATACTTTACTTTATAGTAACACATAGGGGAAGAAGCAAATTAATAAGCTACCAAAACACAGCTTTACCCTCACTCTGCCACACCACTTCCACAACTCCTCCCGCACACAGCAGACAAAACATCTCACTGCTGTTTTATTATGTCTTGCCACTCATGCAAAAGAAACGGGATTGCACTACATGTCTCCCGACAGCAACTTGTGCCAGTGGCAGCACATATGTGGCCCATGAATGCATCACTGCTGTGAGATCTGAGTGATGGCTGCAGGCACTTTGATGGCAGCCATATACATACGCTTCAGCTGAGAGCCATTCAGAGACTGCTAATACAGTAAGAGCAGCAGACGCTCCACTGTAGGCTTGATTATATTTCCTCTGAAATGGTGGTCCTGTAATGCTGTATGCGGATCTTGTGAGTGTGTGTGCTTGTAAACACACTCATGCGTTACAAGGCCTTGACCCAGATCACAGATAGATGTAATGATGCATGACAGGTTGTCCTTTTGAAAGCCATGTGTCTGAAAATGCAGACTGGCCATTTACAGCATCAGTGTCTGATACTTTGGCGACAAAAGAAAAGGTCTCTTAGAAACTTGCACTTTCCAGGTTTGGTGCATTGCTTTATCGAAATTGTCCTGAATGTAACATTTAGGAAGATTTATTGGCAGAAATTGAATTTACTACCCATAAAAATGTCTGTATAAGTGTATAAATGGTTTAAGATAAATGTGGTTTTTGCAGGTATTTTAGGCAAAGGGCTTTGCTTTACAGAGGCCACCATCATCCACTGTCATGTTTCCACTGCAGCCTGAAAGGAGCATGTGTTTTGCATTTTTAAAGTTAAAGCTTAGTAAGAACACCTTGGCCTATATAAATGCTTACACCAACTAAGAAAATGCAGAGAGTGGAAAAGTGGGGGGGGGGAGTGTTTACATTCTTTCTGGTATACAAAGGCCAGTGTAGGATACCTCTGTTAAAATGTGCAGTTTCACATTAGAGGTACTAATTCTTACACACTAGACCTTTAAAAGCATAATATACTGCAAAATGCATCCTAAAACATACAGTAACTTACATAAAGTTTGGCTGCTCAAAGTTAGTTGAAAAAAAAAAAAAAAAAGTTATGGTCATATTGGAAGACTTCCTCATATTATGCACCCCTGAGTTTGGACATGTAAACATAACACTTAGAAAAAAGCCGAGCCAAGATTACATTCTAAAATAAGCTCAGAAAATATACCTCTTGTATCTGCTCACAGGCCAGAATGTCAACTTAAGCACAGTTTCCATGGCATCTCAGAGCATATTCGCATTGTATCTTTTAATTATACATGGGGACGCATGAGCATGAAGACATTAAAGATGCATCCAAACAGTTCATCCCACAGACTTAAAAGGCATCCTTCACCAAACAAAGATCATGTTTTATTCACACGATCTCGTGTTGTGAAATTGCACGGCAGATTCCTCAGCTTGAAGTTGCTCAGAGTTAATGAGGCTGAATTTATCCTCTGAGCTGTGTCATCTGAAGGACACACTCCATGGTGAGGAGGTGACAGCTCATCCTGGTAGAACATTTACATTTTATCATCCACACGAGCCTAAGTGACCTCAAGAACAGTAATCCAGTGGCACGACTCAGATGATGATCTTCAGTCAACGGGGGTTTTTACTTATTCTTTGTGCACATATTAATGTTGCCAGCAGTGACAGCAGGTCTGCAGGGCAACAACAACTGGAGGCTGCACTGCTCCTCAGCTTCTCTGAGGTACAGTGAGCATGCTAAGCAGCGGAAAAGTATTCTTCTCATTTCAGATTCACCTGTGTGAAATGCTGACACTGAAAAATTACAGCACTTCTATTTTAAGTTTAAGTATAGCTATAATAGTGCCTTACATTTGCCCTTATGAAGGAGCAGTGAGATAACTGCTATGGACCTTAGAATCAGTGCTTCTCAAAGTCAAGGATTCCTTCTGAGCACAGTGGATACATCCAAGTAGGGTCAAACAGAGATGAGTTAAGCCTGAAATAGGCTAGCAAGCGTATGTCACTATGTCACTATGCTGGACAAGAAAAAGCCGTAAAAGCATGTGCAACATTTGTCTTCATTTTATATAATTTGTACCACTTTTTTATGTCCAATACTTACATCGATATCACAAACTTGAGTATCTACCAATACCTATATCAGTCCAACAGTCATTTTAGACATTTTGAACTATGAAACAGTTAAAAACAAATGTGCCATTTTATGTGATTTGAAAGTCATGTCATGCTCCAACTGTGCAACAAATATTCTTCTCACATAAAGACGAAATAAACAGCCCACAAGATGACTCAACTAAAAGGCTTTTTCTGATTTTTATTTACATTTTTACAGTATAAGTGTAGCGCCCTTAATACTAACAGTTGATAAGAACTACAATAGTGACACTTACATTCACCTAGGTTCCGAATATTGGTGCCTTAATTTATTAGAATGACTTTTAAGGATACACAGTATTTTAAGTTGAACAGGACAAATTTTATTGCCTCAACAGCCACAATGTGGCAATGCATAATTTGTGTAAAAATAAAATATAAACCCACAAAGAGATTTGTTGGTTTGGAAAAATAAACCAAAATAAAATAAGGCAATTTTAAATAAAATGACAAAGAAATAAAAGTTTTGGGTACATTCCCTTTAAATGCACTCTCTTCAAATGCGCAGTTCTTCTCAGTTTGGTGTGTGCACACTGTTCAGTACTACAGGGTTAGTTCAATGTATCAGTTCTTATCTGGAATATATGGAGTAAGCTGATAATTCGAATGTCCTCTGAAGGGGGAGTCCGCGGCTAGTCACATCGCGTTCCAATCCACCCACACATCTCAGGCGTTGGCTGGCCACTGAACTCGCAAGTGGTTCAGAATGATCCAGTCCTGGTCAAACAATAAACACATTTAGTGCAGAATACATAGCTACAATCCTCTCTTTCCACATATCACAATATCTTATTACTTAATCCATCATTTTAAATATATTTTTTTCTTTATACATCACAAGGTACTTTTAGTGCAACAAAATAATTATCCATTTATTCATGGAGATAACAATCTCAATTTTAAATAAACATATGATTTCTTTTTTTTTATCTTTTAAACAATTTGTCCTTTTAAACAGCTTCCAGCATTCACTATTAGTTTTGAAAGGTTTTTTAAATGCAACAGTCTCTTGAAATACACACCTTTATAAACACACAAACACTACCAGTGAAAAGTTTGGACACACCTCATTTAATGTGGTCCAAATGTGTGTCCAAACGTTTAACTGGTAGTACACACACACATATAAACATATCTATATTTTAATATATTTTGCTTGTAGACATCTGGATGAACTGTATTATACAACAATTAAAGGAATAAAGCAACTGCAACTGTACCACAATATCACAGTAAGTTCCACCATAGGAACTTTTCTCATTTACCTGGGCAATTAAAAAATCTTGACACGTTTCCACCAAAATTACCTGGGTAAATATTACCCTAGTAAACGCTTTACCCAGGTAAATTCAGTACCTACTCGCGAGTAGGGACTTTTCAGATCACCAGGAACTTTGGAGGAGCGGGGCTGTGTGGAAAACATCTTGCAGCTGTTTCTGTGTTGCAAACGAAGCAACTTTGTCAATGTATTTATCAAGTATTCAGACCCTCTGACACTATAGAGTCAGACACTAGGGTCTGACACTATAGAGGCTAACACTATAGAGGCTATAGTGTTAGCCTCTATATTGATCTGCTCTGACAAGCTAGGTGTTAGTATAGCGGCTAATGCCATTAGTTTGTCTTTGAAAATAAAAACATTCTAGGCAAACTACAATGATACAGTCTGTAGTAGTGTTAAACGTTATGCATAAATAACACAATTCCGACTGGTTTAAGGAGAGTATCTGAACAGAAGCATCTTGCGGTCATGAGCTAGCATGGAGATGTAGCAGCTAACGGCTATGCATTGCTTAACGCTCACAAGGCAAACTCACGTTCAGGTTCACAATCACAAATTAATTCCTGATAACAAAACACTTATTAACAGCTACTGTCATGATTAGTCATAGATTTTTTTTTTACTCGTATGTCATAATTTCATACCAGAGTTCTTAGCTGGCTTGAAGCGTACTTTTGGGCGACGTCTCGGCAGAGAACAGCTACACAGAGAGAGCGCCCCAACTATCTGTACCACTAAGATACAGCATATGCGCCACCTACTGGTCAGGTGTTCAATTACACTGCTTAATTGACATAAACGGGTTTAGTGACCATTAGTTTCACATGGGCTACACAAACATAGTGAAGCATGCGATATATAGGATTTTTGGATTGTATCAGATTTTACATTTTAATCTCTCTAATAGGCCTATTCGATTTGACCAGTATCAGACAATACTAAATGTAAGCAAACAAACAGCCGTTACTGCTTAAAGGTCCATTGTGTAACATTTAAGTGGGTTTATGTTTAATAGTGAATACACTACCCATACAAGTATGTCTGTATAGGTATATAGTTGCTTAAAGTAAAAAAATCTTTGTTTTTTGTTGCCTTCGAAAAAGACTTCTATTTGTACTTTAGACATGAGCCCCAGCTGCTTTATCTAGACCACCATGTTATGCTGCCATGTTTCTACGTATAGCACTGTGAACAAATCAGCAATTTGAATTCAAAAATTGCTACACATTCTTTTTGAAGGCCACCACAGTTCCATGATGCCCTTGGGGAAAGGGAGGGGTGAGATAAGGTGTCTCCAGTTTGTTAATCTGCATTATTGTTATTTATTTATTTATTTTGCCATTTCTTGCCATTTTGCGTTCTGCAAAAATGTGTATACAAGGGCTTATGGGTACGTCCACTCTGCTACATTATGCTACATACAGCTTTTTAGAAACGGAAGGATTCTACACACTGGAGCAGTCCCTAAGCAATGCTTGATGATGATGTAACATCCTTGAAACTGAGCCATTTGAGGATCCTTGTTGTTGAGATGTTCATACTTTGGCAGCTCGTTTCCAGTAAACATAACAACCACGTTTATCCATGATGCTGTCTAATGTTCTAGGTGAACCTAGTGTGTGGGCTGGTTAGTATTCGACTCCCTCCATGATATAGTCTGTTAACGCTTCTGCCGGTCTCCTCAAGCATTTAACCTTGTCAGAGATAGGCTCGGATCCATTAAGATTTCCTGCAAGGGGTGAGCATTACGAGCTCATTTAGAGTGACTTCCATTTTTAATAAACTGCTCACGGCCCTGCATATCAGATAGTGAGACGGTGCACTTAACAATGCCATAGAGATAGATATGCCTCATAATTTATGTGATACAAAAGCTTAAGAAATCACACCCGTGCACCACCCATGATTTTCCTCCCTTTCCTTTTGCTCCTTCCTCCTCTTTCTGGAAGCTTTTTAAACACCCTGCACACACACACACATTCAGCAAGGTTGTTGAGCTGCCTCATCATCTTTCTCAGGTTTGCCCTGCTGATGCTCCAGTGTGATTTTCTTTATATGCTATAATAATGTTTACCTTTTTTTAATAGACTTGGATTATTTGTTTGTACATGGCACTGCCGCTGCCAACTGAAGCTATAACAGCCTGAACAGCGATATTAAAGTGGATCACTGGCAGGGAACCCATCCTGTGGATATTAACGCTGGTGATTTTACATTTTTACAGCGCACCTTAGATTACAGTGGTATTTGTATCACTGCACAATCGTGCCTAAAGATGGACGTGTGTGGAAAGGCGATGATTGCATGTCAGCTGAAGCAGAAATTATGAGATGAGAATAAAGGGAACAGGTTTAACAGACGGTTAGAGGAGCAATGACTGCCAGAGGGGAGGGAGAGGCTGATGGAATTGGAAGAGAAAAATATAGGGAAAACTGTTTAAAGGGTATGTGTTTTGTTTTTTTTTGTTTGTTTGTTTGTTTGTTTTTTCAAAAATGTCTTTTTATCTATTCAGTCTATTTCTTTGTACTGAGTTCAGAGTGTTGACAAAGGCATTTTAGCAAAGGGGAGGGAGGGTGTAGGATACTATATACTCTCACTAAGAACATTATTGCCAGCGGGAACATGAGGTAAAGCAGACTGGAAACTGAATTTTGTGTTGCTTGGTCTTCCAAACCAAAGTGTTTGAAATCCTTCATTGGGATTTACCTAGATAACACAAACTTACCCTATAAGACAACAGTATGGACAAGCTCTCTAACAACTGCAGTTTGTGCTTGTTTCAAAGCTGTATACTGTATTATCTCTCAGATCATCAGGCGGAGAGGAGGCCATGCAGTTTCAGACTCCTCCCATCTTAGACCCAAAGGCCCCTCCCACCTTTGATTGACTATCATGAGGATTTCATATTCTCCACAGTGATCGGTACTTTGGTTCTGCTTGGCAGCGTCTTGTGTTGCCAGAACAGACTGTAAAGGTCTTCAAGCACAACTCTGTTGTGATGTTGGGCTATATAAAGAAAATTGTCTTGTCTTGTCTTGTCTTGACTTGAATTGAGTCTTCCTTGTGCTCATAAACCAAAAATGCTGATTTTGGTGCTGGAGATAAAGAGATAAAGAGAGCCCTGGCCCTAGGCAGCAGTACATATAGCATACACAAACAAAATAAAATAAAATAAAATAAAATAAAAATATACATGAAAAAAGGCTTAGAATATACAGAGCGCAATATAAAATCACATTAACAGCAAATCATTAAACAAAATCAATAGTGCATTCAGGCAAAACATCTACAGCCACATGTCTCTGATGCCAGTTCATTTAAAAATGTTATAAAAGTGTCAAATGAGACCAAATTTTTCAGTCTCAGACAATCCTGTAGTATGTTCCACATATTTGATCGCCTTATTTTCCTAAATCAGTATGGAGTGACAAAAATAATAAGTCCTGGGACTGAAGATAGTAAAGACCTGTATTGTTCTGAGAAACATAGGCCTGAAGATATGAAAGGAGCAGACCCAAGATAGACTTAGAAATTAGAACATGCCAGTGTTTGGATTTGCAGGTGGACATTTCAGACCCTCCAACACTAGCATACAATAAACAGTGATGTGTCAGTGCTTGGAAATTGTATGTAGAACAAATGACCATAGTTAGCACAGACAGATATAAATGTTGCAGCAGCAAGCTTATTTTTGGCCTCAAAGGACAGACAGGACTTAGTACTAAAATACTAATACTAATACTAGATAGTTATTATCAGCTCTATCAATCAAGAAACCCAAATATTTATATTGAGATACAGACTCAATTTTTGAAACCTGAAAAGTGGTGATCGATTTTGTTTCTTTGTTTTTTTTAATTGATATGTGGTAATACAAAATAAAAGTTGCTTGTGTCAGTGCCATTAAGTCACAGCAGGACTAAGAGATGAAAGAGGGTGCAGACATGACAAGGCTGAAACACAGGCCTGTTGGTCAGTGCTGCACTCAGCTCATGGACCATTTTTTCATAGTATGTCATAATGCTATTAGTCACACTATGAGAGAAAAATGGATTCACTCAATAACTGGAAAGTATTAATTTATTTACCGCTGTTAATTTACAAAATGTCACTGCCAGGTGAAAACCCCTTAACTGGTTATTTTTAATTTCTAACTTCAATTAAAGGAAGCTGTGGGCTATGAAAATGTGTTGACCCTCAGGTTAATGAAAGCTCTTCAAACCAATCACATTAAATCCCACAAAGTAATGCAGGTCATCCTCTTCAAAACTGTGCTGACACTCTGGAGATCATCAGACAACGATGGCGGTAAACAAGGCCTGTGTTCCATGTTGTCAGACATTACTTGAGAGAAAATAATGACTTTGTGATTAAAGGGATTTTCCGGCAAATTAATATTGCATGAGAACGTGTCTGACTGAGCTTCCATGGGAATACGAAAATAAGAATTATCAAAAAGAAGTACACCAGCAGCAGAGATTGTGTAGAGGTGAGATATTCTTTTGTCTTTACATAGTATATTATATATACATATTTTGCCTTTTGTAATGAACTGAAATAAATAAATAACCATTGACCATAATCCAATAAAAATAGAGTGAGCATCAAAAGGGCTGGATCACACACGTCCCCTGTTGCAACACAGTGTCATCTTTCACACAGACCCTAACTGCTTAAAGGTGTTTTTGAGATAAGTGTCCTCAGTTTATAATAATAATAAAAAATAAGTCACTGTCATCAGAAGTCTCCGGCCTCAGGTCCTGATCAGACAAGACCGTTTTGCAGAAAACATCTTTTTCAACTTGTTCCCTGTTGGCAGTGAGGCTTTGGTGTGCTGCTAACACGCCTTGGGCATCTAGCATTTCAGACACTTAAAGCACCTGGTGTTTTTGCAGGATGCCTCAAGACAGAAAAAAAAAAACTCAGTAAAGAAAAGCATTTGACACAATCTGTATTTTTGTCCCTGTTGAGTTGAGAGTTGAGAGGCACTGGCTACTGTGATGGTGGCATAAAGTTTGCAGTTGCTTGGAAACAACATTCATGGAGGAGGAACAAGCGGTGGAGATTGGTACTATATTTAAAACACACTTTTACACATCTGTGAATTTGCCTCATATCAAGACCTGTTGTTAGACCAAGGAGAGGGGATTTGGTGGTTACCTAGAAACAATACAATAAAATGTACCACACTGCTCAATTCTTTTAAAATTATAGGCCTCAGCAAACAAGGCTGTGTGGTGTGGTGTGCCTTGCATTTTGTAACCTACAAAAAAGTGTTGTCAGATAGGCCAGTACCCATCAGATACAGGAGAAAATGACAAAACTGCTCTTAATGCATGGCCCATTCAAATATCTAATTGTCCCATTAATTCTATAATTAATCTTCACTCTGACAGAATATTCCCCATGACTTAACAAGAGTTAATGTTCCCTGCCTTCCCCTAGAACTTAGCTCCAACACATTCTGCAACAACAGGAATCAAACACCTGATCAAAGCTCATCAGCACTGTTTGTGTGTGTGTGTGTGTGTGTGTGTGTGTGTGCTGTAGCTGCTGACTGACACACTCTGTTCTTGGGTCACTTCCAAGTCTTTGTCATGCTCAATATATTACATGTATTCGGTGCAAATCAATTGCCCGGGAATTGATTTGATTAATGACTCAATGGCACATTATATTCGTGTTATCCATCGCTCCTCAATTGCTCATTGTGGCGGCCGTGCTGTCAGTGCCAAGGCCCCTACTGACCCCCGGTGGCGTGGAATTTATGGTGCAGCACTCAGGACCATGGACAGCGCCAGAGCTGATGAAGCTGTTCTTCGAAGCGACGGAGCACAATGGCTTCTAGATGGGCACTCGGTTTGCGGCGCAAACCTCATGATACCATGAGCCACATATATTAATAGTCTGTTAAATATTTCATTAAGTGCTCTCATCAGTTGAAACACTAAATGTACAGCATACACTGGACAGCTGTACAAAAGCCACTACTCATTCTTAGAAAGGGAGAGCTCAGGTTTGTTTTGAGGTATGGGTGTATGAGGTACTTACATGGTATAAACAACAGACAGTGTTCAGCATGCTGTCTGTTTGTAGAGCGAGACAGGCGATCCAGAACTTGATTTACACTTTGATGTTTTAATGTGAACAGGGACAACGCAGAATATGCCCTGCAGCCCACATTTTCTTTGCTGCACCTATTCACATCATAACAAAGTGTTTCAGGTCTCCACTCTCTCTCTTTCCAAACAGGCAGCTCACTGTAAGTTGTCTACTGTATTTTTTTGCATAAGGACCTTAAACACCCCATTTCAAAAAAAACAAAAAAAAAAATCTATTCTACTCCATAAATGCTGAAAGGTCTCAAAAATAAGGGGAAAATATCATTAAAAAAATATCCTTAGTTGTAAATGGATCATGTCTCAGGAACACTTGGTCTGTGGAGCTTGACCCAATATTTTAATTACATCTCCTTATTAATATTTAATTCCTTGCAAAATCTAAATATAGTTTCAGTTTACTGAGCAGCTATTTGTTGGCTTTCATTTTGAAGTGTGATTTTATTTATTTTTTTAATGAGCAAACATTCGCTTCTTACTGCAGAGTAAAAAAGAAAAGAAGTCTTGCCCTTCAGAAAGTGCAGCTGTTTGCTGCAGCACAGTCTGTAGAATATGTGGAGCGGGGAGTTTGATTAGCCCAGAGGCTCAGCAGGGGATTCATCTGCTGCCAACGATCAATGAAGAGCCTGCAAAGCATGCCAATCAGTTTTATTGGTTTCTCCCTGCTTTTGTGTTATCACATGCATCATCGCCACTGCCACTATAATGCTGCCTTTTGTGACTATAATGGTGGATTGTATGATTTGTCAATACAGCACTTGGGCCCAGACTGTAATATCTCAACAACTATTCAATTGATTTCTACAAAATAAATAAATAAAATGAAATAAAATCAAGAAAATTCTGCAGATATTCATGGTGCCCAGAGGGCGAATCCCAATTACTGGATACAAATGGATTGGCTCAGTCATTTGTACAGACACTCATGGTTCCCTGAGGATGTGTCCTAATGACTTTGTTGATCTCTGTGTTTTCCTCCGGCACAATTTGTTGTTTTTGATGCCTCAAATATTATTACATTAATTACTATGAAGTCTGCTATATACAGGTGCACTGACGGACCTTTATTAGGCACACTGAACATTGAACAGTATGGTGTTCTGCATACCTTGGTTGTAATTAGTGCTTATTTGAGTTACTTCTCAAGTAAACTTTGGCACCCATCCCAGTGAACTGCTGCTCAGTGGATATTTTAATATGAAAATCCCAAAATATCGACAGTTTCTGAAATACTCAGACCAGCACCTCTGACGGCCCATCATTTAAAGTTACGTTGTTTACGTTTTGCTGAATTTTGTCATTATATGTATAGTATATTAGCCTAAACAAGCAGTTGTTTAGGCTAGTGTACCTAATAAAGTGGCTAGTAGGTGTATGTTCCCCTCAGTAATGAATTTTAAAACCTGGGAAATGTTATATATAGCACTACTTTTACGCATTTTTGTCCTTTAATGGACTTCATGTTCACACACCTGTGACCAATCATAGAAGTGAAAGTGTTTTCATATCAGTGCAGCATAACTGTATGTAGAATTATGGCTTTGACCCTGAAGTGTGTTTTTCAGCCTTTTACTAGGAAGGGAGAGGATCTTCATTGTCATTATAAAACCGAAAATGCACAACGAAGTTATGAGGTCAGACGGAGGGTTGATCAGAGCTGCTGCGACTGAGCGCGCCGCCACACAATGGAACAACCTGACTGAATGTGTCCAACACACATACATGTTTTGATGGTGGGAAGAGACCCATGCAGACACAGGGGAACATGCAAACTCCGCACAGAAATGTCCACAGACTTCTTGCTGTGACGCCAAAGTGCTAACCCCACGATTGCTAAGCACTAAACCAATGTGCCGCCACCAAAAAGTAAAATTGTACAGTACATTCTACCATGTATATGCCTTTGTGACTAAAGCATTGCCTTTTTTTTCCAAGGAGACAATTAACATGACTGGTGTTGGACAACAACTTTGACTCAACAACCCTTTAAGCCTTTCACTTAAATATAAGATATGATTAAATATGCAATTATTCATTGAATACATGCTGTTTACAGCACATGAGTGACAGCGTAACTGGTCCTTTCCTGTGTGTCAGCTGTGTCATGTTCCTCGTCTCCTGTGATGATTTATGAATCCAACATTAATGTAATGTAAATGTAGTCTGAAAACAGCACCGACACAAGCGGCACCCATTTGTGTCACATCCCCTGAAAACATAGGTTGTGCTGCTTTCAACTGTTCAGAAACAGCATCAGCACTAACATGTTAATGTTTCACCTTGGCAACAGGATGAGAGCAGGGAAACTCGTTGCTCATGCAGGTCCAGATTAAAAACACAACGCCGAGGACATGGCACACAGGCGCCACCTAAAGCCTCGCTGTACTCATTACAGAGTATATGGGAGACAGTGGCCCACTGCTGAACTGACTGAGACACAGATGAAGGGGAACTAAGCTGTGGATGTGTGTGACTGTGTGTGTTCTTGTACTTGCTGCAGAGTATCATATAAACCCTACAAAGTGGGGACATTTTGACAAAGTGAGGACATTTTGGCTGATCCTCACTTTTTTTTATCACCTAAAGGTTGGTTTTAGGGTTAGGACTAGAATTGGGTTTAGGTTTAGGGTTAGGGTTAAGCATCCAGTTGTGATGGTTAAGGTTAGGGTAAGGGGTTAGGGAATGTATTATGTCTATGAGGGTCCTCACTCTGATAGAAGCGCAGTGTGTGTGCACAAAGATAAAATGTTAGAAGCATATGCAAGGAAAAAAAAAGAAACTAACCTTCAGATTAACAACATAAACAGCCAATTTCAAGATAGCTTTATTGCATTGCATTTTTAGGATATGTTAGGCTATGGCATAGTGAATTAATATACATTTTGGGAGTATTTTGGTTTTTTAAATCTTTTTGCATTTCTTGGCAATTCAAAGTGCTGTATGTGCATGTTGTTTGTTCTGACTGCGACATGGCTATGTTGGCATTTTTTGGATGTATCATGCTGGGACACAGTGTTTTACAAAAGTTTGTTTGATGATATTTTTTTGCCACTGCAACAACACATCACATATAAGATTTTTGTTTTTTGCACTGGCTGCAGTACGGTGTCCTTAGGCATTTCTAAGGTGTTACTGCTATGGCAATGTGAATGATGCTGACTTTTTGAGTTTTAGGATGTTTAGGATACTGTATAAGGGCAGCATTTTACGCTTTGACAACATGTTCTTAATGGTTTTCTTTTTTTTGGAACATATATGCTAGCATTTGTAGGGAATAGAATGCTATGGCAGGATGGATAATTCTATGTTTAGGAGTTTTAAGTCTGTTGTAAGATAATATTTAAAATAATAAAAAAAACTTTGATGATACAACACAGTATGATGTTTTTGGGTTTTTTTTTAACTACTAGATAACATTTATTATAAGGCTCACCAGTGTAAAGGTTGTCAAGGTCAAGTTTAAGGACACTGAATAAGGCTCAGCATCATGCAACAGCCCAATGCTGACTACACATTTAGCATCTTGAAATCATTTGAATCACTTGCTGCAACACAAGCTGCTTGAGACATCGAGTATAGCATTCAAGACACACCCAATAAATGCAACATATATTGTATAAACATAATAACGGATACAAAAAACCAATTTCTTATCCCAGTGACATTTCCTCTCCAATTGCAATTCTACAACCATCATTTCAAATGAGGCTGTCAGATACCGGCTCATGTTGACGTTAATTAAAGTATCACTGAATTTTAATGAGGATTTTTTCCCCCTCCTGTTCTGATAAGACTTTTGACACATACAAGAAAGGTTATCGCACTTGACGTATAATTTCTGGTTTGTTTTTTTGTACCAGCAGCACTCAAAGCTGGAGTCAGTGCTGCTACATGACTACCAGCATTTTAAAAAAACTCTTTAAGCTGGCATATTGTTTCTGATCATTTTTCTATATAATCATAAAAATACATTGCATCTTGCTTAGTTTATTGCTCTGTTGTACATTATATTGCTTTAATGTCCCAGATTCTTCACTCTATTGTGCACTGTTCTTTAACTCTGCCTTATAAGGTGACCTTCCGTCTCTTCAAATGTAAAATGTATCATCATTGAGACGACTTTGCCACAGTCAATTTCGAAGACAGTTTCATCACCAAAAGACAAAACGCTCAGCCATTTATTTAAAAGTCCCGTTTAATTTGCACCAACCAAAAAAAGAAAAAGAATAGTCTTGGTGCAAAAAGATAAAATTCCCACTTATAACATCAGTGACAGTGCATCTCAGTAAAATAATAATGTTCAATGAAGGAAAAAGAGAAAAATATTGTGACATTTACTACATCAAAAGAATATCAACACCAATAAAAGCAGTTTCATAAGTAGAAATTAAATGTCCAAACACAAACAACCTGTTACCTTTACAGAGACAAAGGCAGCAAAAAAATAATACAGTAACTTGCAAAAATGCTTCATCTGGTACAAAGATAGCAGTACAATAACCATTCTCTCTGTGGAACTCATGTATTCTCCCTCTCACTCTCTCACACACACACAGTTCATACAAAACAGGAGCCAAATAATCATAATCCCATTACCACAGCATTAAAATCAACTACAGGTAATAAATATCAGTAAAAGCACCTTTAAAGCTGAAATGTGTTTAATTGATCATTTGACTGTGCAATGTGTGGAAAAAAAAAATTAAACCATAACATTTTTTTTTTTTTATCTTTGCTTTGAATCACTGAGGAGTATTTACATGACAGACCACGCAGGATTGTCATTTTAAAGTCATTTTTAAGTGTCTTCTTCTGCGACATGATTTGAATTTCAAAACTATACAATGTCTTAAAACTACCTCTGTGAAAAGACAAATGGGTGACCTTTGGAGCCCGGGCAGTGGCATGCTGAGCTCAATCGACCTGCAAAAGTAATCTACTGTGTCACTTAAGATGGTAGCTGCATGTGGTGCTGGTCGGGTGGTCCTACTGACACGGCTTCTTTTATTTATTTATTTATTTTTTTTTATTCACAAGCGCAAGGCAGTAAAATGGATTTTATTCCGGTCTGTGCTGCTCTTTGTAGCATAAAAAAACCATTGTTTTTCTGGCATTTTATTAAGTCAGACATACCAAAAATATAGAAAAACATTCTTATAGTTCATCATCACAACAAATTAGCATGCTAGACATGTTCAAACCAGCACAATAATGCAAGGAAATTTACAGCTAAATATTCTAGGAAATCCAACTGTGCATCATGACGACTTCTCTGTATTCATGGCCACATTCACACCTGGTACTGACATCTGTCCTCAGTGATCCAATCATCTATAGACAGGACTGATTAGAGCCGTTCACACCAGGCATTAAAATATGTCCCCGATACGTCTCCTGTGACCATATGGGATTGGATCCGACTTCCCATGCCCTTTATTCAAATATGCACTGACATCATGTCTTTTAGTCTGACTGCACAGCATATTTGTTTATGAGACTCTGAGTCAAAGCTCAACTCCAACTACTGTAACATAAAAATAAAATTATTTTTAACCTTCATACGTATGTGTAATCTGTCTTGAGGATGGATTGTGTCCATGTCCACATCTGTCCTCAAAACACCTTCAGATCTGAGGACACATTCAGACCTGTACTTATCACTGTCTGCGTCTAATTGGATCACTCAGGATAAATGTGAATACCAGATCTAAACGGGGTCCATGTCTTTCTATAGCTGCTTCAGTTGGACACCGTTAGCATTGAGAACACTTCCAGTCTTCTGATTGTTTACTGAATCACTGACTAAGGACCTTCTATCAAAAATCAGACGCTCTATACTTTGTTCAGTAGGATCTGCAGAGTTGTTAGTGTATTGGAGTGGATTTATTTGGACTAAAGATCATTAACTCGTTTCACCATGGTATTATTCTCTTAGACATATACACAACTCACAAATTTTCCTTTGTGCTCATTCCCTCCAGAAAATTTGTTAAAAATAATTAGAAATAATTAGATCTTAAAATTTACATTCAATGCAAAAAGTGCTATGAGATACATTTTTGCCCAACATACTAAAGACCAGGTTTTTTCTTGTTTGTTTTTTACAGGAGGGTATTAACATTGGGTGCTATCATTATAAGTGTGGAAAAAGTCAAATTAATTCTACAAATTCCTGGAAAGGCTGTTTATTTGTTTTGCACAAAATTTGTGTGTAGTCACAATTCAAAAATGGCTCATATTCATGTATTCACCATCTTGCTATATATATGTATGGCTTCTGCTCATTTATGGCTCTTTTTTTCCCTTTATCCCTATATCGCCAGGCACTGTTTTTCTTACCCAAGATAGGTAAACACCTCATTCTTAAATTTTAGTGTGTAATGTCACCAAATTATGGTGAGTGTATACTGTATAAGTTTAAAAATAGAAAAGTAGGCCTCTACCACCTCCTCTTCCTTCCATGTAAGGACAATACATGTTTGGTTTTAAGGGGAAACAGGTAACATGATGTTAAAACATAGATTAAGCTTTCTGTTGAAAACTTAACATTAACCTTAATCAGTCTTTTGATAAATCAGTATGTTTTCTGAAAGTAACTCCATCACCACTGGAGGACTTCATGTAGTTGCTGTAAACACATACCCACTTCATCTGTTTTCTCCAATGCCATTGAGGCTAGCTCTTCTTTGGGGTCACAGTTTGTTTTGGCTGAGCTTTTGATGCTGCTGCAGAAGCAGAAGACGAAGTGGAAGAAGAGGAGGAGGAAGAGGAGGAACTCCATCGGGTCTCTACACCCGTGCTCGTCATCTTCAGCTTCCTTCGTTTTGCAAGGGGAGCATTGTCGACACTTTTCAGGAAGAAGCCCTCTCTCTTGCCACGGTTGAAAGCCTGGTGAAAGAGGAAGAAGAGGAAACACATGAGGAACAGACGTCTTTTTAGGAAGGAGAAACATAGCCTGATGTGATTACCTTGTAAGTAGCATTAACATAAGTGCGAACAGTTGGCCCGCTGGACTCAAGCACATCTGGAGTGCATAATGGAGTGGTAGACATGGAAGCTCCGCCCTGCAGCCAGCTATTTTCTTTCAGATCAGAGAGCTTGAGACGATGCTCTGGATCCACAGTGAGCAAACCTTAAAATACACAAAAAGGCAGGAGGATATTCGAAACACACACAGAAAAGAGAAGGACTAGGGCTGGAAAAAATGAGAGACATTGCAATGGACTTTTTGAAGAGAAGCCATGTTACCATGTTTTAGCAGGAAAACGCACAGGCCTCACCGATCACATTTACAGCTCTGTTCAGCTCATGTAAGTCAGGACAGTGTGGCAGTGAATCAGCATGTACCCTGGAAGTTACATGGATGTCAGCCATAATTTGACTATTTACACCTGCGGTTTTCCTACTAAATGGCTGCTGTACAAAGGGCCCATTCTATCTTCAATCAATGATCATAAAAAAAAATCAATGATCATAAACAGAAAATAATCTTAGCCTAATTTGTTTGCCTTGTGCTTGTTTGGGTTTATTTAGTTTTTGTTAATTTTATAAAAAAAAAAAAAAAAAAAAAAAAAAAAAAACAACTGGAGGACTCTCAAGGAAACAACAGTAAGTTAGATGTATCAGATCGCCTCAGGCCGCAGCCGTGACACTGGCTACTGTGCAATCTTACAGAGTTATATCCATAAAAAGTGCTTGTTTTCGCCAATAAATGTTATTGTAAGAGTCTGGCAACATTACCAGAGCAGTAGTTTCACTCAAAGGGGACATGGCCTTTTAGTCATTGTGACATACTTGTTTGTGTAACTCGTGCAAACGCAGCAAGGTAGCTTAAATACCGGAATTCTCCTTTAAGCTGTGTTTCCATTGAGTGCAACGGTTTGGTTTCATATAGAAAATGAATATAATGATCCTCCCCTCACAGCACATCCACGTCTTTGGGATAGAGGATCATAGGCAGGGCACAGACCGGCGCATGTCAGTCTCACAGCCAATACAACTTTACCAAGAATAATTAAATAAATACACATTCACATATTTTTTTTTGTGTTTCCAATAAGAATGGTACAAAAATAACCAGCCCCTATCATTACTTTTTTTGGCACCCTCCCCTTGGGGGACCAGAGTTAAATAGCATGGTAAGGACAGGGTGGAGCTAGTAAGACTCCACCCATTAAATCAACTGATTGGGTGTCACTCCGTTGAGATTGGTGTAAATATTCTGCAGTCTATTCTCGTACCAAGCTTGATGTCTTTTGGAGACAAACAGCCATGAACCAAGCAGGAAAAAAAGAGCTACTGGATGTCCTCTATTGTTGTCTGTTGTGTCTTTGTTCACTGTCATTGCACTGGTTCGAAACATTATACGCAGGTTGCTGACATGGTCATCAGGCACAGCCTGCACCCCGCCTACCAAGTAAAGGTACTGTTCTCGATTGAAATGTAAGCCTCACTAAGGACTTTACCATTCCAAACAGAACCATACTATGATGGAAACACAACTTTAGAGTCACAGAGTTGTCACTTTTCTGTTTTCCTCATCAATATGTTGTTCTATTTGTTAGTAAAAGAGAATGTGAGTAAATTATTTAATTATGTATCATTTAATGCACTGTTTTAAAAGAAACATGCTAATGCATCAAGACGCACTGATAATTTTTGTTTCATAATAGTAGTCTTCCAAATCTTAATCATATTGAATCGTGAGGTACCTAGAGATTCCCGCCATGACTAAAGGTGTCCCAAACACATCTACTGTACATCCCATTCTTAAAGAGGAATGGCAGAAACAGTAGTGGCGTTTATAATGTAATGTTACAATTTCACATACCTTTAACAAGTTCTTTAGCATCCTCTGATACACCCTTCCAGGCCTCGCCATCCAATGAGAAATCACCCTCCTTTATCTTTTGCATGATGTCAGCAGCATATGAAGAGGTCATCCCATGTTGCTCACTCTGAAATGGCACCTGGCCTGACAGCATGGTGTACTGGTGAAAACACACAGAGTTATTAGTACTTGAGGTCATTTGACTGATGCCACAGAGTAAAGAGTTTGAGGGTGAATTTACCAGGATGACTCCGAGGCTCCAGAGGTCGCAGGACTTGTCGTACCCTGCACTTTCAAAAAGTTCAGGTGCAGCGTACTGCAGTGTGAAGCAGGGGGTTTGCAGGGGGGCGCTGCCTGAAGGGCACAGGCGGGCAAATCCAAAATCTATTACTTTCAGCACAGAGTCTTCCCCCTCATCTGTAAACAACACGTTCTGGAAGGTAAAACAACAAAAAATAATGAATTATTTTCTTCAGTGATTCATTATAAAGACAGAGCAAAGACTGTTCAACACCTTTAGTCAATACTATCACTACTACTACTAGTTGTACTACACATTGGTATGTTCCTAACCTTGACAGATTTGGCATCTTAATGCCAGGTGCAGCATGTGGGGCAAAGGTGGGAGCAGAGGGCAAACAGAAGGCACCACAAAATCATTTGTCGATATATTGGTGGAAATTAAATAAGATGCCAGAAGACAAGAGCTGAAATATGAGTTCATAATTTTTGATCATCAATACTTAAGAAGATATATGCTGGAACAGTGCAATACTGTAGATAAGTAGTAGTGAACATGAAGTGGAAATGGACTGATACTTGCATCAAAATAGAAGTCTGAGAACAAGAATATTTCAACAACAGAACTAAAATTATTTACAGTTAAGTGATATGTTAAAAATGGAATTTCGTGGACAAGTGTCTGACAATAATACCAGTGTGTTGGTTTTTTAATGGCAGGGTTAACAGCATGAAGAGAAGAACATGGGGATTAACTTGTCCTCACACACCTGCAGCTCTGCTCTCTCTCACACACATGGACTCCTCTGTCACAGTCAGGAGGAATCCAGCTGCTTCAGTGCTGATCGGACCATCGCCATATCAGAACACCCATAAACCTTTTAGCATCTTCCGCAGACATACGTTAGTGGAACTTTCTGCGTGTTCTCGCAACCAAGTCATAATTCACTTTGACGCGAATGAGTTAAATGAGTACAAGCTAACACTGATCAACTGCCATTAATGAGCTGGGTCAACCACAGTCCACAGCTGACACTTTTCTTAGTGGATTTTTTCCCCCCCAAACACACCAACATTTCAACATACTGTTGGAACAGCTGGATACCAGGGACAAAGTAGTGGACAAAACCCGGTCAGATGGTTTTGACTGATTAACTAATTAGGTTTTAATCAGTAGTTAATTGTAATTGGTACTTCACACTCTAAAAGTGTTAGAAATCTACAGTGTTCAACACCAGCACAGAAATTTAGCAGTCTTGTCCACAAAACCTCAGTATGAACTAAATTAAGTAATCTGAGAGAGAGAGAGAATGACACTTCTGCCTCGTCTCTCTGGGCTCAGGTCACAACCTCAGAACTAAATCTGTAGCATCCCAGAAGGATTTGATCAATCAGATCAGAGCAAAGCAGTTCAGGGAGAGCCAGTGCTCCTGCTGACTGTTCCACTACACTTAATCTGCATACAGTGGCCACAACTTTAAGTAACTTTGCACTGCAAAGTTACTTAAATAAGAAGAGTCTAAATGAGAGTAAGACAAATGCAAGATCAGCAGAGACTTTCAGAAATTGAAAAATAACTTCAAGTTATCTGATGTGTATACCACTTGCGTTCTCTCCATGCAAATGAGAGCTGTCATCCAAAATGTAATAATTTTAATAACATGTGGATAAAACTCAACAATCAATTAACTAATGTGAGTGCTTTTCTTAATTAAAAAAAAAGTTAAATAAATTTTGATATATCCTGGCTTCTTTGTTTCTTTATGACAGAACATTTTATTCATCTATTTATGAAATGTTATGACAAACACATAATCCATAACCTGAGACAACAGTAAACAGATGAATCACTGATGAAACTAGACATTGCTGCAAAATAAAAACACTAATCTCTGCACACATCAAACAGGTGGATTATAACTGCAATCAGACAGTTTCAACAAGACAACCTGGGGGCACAGCGACCTCATGCTTTCCACAGTGGAAAACGTCTGAGACTAATTGTTCCCTCTAATTCTCTTTCTCTCATTAATGGGGACAATTCATTTCACACACCATAGCCTTCTTTCTATCTTCTCTAGCATGAGTTTCATCTTTAATGAATATTAATTTCCAAGTTCAGTGTGAATATAGCAGAATTATGCATTTTTGGATTTATCTTTTTATATGTTTTAAAGATTCTGCATATTCTCAGGGAATGACATGTCAGAGACAGCTTACCTCTGGTTTGAGGTCTCTGTGTACAACTCCAACCTCATGCATGAAGCTGACCGCTGAGACCAGGCTCTGTAACAGCTGACTGGCCTCTGCCTCACCAAAAAGCTTCTTCTGCTTGATCCTTTCCAGTAACTCCCCACCTCGCAGAAGCTCCATCACTAAATACGTGTGATACTAATAGAAGGGAGACAAGTGTTAATGTGATGTTTATCTGGTTGCAGAAGGCTTAAAGGTGCAGTACATAACTTGTGGTGATTTATGCCTCTGTCATGACATAAAACAAATCAGCACAGGAATGTGCAGCACAGGATGTTGCTAGGCGACACACTACCATATTTGAATGTAAAAGACATTTGTTTATCTTTAAAAGATAAAAAAAAGTTTAAACATCCATCGTATGTTCTTGAAAGCACGTAGTGTAAATAACTGTGTTTCGTCCAGTATACCTGATCAGTATAGACTTCATGTAGCTTGACAATGTTGGGGTGAGTCTCACATTGTCTTAAAGCAGCAATCTCCCTCTGAGTGTTTGCCTCCATTCTAACAAAAAAAAAAAAACATATTGAAGTGCACATTTTTGTACTTAAACCATCAGATGGCACAGTAACACAGTAAAGCATAGTCAAGCATACAAACAACAAACTCAGGAATGACTAAGATTGTGTGACGGCATCAAATCTCCACTCACCTGCGACTCACAATCTTGACTGCGTACTCATGGCCACTTTGCTTGTGTCTGCACTTCCTGCACACAGAGAAACTACCCTCACCTAAGGGAGGCCCGTGAAGACACAGCTCATAGTGGTGAAAAAACTGTGATTCCTGAAAAAAAGAATGATTAAAGAATGGAGATGTGAGAAACACAGAGCAGCTGTGATATCAGAGATATATCTTTTTTTTTCCTTTTGATTTATCTTGTGCAAATACTACTTAATGCACAACACTAGACACAGCTACTGATAAAGCATTTAATCATCATCTGTAATTGATTTGATAAGCCACTGACACTGCCAAGAGATATAGTAGATCTGATTGCTGAAAAATAAATCAAAATATTCCTTTTATGTATGTGGAATATGACTGTAACTAAGGATTCTTTTGGGAATACATGAATCTGTCAATTATTTTCTTGATTAATCGATTAGTTATTTATTAGTTGGTCCATAAAATGAAAGAAAACTGTTGAAAAATGCTGATCAATCGAGGATTGTAAGGCTTTGAAATGATGATGATTTCAAAGGTCCTGTTTTGTCCACAAACCATCATTATTAATGATTTCTTTGTTATACAGACCAAGGAAATCAGAAAATAATCACATTTAAGAAGCTGAAAAACCATAATAGTTTTCGATTAATTTAGTGATCTGTTGCAGCCTGAATGTGTTATTTACAACATTATTAAACATTCTATGTTTGAGCACCACCGACGCAAGGAGACATCAAGTAGCAATGCTCGGCGGGCAAAACTTAATTTGTAAATTAAAATAACAATATCAATTATCATATTGTAAGAGGAAGGACAGCGATATATCACGAAATTGATTGAGCTTGACCCACCCCTACACTTTATGTCAGAGGAGTTGTATTGCAGTGGTTATTTGTAGACGTTTCTTTCTCCAAAACATAAACAACAAGGCTCAGACTAGTTTAAACAAATCTCCATACCTGTAACATTGCACTGTGCTGGACTGAGGCTGAACCTGGTCTATCAGCACCAATCTGGGCATCTACAAAATCTCCCATGACAACATTCTTATTGAACAGGATGGAAGGAGCAATGAACGAGTAGCCCTAAAATAACAGAGAAGAGGTGTTACATGTGTTGGAGGGAGACATTTTGAACACTGTGCTTTGAGTAAACCACAATTTTAATCTTATTGAGATGGTTATTACAGGTATTGTTTTAGGTACGGTGAAAATGCAAGGAGTGAAGGTAGAAAGAGTGGGTGAGTTTAAATACCTGAGGTCAACCATCCAAAGCAATAGACAGTGCACGAGAGAAGTGAACAACAGAGTGCAGGCAGGGTGGAGTGGGTGGAGACGAGTGTCAGGGATGATGTGTGGCAGAAGGATAGAAGAAAAAGTGAAAGGGAATGTCTACAAGGCAGTAGTGAGACTGCTATGATGTATGGCTTGGAGACAGTGGCACTGTTTAAAAGACAGTAAGCAAAGCTGGAGGTGGCAGAGCTAAAGATGCTGAGATTTCCATGGCGAGTGACCAGGATAGACAGGACTATAAATGAGTATATTCGAGGGACAGCTCAGGTTGAACAGTTTGGGGGAAAAAGTAAGAGAGTCAAGGTTGAAAGGTTTGGTAATGTGCAGAGGAGGGAAAGTGATTATACTGGAGAAAAGGATGGTGATGATGGAGCTGCTGGGCAAGAGGAAAGGAGGAAGACCACAGAGAAGGTGCATGAATGTTGTTAAGGAGGACATGAGAAAGATTAGGGTAACAGAAAAGGACACAAGAGACAGGGCAAAATGGAGGTAAATGACCCGCTGTGGCGACCCCTGAAGGGAGAAGCCAAGGGAGATGATGAAGATGAAGATTTCAGGTATAGTTTTTTTTTTTTTTTTTTTTTTTACAAAGGTTATCAGTGTGCTGACCTGGAACAGGCGGTCAGTGCTGGGAGGTGTGCTTGCCGGAGAGTAAACAGGATCCATCCCAGTAAACTCCTCAGCAAAGTTTCCCACATCCAGTTCACTCTTTAGCTCTGGTTTGAACGGACTTGACACCTTCTTCTGCGCTAAGTCAGACCAGTTCAGTCCCTGTCAGAAAACACGGAGATGTGACGAAAAGAGGTGACATAGAAAGAGAGCTACAGCATCGTAAAAAGAAGCTTAGCTCACTAGCACCTTAAAGAAGGGATGTGCTTTGATGTCTTCAGCCCCTCGGGGGCCGGAGCCCAGTCTCCTGTGGGGATCTTTCACCAACAATTTCCTCAGCAGATCCTGAGCAGTTGGTCCAATCATGGAAGGGAAAGGTGGATCAGAACGCAGAATACGTCTGAGTGAAGATTGGAGGGGAAAAAAATGGAGAAAGAAATACAAAATTCAAATTAGGCTATGCAATGTTTCATTATGTTATAAATAATTAAATGCATAACGGTAAGTTCAGTTAAATAAACACAATGGCTGCAGTAATAAATTGGAAAATATGGTGGGGTTAATTTAAGTTTAAACTACACATCTAAGTAGAGTGAGTCTTCAGCACTCACTTTGACACTTCACTCTGGGTGTTCCTCTCTCCCTCCAAGGTAAACGGAGATGCTCCCGTTAGCAGTTCGAACATCAGGATGCCAAGGCTCCACCAATCTACCGACTATAATAAGAGTAAATTATTATACAAAGAAAACCAAACACAGTATGTGTTAATGATGGACCCGCTGTGTATTTATTTTATCATTGCAATTTGTGCTTTTGCGTTAGTAAGTGACACTGAAAAAGAAAAAAATACAATTTAAATTTTGGTCTTAAGTATGGTCCATCAACATGCATGTTACCTTGCCGTCTGCTGATATGGGTTACAGCATTTATATTTAATTCAAACTAAATCTTAAAGCTATAAAAGGATCTCAGCAAAATTATCTGAATTCTGAAATTGCTCTCATATGTCTACCTTGCCATGCCCAGCCTTTCCCCTAATGATTTCAGGCGCCATGTACTCAATAGTGCCACAGAAAGAGTAGGTCCTCTCCTTCTGTGATGAGGAAAGAAGGGTGTAAATTGTTTTTATATTGTATTTAATTTTGTATTTATAAGAAGAAAATCTCAAATGAACATGCACACACATTTTCTGTGATCATATACCTCTTCTTCCAGAAACTCTTTGCTGAGTCCAAAGTCTGTCAATACCACATGGCCGTCACTGTCGAGAAGTATGTTTTCCAACTTGATGTCTCGATAAACAATCCCCAGCTTTATATGTGAACAGTGAGTGAGTGGGGATGACATGCAAACAAAGAAGACACAAATTGATACAACAGTTATTATCACTTTGTTATTTCCTGTAATCATAGCACATTTTAAGCCTATTCACTAGTTCTAATCTTGGTGCTTGTCACAGTTAACATCTGCCTAGAGAGCAACACAAATAAAAAAACAAACTAATTGAAACAGCACCTACGGAAATTAGAATAATTCACAATTCAGTGGTTTTATTTGATGATATCCCAAAGGAAAGCCTCGTATAATTCTGCGTTACCTTTTCAGTTAATTTGGAAAAATTCAAGAGGTGTTTTTTCTTAACTTGCACAGTCTGTTACATGAACACCTTTTTCATTTTTAATGTAATATTATTTATCATTTTCATACCTTTTTGTGTAATTCAATTTGGTATTAACATCCATTCTGAAACCCAATCAGGACCCAATCAGTCTGACCGATGACTGACAATACCTTCATTAATGCAGTTTTACTTGTGATCGGATCATTCAGGACAGATGTTAATACCAGGTCTGACTGGGGTCTATGTTATACACAAAAAAGCCTGAGCAGTTTACTTAAAATTAATAGCTTTCAGTCCTTAAAACAACTAAAGACCCACTACACTGTAGCTCAATGCAACCTTAACCAAACTGCCTTTGGAAATAATAAAAATGTATTGAATTGTACTGTATTGAACTGCACATAAAACAACCCCCTTTTTCCACACAGTGGTTTGTTCACAGGCTGGAAAAAGATCTTCTCCTGCCACAGTTCCTTGTCTGAGTTCAGAACTCTTTCTGAAATACTATGAGGCAGCCACTGTTAGTGTGTTAGTGTTCCAGAGAGTATTTTAAGCAATAACGTTAATGGGCACTTCCAGCACAATAGCAAACCACAGAGGACAAATAGTGACTATCTGCTGAAGAGAGGGAAAACAGCATGATTATTTTTGGCTCAGTGACAGTGACAACCAGAACTAAAGGTTAATCAGATGAGGGACCTAACCTAGAGACACAAATCAAATGCTACAATAATGTTTATCTGTGTTGAGCAAATGCATGTAAGGTGGCAACTTCTTGCCAAAACATCAGCTATAACTACAATAAAAAGGTATTAAATTGTTGCAGTATCTGTGTAAGCTGTGTAAGTCTCTTCACCCCCCTAAGTTAAAATCAATACAAACAGTCAAATGTGGAAGGGACAACACTCACCTTGTGCAGGTGCTCCAAAGCCAAGATTATCTCCCCAATATAAAT
The DNA here is from genome assembly GCA_016785285.1 of Brachirus orientalis. NCBI lineage: Eukaryota > Metazoa > Chordata > Actinopteri > Pleuronectiformes > Soleidae > Brachirus > Brachirus orientalis. The sequence continues at coordinate 1,344,637 of JAFBJR010000139.1, forward strand.
CCGCACAGCCTCCTCAGGAAAATGATCCCGCTGATACAAATGTGTGAACATCTCCCCACCGCTCACATAATCTGTACTCACACAGAGATAAGTACACAGGAAACTTGAATAGACTTGATATAAGAATTGCACAAAGACACATACTACACATAAGGCAAACAAACAAACATGCAGTAGTAGACAGAAACATTAAGAAAATATTCAGTGTGTCCAGCACGAAGAGGCAGATATTCACTTTATTTGATTCTACTTCCACAGCACTCACCAAGGATGAGATGAAGTTTACTTTGCGTCTGGAAGGCATAGTGGAGTGTGACCAAGAAGGGAGACTGGCGGATGTGTTCAAGCACCTGCCTCTCAGTGCGAGTATGTTCTGTTGTCTTAGCCTTTTGAACAATAGCTGCTTTCTTTAACACCTAGGACAATGATTCAAAAACTTAACTTGAATCCAAAACATCCTAAATTGAGTACATTCTAAAGCAGACATATAGTAAAATATTATATTAAGGTAAAGCAATGACTGAAAACGAGGTCACAAATCTGTTTGTTTTATCTTTTCTTTGTAGAAAAAAAATTCAATGAATGGCAATACAGGTGACTTTCACCCTGTTGCATATTATTCAAAATTTCATCTCATCATTTGTAATGCAAAAACTGAAGATAACAAAAACAATTGACTGACTATTTTCATAATCAATTAATCTGTTGATTATTTCATGATTAAACAAGTAACTGTTTGGTCCACAGAAAAGTCAGAAAATTGTGAAAAATGTTAATCAGTGTTTGAAAATATTGACATTTAAGATTGGAAAAGAATGAAATGCCTTTATTATCACTGCATGTGACATAGAGCTAAATAATTTGAAATCTGAAAAAAAAACCTGTTTTAATTATTAAAACAAAAAATAATTCAACCCATTAAAATTGACAATCAAAATTGTTTGATTAATTTAGTAATTGATTAAATGTTGCAGCCTTTGTTAAATATATTTGATGTTTCCCTTTTGAATTCAAAATATGGCCCAAGGTTTCAAAAGTTGAACTATAAAACTCTTTTGTGTTGACAGTTTCCTTAATGATCTCACCTTCATAGCATACAGCTGGCCCACATCATGACCGCTGTTCTTCCTGACCAAAAACACTTTTCCATAAGCTGGACAAATAGAAACAAATATTCCTTCAAGTCACTCAAAGTACTGTTACAAAAAGAGTCCAACAAAAACAACAGTATCCAAATATGAACAAAAGATGTCAGAATGTGTCTTGCTTGGGCCTGAGGACACTGCAAATGATGAGCACCGGGTGAAAAGAAGCAAAAATATGTCTAAACATCTGCTGAAACAATGGAAAAATAGTGTTTTGCACATAAAAACTTTCTGAAACTCCCATTGGTACAGAATGTGGGTGATATTTAGTAAAGGATAAACAGCAGTTTATTTCCACATACTACTCCCACTACGTAATGATTTAAAACTGCCAAGTCAGAAAAATTAATGTAATTCCATGTTCTACCATGACATACAAGTAAACCCTCAAGGGCAAATTCTCTTTCTAGTCTCTCACTTTGCCCTCGCCCCTGAGGATAAATCCAACTTCCAAAACCCTTTCTTTACTATATCTCTTGAATACAGTGTACACAAACGTTCTTCATGATGAACGGATAATGAACGCACTTGTATTATCTTGCTTTATGTAGACACGTACCTCCAGTGCCCAAGACTTTAAGCAGCTCGAAGTTCTCCATGCCGACCCTCTCAGTGTGACCTGTGAGGTTGGCTAGTGACAGAGACAAAACACCATAATGAAAACAGTATTTATTCTCAGTTTCTCTACCCCGCAGACATTGTTGTTCAAAACGGGCACACAAAAACAGAGTGTAATAAAATGTATTTAAATATGCTTAAATAATGTAAGACCAAAAAATGGAAATATATATTTTGTATACATGTCAAATATTCAAAAAATATAATGTATTGAATGATATTAGACCATTTTAAGAATGGTGTATATGCTCCATTCTCTAGACATAAGAAAGGCTTTGGCGTATCAATATGCACCTATACCCTTGTCTCACACAGTTAATATACCATACATTTCTCCTGTGACAGCTGAGGAAAAAAAAGCAGAAGTGCATCACTGAATTGTGTAATTTTTTAATTATGAGTCATGTCTAATGCTGTTCGAATATTTAATGGGATTATTCATCAAATATTTGTATATTCTAAACTTTGTGATAATAGATGCACCACAAATTAGGTAGTCATTAGTGTAGAAAGATTTATTTTTATAAATGCAATTACTAATCAAAATTTGTTTTGTATCCTCATATTATATTATGAATAGTAACAGTAACTGCTACAACTTTTTAAAATCAAGTGAACAGTGAAGCTATAAGAACTCACCTTTCACAAATGTCTACATCAAACGACGGAGTAAATAACAATATATATATATATATATATGAAGTGTGCATATACTTGACTTACCATTGGTGATATGATGCTTGACGGTGCAGGCCTTTTTATTTGGTTTTGCGTCGGAGTCATCACTACTACTAGATGTGTCGCCAGACATAACGTAAAGAAAAGTAGGCTGTTGCCTACAGACTTAAGATCAGCAGTTTAAGATCAGCTGAGTAGCCAAATGTTGTCTTACATCCAAAATATGAGCCAACGGGTTTAAAAAATTAAAATAAAATCAAATACGTTGACTGCATTATGTATCTAGTGATTATCGGAAAGACCGCGCAGTAGTGTTTTCTAGACAATACTGCGTCCCCAACATTAATCCCCACGCCTTTGATATTGTATTGTTTCGCATTATTTATCTCACTTGATTGGTCGAAATCGTACAATTAAAAAAACAGACGTGTTGCTATGTAGATTACAGGCGTGCACTGTATGTGTGATTTATTAAATTAACCACCGACATTGAGTTTTTATTTCCTGTGTCCGCGTTATCAACAGCTGATGTGCAACTTGCACAATGTAACTGGCTAGCGTTTAGCATTTACCACACAACAGGAGCGTCAGTTAATATTTATAACTTAGCCGGTGTTATTTGGTAATAACGTTAACGCTAGTTTCACACGAACGACGGGTCAAACATCAAGTTACCATTCAGTTTATGAACGCCTTCAGAGCAAGCAAATTAGCACAAGTGCTACAATAACAAGACGGGTTACCGAAGCTAGCTGTGCGGTAGTAGTAGTAAATTTGCAAACTAGCAGCTAGCTTGTTGCCCGTCAAAGTTTGAACGGAGGCTTACGCTAATGTTTAGTTCGCTGTATAAACTGGTCGCGCCCGATAACAGCCATCAGAGCATGTTTGCGTGACCACGTACGGGTAGTCCTTTGTCTTCTTTCTCTCCACTAGAGTCGATTTACTGATTCGCCCATGATGAAAATATTTACATGCAACTTTGTATATATTGTGAGAAGCTAGGTCATGCTAATACTAGGATGCTTTCGACACAACCTGGGCGACGGTCAGTCACGTGAACCCTTGGTGAGGGCGGGGCCACGTTGTCTCAGATTTAAAATAAATTAATCTAATCTAAATTAGATTTAGATTCATTTTCTAAACTATGAAAATTTATATTTTAAAAAGTGCATTTACTCCCCGGCAAAATGAAACGGAATCATTTATTTCCACTTGGAAGCCACTGTAAGATCAGGAGAGGGTGTAGGAGGAGACAAGTGGGCCCCAGTACTCACTGACAAAGTTAATCAGAAATTATTTGGAGTACACAGACTACCCACAAACAAACGCAGCACTATCGGGCCTGGTTTATCTTTTATATTACACAATGTTGTTCAGGGGAATTCATACATATTATTTAAGAAATTTGCAAATCTTCCTACGGTACTGAGTCAATGTCAGCATCATTGGTCTTGTGAGACAAAAAACAAAAACAAAAAACAGGCCGCCATCAGTCCTCTTAATACATTCACATACAGCATTTCCACAGCACTGTGAGCCACTGGTCATAAATGTAAATGTAAAAACATGAAAGGCATTACAATAAGTCATTCTAAATATATCCAGGTACTTGTGGAAACAGCGAGAACTATGACTATGTGGTGACTCTGAGGTATCAGAGGTCACATTGACCTACTGGTCAAAAGCGGTATTTATCTGACATTTATATGAGGTTTTAACTCTTGGGGAAACAGAAAGTGAGCAGTGGGAGGATGATTTTCTCTACCATACTGTATATGAGACCATTACATTTTAGGGAATTACAATTTACATCAGAAAAAGGCTGGGGGGATCCATACAAGTTTCTGGCCCTATTTACTACTTAGAACTTAACCTGGGGCCACACGGTTGGTGTAGTGGTTAGCACTCTTGCCTTAGCAGCAAGAAGAACCAGATTTGTGACCCGGTTGGAATAAGGGCCTTTATGTATAGGGTGGCAACCTGTCCCAGGTGTTCACCCTGTGTCAGATGGAATTTGTCACCAGTGACCCTCATGTGGAGGATAAAGTGCTGAGTGAAGTTGTCAGATTACATGGGGACAGTAAAGTGTTTTTGACAGTAAAACCAAATAAAATTTTGGTTTGGGACCATAACATTTGAGACAAATAGTTGCCACAAACTTTATCAATATGACTAATGTTAAAACCAATTCACAAATCCTGTATGTGTGTGACTTGTCAATTATTTCTCGTCACATGATTTTTTTTTTTTTAAATTTAAAGTTCAAAAGGAAGCAACAACTTTTCCTTCAGTCCCAGTTTGTCTAGATAATACTCTCTCTTCCACAATCAACAGTCTGTGCTTTACTGATATGAGCAGTGCACAAATATTTCCCAGTGACGCAACCAACATCAAAGTTAAGAACAATGACCCATATCACCAAATTGACACTCCTGTTTTTTGTTTCTTTCCCTCAAAAGCATTTCAGGATTATGTGAAGGGTGGATTTCCCTTTTGAACTATGAACATACTGGTTCACTGCGTTGTGATGTTTATTTTAGGATGTATTGAGGCATCTGTACATGTGAATCCTTAACATTTTAGAAAAAAGATTTGAATCCAGATTGCATGACAGACATTATTAGATACAATGCAAAAATTGTGAAATTTAAAAAACATAAACGTACAGACACAGCCTTAAGTGAGACTAAAGCCAGTTTCACACTTGGTGTGTGTGCAGTGCGTGACGGCAGCAGCGCTGATCTGCTTGATCTCACATACATCTGTCGCTCACAACCACGTATGCATCCCCTGCTCACCTGGCGTAAAGTTGTGGTGGAGTTTCTGCTATTTTCCATAGAGTTTGAAAATCATTAACATACTCATAAATAATCTTAATACCAGGACTCTTCAGTATGAAACACTGCATCTGTAAGTGCTCCACATATATCACAATAAAACCGTTGAATAAAATGAATGGAATCAAGGAACGTAAACACGTTTACTTTGAAACAGGAAGTGCTGAGTTTGTGACGTGTGATAGATAAGATACTGAAAATATTCCCTTTCACTCTCATCGGTCTCATTAGTCAACATGTGAGCCTAATGAAAAGAGATGCACCACAGCTGTAATGCACCGCACATACAACCAGTGTGAAACATGGCTGAGATGATATTTTTAAATTTAAAGGCAAGAAAATAGGATGTCATATTATGTAGCTTTTGCATGTTGTTCCACTTTAGTCTTGGGAGATTCTTCACACATCTGGCTCATCTCATCAACGAATGGCTATCAGTCCAACATCGATGAGCTTCTGAATCTTCTGAGCAATAACTGGGTTCTTTAAGTGGCTGAGAAAATAAAAGAAAAAAGTACATTATTTCAGCAATTATGTTTATCACTGCTTATCTACGATACTGACTGAAAACAAAGACGGAAACTGGAAAAAAAAAAGCAAATTGGTAAACTTACTCGCTGAGCGCCTGAGGATCTTTCTGCATTTGCTCAAGAATCATGCGCATGGCTGGGTCACTCATAATCTGCTGCACCTCGGGATCAGCCATCGCTCTTTTCTTCACTTCCTCTGGGCTGTCATTTCTCATGGCCTGACTGACCATACAGCGCTGCAGGCCTTCTGATGCTTCCTAAAAATGGAGAGGCAAACAGTGAATACAAAATGCCAACCTTTTTTTTTTTTAATACATTAATACATAATTAAGTATTTTATAGTATTTTTATGCCAACATTTTGCTGTTTGGTCCATAAAATGTTAGAAAATGTTGATCAGTGTTTCAGGATTCAATTTTATTTTATTTTTTTTTATAAGAGCCAAGAAGCCCAGAAATAGTCACACCGAGGAAGCAAAATCAGAGTGCGTTTTTAATTACATAAAAAAAAAACACTCCAACAGATTATAAAAGTAGTTTGCAATTAATTTAGACAGATTGTAATACAATAAAATAATATTCACCTACCAGCGGTTGTAATATTGTGGCTAACTTGTGCATTTAAAATCTATAACACCTATTTTTTTTCAGACATTGTTTTCATATCTCTTGACTTTTCTGATCATAGTGGTAATCAGTAAATACCTTTGAGGAAGAGTCCAGCTCCAGTGCCTTCTGGTATGAATCCATAGCTTTAGAATAATCTTTCATGGCCTCCAAAACTGCTCCTTTACGTGTGAAGCCTTTTACTGTGGACAGATGCGTTAAATTTGTTATAAACCCAGTGACTTCACATTTCATGATTGTTAATGTCTATCACAGTGAGTGTAATATTGTATATTTAATTCAATATTAAACCTGTGCGATACAAATTAATGAAACTCTCTACTCACTGAAGGTGGGGTCAAGTCTGATGCATTCTTCACAATCCTAATAAAAAAGATTGGGAAAGTTATTTTCACATGAACGAGCCAGTAAATCTCATCATATGATTAACATGTGTTTGATCAGGAAGACAGTACCTTCAGAGCAAGTTGAAACTCCAACAGCTTTGTGTAGCAGGCAGCTCTGTTACTGAAAAGTTTGGCGTCACTGGGGTTTCTCTTGATGGCCTCAGTGTAATGTTTCATGGCTAAGGGGTAATCTCCTGGTGGAAGGAAAACACAAATTCAGCTTCTTTCAACATCAGAAAAAGAAAAATCTAATTATAATCAATAAACAACCTTAATATCAATTACACACACCTTTCTGGAAGGCATCGTTTCCTTTGGTCTTTTCTTCCAAGGCCAGTTCTGGGTTTATGTAAGCTAGTTTCTCCTGCTCCTTTAATATTTTCTCTGCCTATGCAAACACAAAAATACACCAAGATGTAAGAAGTCAAGTGCACATTTATGTTACTTTGAAATAGCTTAATACTCAACTACAAATTTTAAAGAAAGTAAAGATAAAAGAATACTATGTGTAAAATGGAAAATATTGCACCTGCTGGCACTTCTTCAAGACGTCAGGTGTACGATGCTCTGTCAGGCTCTTGTTGAAATACTGAATTGCTTCTTTGTATTTCTCCTGCTTGAAGTAAGAATTGCCAATCCTAGCCAAGGCCCTAAAACAGTAGAAGACAATGATATATAGGTTATAATGTCAGACGATCTAATGCTTGTTTGTCTTGATTCATCATTACATCAAATATGACCGGTTTGTAATGGAGGGAATACCCCATTACAGAAATACTACCACATCGTGGATGTTTTCTAACACTTCAAGTGCTTGTGTGATTTGTATAAGTGTTTTTTATACAGTCTCTCATTCCCCCCACACAAACATCATTTTGAAAATATTTGAAATTAACAACTCACTTTGCAATTTGCCTGTAATCCTCTCGGTTCTCTCTGCCAACTTCAATGGCCTTTGCACACAGCTCCCGGCACTTCTCAAAGTCTCCCATTTCAAAGTACACAGCTGAGGAGATAACAAAAGTACACAATTACCATGTTCAGTATGAATTAAAAAAGAAGTGGTCTGCTGAGCTAAACTCTAGTTATATTAATATTTGAGTCTAAAGGATCAGATGAACAGCTACTAAAACTGTTATATGAAACAATTGAAATCTCACAACTATTGTTTTACAATCACAACTAGTCAAACCTGAGATTTTCATTAAAAAAAATTTGGCTGAAAAAACATCCACTTTGCAGGCCTTTGTATACAAAATGCATAGTTTACATGTAATCAATTCAATCATTAATCATATCTTTTGAACCTGTATTGAGAAAATTATGAGAAAAAAGTAATTGCAGCTTGAATTGTTTTGGGTGGAGGACGGAGTCTTGCTTCCTATGGCTACAGATTACAACAACCTGACATTAAAAATATTCATAAAATCAAATGCACACAGCTAGACAAACTATCAGAACCTTTTTCGCATCGTCAGTGTGACAGACATCTCAAAATCTGTCCTCCATTTAAGTGGTTGCTACAAAACCCTCCTCTCTTTTGAAGTCTTAAGACAGGTATTTTTTTTTTTAAATATTGTAATTGTATTTATTTTCTTTTTTGTAGAATGACTGAGCACTAGCTCATCAACAATAAATGTTGACATGTAATTGCGTCACTCTTAATGCGAATAGACAGAGAAATAGACAGATGTGTACCTGCTTGATTTGAAATGTATGTCATGTTGGTGGGGTCCTCTTTGATTGCCTCTTCATAGTGTTTCAGTGCTGTTTCAAAGTCCTTATTCTTGTACGCAGCATTCCCAAGTTCTTTTTCCTTCAAGGCCTGTATGGAAATATACGAAACAAAAATGAGAACAAAGAGCAACTATGGGAGATAAAATGGTGTTCATTAAAAGAGCTGATGAATTGATTTGCCTTTCTCTTGTTTTCAGGCAGATCTTCTTCTTTGGGCGGAGGTGGTTGAGTCTCTTTAGGTTTTGGGGGAGGAGGTGGGGTGGGCTCCTCTTCTTCCTCCGCCTCAGAGAGGTTGAGTCCCAGCAGCACAGAGAGTGTAGTCATTACTCTGGGATCCTGCAGCTTCCTGCACAACAGTCAGGCAAATGCATTTCTTAATACCACACAAGGCTTAAGTGTATGATGCAATAATGAATCTTATTTAATATATTCAACTTTTAGTCAAACCAATGTAACGCTGTCATGAGGATGATACCTCAGTAAAGTAACTTTATCTGATTTTGTTCTATGTGATTTTCATTCAAGCATTTGACAGAAATGCTAATATTGGACTTTGCACATACGTGCCAAGCTCGGATGGTTTGTTCCTGAGCTGCTCCAGCAGTTCTCTGTAGCTGGGATCTGTCAACAACTCACGAGTTCGAGGATCACTTTCCAGCTTCTGATACAAGTTGGGCATAGCGAAGGGGTTCATCAGTGTTTTCTCTGGGGGATCAAGATGGTTGTTATCAGAGTGATACTGTACATATAATAACAAAGAAGTGTTATGAAAACCCACCCATCTTGCACTGCTCTATGAAAAAAATGTCTTTCTACTCAGAAACTGTGTTACTCAATCACAGTATGATTCACAACACTCAAAGTTATGTGTGCTTCCTACTCCTCATTTAAAAACAAGTTCAAAGTTCCTTTGCTTAGATCTTGCCAGCAGCCCTTTCAAGTGCCTTTATCCAAACAGGAGGGGAGTCCTACAATTATCAAATCACAATACCAAATTCTTCAGATTAAAAACCTTAGAAATTAAACAGTATCTACCTGCCAGTCGAGCCTCGATGTTCTGTAAACCCTCTTTCAGCTGCTGATTGCTCGGCTCTTGCCGGAGTCCCTCTTGGTAAGTTGCTCTTGCATCTTCCAGCCGGCCAAGAAATTCCAAAGCTGCAGCTTTCCGGGAGTAGCCCTGGTCGATAAAGATTTCCGTTTTATCAACTTTGAACTACTACATATCTTGTCAACAGTATAGTGGGTAAAACAAATATCATCTCACCTTGCCCCAGTCAGGCTTGATCTTGATGGTTTGACAGGCATCTTGCAGAGCATTCTCATAGTTACCCTTCTTGGCGTGGGCAGCTGAGCGGTTACTGAACAGGACATGGTTGGAAGGGTCAAGAGACAAGGCTTCAGTGTAACAGCGTACAGCCTCGTCAATATTTCCTGCACTCAGTGCCTTGTTGCCCTGGTCTTTCAATACTGAAACCTATGAGGCAGTAAAATACAATTAATTAGGCAAAAAGAAGCACATTCTGAATACTGTAGCTCTATTACTCTTTATATAGTACGTGCACATAATTAGAGCGGATCATTTCACAGTCAAACTGCACAAAGAGGTCAGTGTGGTTTACAGGCCTGCTAATCACTTATTGGCGACCTGATTCAGTTTGATATGTGATAGAATATTACGCACAGTGTAGAAAGAAACAAAGAGGCGACAAATTATCAACACTTTCATATCTTAATAGATGTCCTTTTGTTCTTTTTTCTTAACCATGCAGACAACTGTGGTAGCCATTGGCTCCTTCAATCTAAGGCTTCATCCACACAATTTTGTGTCTTTATTTCTAAATGCATAAATCCAATGCAAGACAGGCCTCCCATCCACATTATCCCAGTTTTCTTCACCCACCAAGATGGAGAAATTTGAAATCACTCATGTCTAGGGCTGCTCTTCAGTCAACAGAGTTGACCACATTTTATTCCTGATTTGTTCTCATCAGCCAAGACTCAACAATCACCTGTGAATAAAAGCTCAATTGATACTTACTTTCTCTTTCATGTAGGTGGTCTCATAACTGAGATCCTTCCTCAAACTTTTCATCATTTTGTTCCCCCTAATTGACAGCACTTTTCGAAACTACAAAGTGTGCAATTCCCGCAGAAAATGTGTTAATACTGGATTAATCAAATTTGGTGTTCTACAGCAGTTGACATATGGCTGGTTGGCGATGGTGTTAGAGTCTGTGATGTTGCGTTAGGGGCATGATATATCTGCCTTTGATTCTTTAATCATGCGCTGATAAAAAGCAGTTCAAAGGCAGCGTATGTCTTCATGCATTTTCAAGCTAAACACTGTAAAATCTGTGTAAAATTTGTAAAACCTGTGCATAACTATAGATAATATTGATAAGTGAATGTCTCCATAATCAAATTGATTGTGAACCATGGGAGTGGTCAGCAGCCAAAAATGAGCACAAAATTATGGCAAAGTATATAAAACAGCATGAATGTTGACTCAGCATTCACACTGAGCAAACAACTGCAAAGAAAATCTGCTTCCTGTTAAAACCCGCACACACATGGTCACACGATATGCTTTCCATGGTACTGTGCATCTTCAAATGTTTGTATCTTAGCTATTCTGATTTTTTATGTTGATGCACACATACACTTAAGGAGAAAGCAAGAGGAGCACCAGCTGTTTACAAAAAGGGAGTGAGAGAGTGACAAGAGCAACTGTCCACTTATCCTCCTCTTCCAGCAAAGCCACACTTTAACACACAGGACTAACTGCTCACATCCACTGGGGGAGGAGGTGATTATGTACAGTTGCATCATTAAAAGAAGAATGAGCGCCTCATAATTTGGAATTACCCTGCTTTAGGTCACTTATTTCAATCTACTCCATTTCTGTTTGTGTTGACATCCAGGTAGTGTAGAAGAACATATTTAAGTGATCCAAGATTGTGAGTAGTAATTAACACATTATATATAATAATAATAATAAAAAAAAACAGGTAACCACCACTGCAATACATGACTGTAATGACAAGAGGGAAAAAACGCTTGACTGTCTTCAGTTCACCTGATAGTCAGCACATTAATAATCAGATAGTGCCCTCTTTAGACCTGGAGAATGCACGACACTCATTTACTGTAGAGTTCATTAACAATGCCTAATAAATCAAGTGGCCAGCTCGTGTAGATAAACACTATATTTCTAATTGAGACACTACTAAGCACGATCCTGGAAAAATTTGAACGGGGCAGTGGGAGAATGTTCCAGAGAACGCGACAGCTGACGACATAATACGGCTGTAGCTATGACAGCAGCGCCGTGTGCGTCTAGAAAGATCCTCCGGTCTGAGTGCACGCTGCTATGGACACCGCTGAAGCTGATCCAAAAATACTCCCGCAGCATGTGCTACTGACTGTCGGTCTTCTGACATAACATAAATACAAGTGTGTATTCGATTGTCCAATTTTTATTGATATTGTATGCGCTAGGAGATAACACTAGATGGTAAATAACAACTTGGACATCACTTGATACGACTATCATGCAAGTGGTTTGCTGGAGGTTAGCGATTATGTTTGATATATGGATGGATGGACGAGCGATTCGGGAGAAGGGAAAATTTCCTGCTGCATCTGTATGAATTATCAGCCCCACACGTTAGCTTAACAGTTAGCTAACATTGGTTGCGACCACATATGAGAGAAAACCTAAAAACATGTGACATAACATTTAATGTAGCCTAGCCATGTTTGCATTTCTTACATTAAGGTTTGGTTCATTTACTATGCCGTAGTCTATCGTTATTAAATCGTCTTGCTCAGATAACCACCTAGAACATACAGCACTATCATAATTGAGGCTAAGCTAAAAAGCTAGCTAGCTGTCCACTATAAGCAAAAATTAAAGTCTTGGTATGAAGAGATAGCCAACTACGAAAAGCTGCGGGTTTATTCTTTACAGACAATCAATCTTTAAACAGCTCTTAAATAAACTCGCACCGTATTTATATTTTTGCTAAGTGTATAATGAGAAGTAGCTTGACACTCACTTTGTCCATGGTATCAGCATGAGGTTCCTTCCAGAAACTACTGCAGTCTAAGCGCCTCCTCCTGAAGTTCAAAAGGAGGCGTGTTCAGGACCGGAACAACATGGAGGTTGCCAGTTTGTGGTGGACAAGGAAAACTACAATCAGGAAACAGATTTATGGTTCTAAATCTGACGGCCACTTTGTTGCCCGAAAACAGACATTTTGAGTTTCATACAAAGTGTACAGTATACCATTCAAAATAACAACGTTCAAGGCTCGGAAGTAAAGCATATCTGAACACCTACATTTAAATATCACAGTATGAACAGTAAGGTAGCCAATAAGTTTTTAATTTTGGAATCATTTAAGCTAAAATTTGTTTGCCAGGAACTACATACATTAATATGTTGATATATAATGTTATCTTAATTTCTTTGCAAATAAATAATCAACACTGTACATCGTATACGCTTAAATATGAATTATTTAACAAAATATTCCCATCATAAGCTATTTTTGTTCACAGATGTTGCATATATTCAATAAAACGCTTCATCTGAAGCTCCTGTGATATCGTTCACCAAGCTTCCTGTAGACCTTAAAGGCAACATCCATTACTCATGGTGCGAGCTTCTTTCCAAAAAGTTGGGTTGACATTTTGTATAATACAACTTTTACAAACAGAAATTTAATGGTAACTAATTAATATGCAATGTTCAAAGTAAGTTGATTTTCTAACTATAGATTGCTTAAGTAAAAATTACTACTGTACAATAACCTGGGCCAGGCAAGCTATGTGAAAGTTGAGCTTTTTGGCTACTAAACTAACCTAGCATGTTAAATTTGGTTTGCTGCTAAATTGAAATGGCACTAAAGTAATACAATAGTTGTTTTAACAAGTCAAGTATTTAAATATGAGTTAGTAGACAAGTGCTTATTATACTGTTACACGAGTATCAGGTCTTTCCCTCTTTTATCAGGTGCATCACACTGTGTTGCTAGTAGGAACCGCTAACTGAACGAGCTGCTTTCAATAAGCAACAATGAAGAGAGGACAGGAAAACCAACCAGCCAGGCCAACTGCAGGTTTGTAAAAGTAAGACTATAAGACTTAAAGTCTTATGGAATAAATGATAATACTGCAGCTGTGCTTGTTCAATATTTAGTACATACAATTTCAATCTATCTTGCTGTAGGTTGGTAGGTAAAATTTATTTATAATGTCTCCAAGGGGCAATTTATTAATTTTATTTATAAATAATAATAATAAATATATTGAATACATTGAACAAAACAATAAAATAACAGTAAGTGAAAACAGTTTCACTTGCTGTTGAATGTCATTAAAAGAAATGCAGAACAGGATAACATGGTGATACAAGGAAAATGTGTACCTATTGGCTCTACATTTGTGGAGGCTTTATCATCACTGATGGAAGCCGCTGGAATACAGCATGTGACGAGTAAAGAGAGTCTGAAAAAATGGCCAGTGCCCTGAAGATGAGACTATCTTTATATAATTGTGAAAGGTTGTCATTCCTAACACTGGTAATATTTCAGCACAGCCTGATTGGTTTTTCAAATGTGTTCTGTTTCTCTATAAAAATGTTTTCACCATCCACCAACAAAAATACTCTGTGTAATATGCTGGATTTATTTACCGTGTCAATACTTTATACTATGTTCAGTTGTTTTTACTTTGTCTCCACCAGGCGGCATCTCTGTGCCACTCTTCAACCACAAGAAAAGAAACAGGATTCCTTTGACATCATCTCCTTCTGTGAATGAATTCTTCTCCCACACTGAATATGTGGCAAACACCAGTGCAGCAAGATCTCACAACAGCAAAGCAGGTGAACCATTCAGTAAGGCCCTTAGTGCTCCTTCTTTATTTCAGACACTAGAGAGCAGTATACTAAAAGATATTTCAAAGAACAAGTAAAGAAAGCACAAACCTTCACCAAGACTGCTCACTTTTCCACCATGGATGTGATTCCCTCTGTCTGTGCATTAAGAAACTTGAGAAAATGGAAATCATGAAATATCACTTAAATGAGGGGGGTGGAAAAGTTGCAATAAAAAAGTGCAATGAAAAATAAATGATGGCCTTTACAAATCACATGACTGAAATGTCACTCCAACTTCTGCATTTCACCATCCCACAGAAATGGTGTACAAGATGAACTATGTGTGGATTGAGGAGAAAAACACAGCATTCCTCAACATAGAGATGAAGCAAATATTAGTATAATAAATGTCATTCGTTCTCATTGCTTTGCAATATTTATTTCTTATCTTGTACTGATTGCTAATATTTTCTTAACAACAGTGCATAGAAACACACATAAATGTGCATTGTCTTACTGAATGTTTGAAAATTTAGTAAAAACTTTAGCTTGCTCCCATATCCTGATATAAGTCACTAATAAACTGTAATTATTTTTTCCTCGTGTACGTCTATTCCCAAGAAAGTTTCATCCAAATACATCCTTTAATTTCTTGAGTAAAGCCAAAACATAACTTCTTTGGTGAAGGTAAATAGGGCTGCATTGATTGATTGATAATTATTAAATTACCAAATTTGCTTTTAACAATTTTGATTATCAGTTTGAGTGTCAGTTTTTTAAATAATTGAAACAAGTCCTCAGATTTTCAGGTTCTTAAATGAGAATATTTTCTTGTTTCTTGGCTCCATTTAACAAAATCATTATAAACAATACATAAATAAAACATTTGACAACATCATCATTTTGAGATTTGGGGAACACTGATCAACAGTTTGCAACAATTAATCAAATAATCAAGAAAACAATGTGATTAATTGAATGTGAAAATGATTACTAGTTGCAGTCCTAAACTTTTAAACTTTAAATAAGTGATCTTAAACTTCACTTTCTCATATTCAGGATGTTCTACCATTACCATATTTAGATGTTATAAGTGACCCTCAGCTCCAGACAGTGTAAGCTGGTCTCATTTATTTATTTATGTTTGTGAATTAAAAGAATGTAGGATTAACTGATCAGAGTACACATGCATGCAGTGCTTATCATTCACACTGTACACTGAGTACTACTCAAATACACAAACTAATGGTTCACATCGTCACAGGTAGTTTTGAGGTTCATTATCTTGCATAAAGTTATGATGAGCCTGGGATTGAATCACCAACTGGCTTTACCTTCTTTAGACACAGCTATGCTTTTCCTCAGGTACTTATGGATGTTACCAGGCTACAGGTTTGTCTTCTGGTGCTTCACAAAGTAGTCAGTGGAACAGACAGGGTGTCCCTCAAGCTTCTCAGCCCCAGAAGATTACCAACAACGGACCTACTCCTGGACCTTCACTTACAACGAGAACCTATGCACCAGTATCACATCCATATAAAGCTGCGAGCACAGGGTATGTAATAAAAGACCCACAGTTGTTACTGCTTCATCACGTTTTGTTGCAGCAAAATGAAGGAATGAACTGTCAAATTGACAAATTGTTGATTTTTAAAAAAATTGGCAGCAGAAAAATATTAAAAAATTGGACTTAGACTTTTTGTACACAGAAAGTTGATAAATGCTGCAGTAAAAGTTTGAGCCAAAACATTAAAACTTTTTGTGGCTACTTGTTTATGTTTTCAGTCATACTCCAACCTGTTCGCAACCGTCTCATTTGTACAGGACAATGTTACCTCCAATTGTCTTCGCATAAAATAAATCACTTCCTTTGTGCAGTACAGGAATGTGACTGGGCAACATGAGCTCTAAACACCACTTTACTGAGAAAAACTGAGAGGTGTGGTGGATCTAATAGTTTTAATCAGAATTGTGTGAACTTATTTAACAAACCTGAATGTAAAAGACATTATATTTAGAAGTTACAAAATTTGAGTCATGATATCACTGTAATTTCTTTTATTAATTAACAGAGTGCGTATGTGTTTTGAATGGACAATGTTTAAATAAAGCACTGGACACATATTATATTCAGATGGTGTCATATGTAAAAAAAAATGGAGATTTATTTTAATTTTAGCTCAAAGACGGGACAACCTAGTTACCCCAGAAGACAACAGGATTCCAGCTACAGCTTTTCTTCCCGACAAACCAAATATCAAACTCCATCCAACAGTGGCACTGCACAAAGTAAGACAAGGCCACCAGATACTGGATTCTCTCATGTGGCACAGCATTCACCTTGCAGACTACCCAATCCCTCACATCAGCAGCACCAGCAGCCAAGACCTCTTCCTCCTCTTCCTCCTCTTGTGTCACCTGTGACCAAGTCCTCAGCTCGAGCAGCACTGCCTCCTCAAAACAATGGTTGGAAATTTACTAACAGTTTTGGGCCACAAAGTTCCTCCTTTGCTGGAAAAAGAAGCTCAAATCCATCCCACACTGCACGACTAAATCAAACCCAGGTAGGAATAGATATGGAGGTGATCTTAATTTGATTTTGCTCAATAAAATACAAAAAAAAAAAAAAAAGATAAATTGCAGGGAATTGCAGCCCTACTAATGTTAGTGATCATCATTATCTTTATTCTGTGTTAATCAGGAAATGCCTCTAACAAAACCAGCCCCTGAGAACTCACTGAGGATCCTGACTGCAGTTATTGATGGCATGAGACACTGGAGCCAGTTCAAAGACAAAGTGCCTTACTTGTTTGAGATATTTGGTCAGTTGATTTGCAGTTGATGCAGTTGCTATAGTGAGTTTGGCATTTAAAGGCATCGTTTATCTGAGAAGCCATTCTTTACTCTTCCCTCAGCCACCCTGGACTCTGCAGTTACACTTGGTCACCATGGGGCAAAGACCTTCCTCATGAGAAATGGAAAGGACGTTGTGCAGTGCATCTTCTATGAAAATGTAAGAAAAAAAAGAATATCCCAGCTTAGGAGGAGAAGTCTAATGAATGAAATTAGATTTCAACCTACAGTATGTGTTGATGTATGGACAGTGCCAATCATTAAGCATTGTAATTGTTTTTTGAACTCGGTGGTAGAGCGAGTCGTCTTTCAACTTCAAAGGTTTGTGGGCTTGATTCCTGGCTCCACTAATCTACACGCTGATGTGTCCCTGGGCAAGACACTTAACCCCACGTTGCTCCTGACAGCTTTGCCGGGTGTGTGTGAGTGTTTGAAAGATGTATGATAGAAAACGCGTTGCACACAGATGTGCTGTATGAATACGTAAGTGAAGCGGTGAATGGCAAAACTTGTGTAAACAGCTTTGAGTAGTCAAGACTGTAAAAGTGCTACATAAATATAGCAAAATAAATTAATATAGCTATTTACTGTAACACCTTTAGCCCATCTCTTCAATCAGCTTTTTGTGTGTGCCCTGTATTCTATATTTTAAATTAAAATAATGTTTAAATAAATAATGAATACATGAAACAGGTCAGCACAAAAACATTGACTGACTTTTTATATGAGATACTAATACATTAATATTTTTAAAGCTGTATTACATAACCCTTTAAATAGAAACAAATGTCATATTCTAATCAATGTCAAATGAGTTCACACAAGCTGATTAAGCCTATCATCTACACACGACTGTCTCTGTTTCTCAGTAAAGCAGTGTTTAGATCTTGTATCACCTTGCAACATTACTGCACTGCACACAGGAAGTGATTACTTTTATATCAATTCAGATGGAGCCGACAGCAACAGTAAAGTGAGACGATTGCAAACAGGTTGGAGTTTGACTGAAAACACAAAGAAGCACCCATGAAAAAAAATCAAAGAAATGTTTAAAAAGAGAATTCTACTGCTTGAAGAACCTGGTTGTTCGACACTTTGACTGGATAAACGTCTCTTGTCCTACCTGCATCTGCACTGCTGGTGTAAACACACAAACGCTCCCCCCCAGTCAGGTCGAATAGTATTGCTTGACAGAGCCTGTTATCAGATGAGAAACTAATTATGTTACACAATTTGTGTTAATGAAGACCATGAAGAGGCAAAATAATAACATCAACAACATTTTTTTTAAAAAAAGAAAACCAAAAACGACGCACTGCAGCTTTGAATGTAGTCAAAAATTGTCTCATGCCACTTATTTTTTTGAACCCACATAAAATTACATGAATTTTTGTTTCCTGAGACTATAAATGCATTTCAATTTGCTTTTGTTACTTTACTCTGACTTTCTTCAGAGTCCCTGTCACATGAAAATATTGGCTTTTATTAATCAATATGCTGCTTTGTCCATCTTAATGATGATAACAGCGAGCTTTGGTCTTATCAAATATTGTTTGTGCAACTTAATGCATTGAGAAACATTAGGACAAGTTTACAAATGTCTAAGCTGTAAGCTGTAAAAAAGAAATCTAGCACTGATTCTTCATTCATGATGTCATGTCATGATGTCAACAGGAGCAGGAGCTTCCCCGCCTCATCCGCGGTCAAGTTCATCGCTGTGTGGGCAACTACGACCGCAGCAGAGACGTCCTCATGTGTGTGTCGGTGAGGCCTGGCCTGCCCTCTGAGCAGAGGAACGCCCTCGAGGCTGTCAAAGCATGCGACGCAGAAATGAGGGCACTGGTCAAATCGCTGCGTGAAGTCTGAACATGAGGAAGAAGAAAGTTTATCACCATTTACTTAAAGTAACTCCTGTTATATTGTAGAAGTTCCAGTGGTTTTCAAAAACATGTGTGAGAGGTTATTTCAGTTTTTGCCCTGTGATGGAAAGTTGAAAGTTCTTCCATGTTCCTGTAGAGATGTTTTTTGGATTTATTTGCCACACTAATGAAAAGAGTTGTTGCGTTTCATCCAAACTGTTAATGTAAAGTAAAGCTTCTCTTCTTGTTAAGTGTTTTTATTATTATTATTATTACAAAGAAAAGTCACAGAACATCAGACATTATTTTAGTGATTTGAGTCACATAAAGCGAAATATACCCTTTGAAAAACGGAGCAGGTAAGAATAACGTGATATCCAAGTACAGTTAATTTATTTACAGTCAAACATCACAATGGGGTGAGGGGGGCAAGAATCTACCAAAACAGCTTCACCAGTGCTGAGACTTTACACACAATGGTTGAACAAATAAAGGGAAACATGTCCAGGGGTGTCACTCCAATCATGTCCACATCCAAGCACAGTAATGAGGTCCAACACGATACCAGTGTTTCTTTCTTGACCTTTCAAATATAACAATCAGTCACACAAATTATCTTTTAAATGACAGGATGTGTCATTATGGGAACCCAAATTTTCAGACTTATCTAAACACAAATATGCACATAAACACATACTAGAAAAAGGAGTCCAGTTTGATTGAATTGGCAGTGTACAGGAACAGGAAGTGGAGAAGTAGACATTTTGTCCTTGGGACATGACACAAATGGAACCAATGCTTCGAAAGGAGGAGTGGGTTGACAAACAAAAAAAAAAAACACACCAACACATTTTGTTTACATGATGACTTCATTATCTTTTTTTTTTAACCACGTAATGTGTCACCTGTTGATGTTCTACATCATACACTACACAAAATAATGCCAGGAATCAATCTAGTTAGCTTCATGTCACAACCTTTTAAATGTAGCGAGACAAACGATTCAAATCTTTAAGATAATTGGGGAAAAAAATGTCTCAGGGCATTATTTGAACACAAGTGCGTTACTTTCCTCTGTTTTTTTCATTCTCTGCTTTTACCTCCAAGGATTAAAAACGTTATTTGTCCCCCTTCAGCCAGATCACTTTCTCAAGTTAATGCGATCATACTGCTACACGTGCAACACTTGACCTCTAAGAGGGGAAAAACAGGAGCAAAGAAAACCTAGTCACTTCACACAGCAGGATTTTTCAGCAGAAAGAGATGATAACCTGATCGTTGTATGTTGTCAACACTTGTCTTAGTTATGTTAAAAGGCACAAGTTGGTCAGATCACATTTAAAATCTAGATCAATTGTTCTTCTATTAACAAAGCCCATCTTTTCATGCATTTTGACAAAATTCCCTACATCTTCCTGCCTTTTCCTTGTTTCTTTCCTGAATTAGTGTTTAGTATTGTGTGTGCAGGCAAAAAAACAGAAAAATTTAACAAGCAAGTTACATTACACAAACAATTCTGGGGAAACGATAAAGAAAAGGATGTAGTATCCCAACACAACACTGCTCTGAAACCACTACAGGTTATTAGTATTATTATAATTCACTTTGTCATGATGAGAAGAGACTTGCGTTTGTCCTCCTCGGCAGGTCTGTCGCTGTTTATTGTCCGTTTCCTCATGACAGGTATTGAAAGCACTGTCATGGAAAATTAAAATGTCCTCTGAACTCCCACTGCCTGATCACGGAGGCAGAAAAAAAGGTCTGCAGAAAACATCAGTGATCTCTTTACAATTACGTTTTTTTCACACCTCAAACATTAGCACTGTTAAATCAAGACTATATTTACAGTCCAAATGCCCGCATAAAAGTGTTGTCCTTTGAGTCCCAACCTCATGCCGGAACATTTCTTCATTGGGTGATTAACGTTTTCAAAAAAGCTAATCTCTGTCTTTATGCAGACATCTGTTTTGGAATGTTGCATACTGAGTTGATTTGTTTCCAAAATGGTGTTGAAAAAAAAAAAAAAATTCTCAATATTCTGAAATCAGATCAAACAGGGTTAATACTCTAAAACAGAGAAGTCAAACGTATCAACTTGAGGGTAAAACTAATCACCAGAGGGTTTTATTGTAACATAGAAACGTTGTATGTAAAACAACTGACTTTGAACTAATTACATAATGATGTAGGAAGACAGTTTGTTGTTGAGCGTCAGCTTCAGTTATCACTGAGTCAAACTTCCCAAAAGCGTCAAAATGCAGCATTAGAAATGGGAAGTCGGTGTCTCTCCATGACATCAAGTCCAGGTCATCTCAAAGCCCTATAAGAGCGTGGGCAGAGGTGTGGGGGACAGCTGCTCCTTCGGTGCATATTTTGCGAAAAAGGGCAAGAAGACCGTGAGCATGACTCCGACAATGGCCAACATGTAGCCCCAGCCGATCTGGCACTCGCCGGCATAGTAGATGTCCGAGTCCCCGCAGAAGGACCTGACCAGTGATGAGTTCAGTCCAAAGGGGTAAACCAGCAACCCAGCAGCCATGATGAACACTGCAGAGAGGACACAAGACACGTGCTGTTAGACAGTGTGCAGTTCATATTAGAAGGGAACAAAATAAATGTCTATTTTCGCCATGTCAGATTATTTGAAAACGTTATCTTTTGTAGAATTTCAGATGGTTGAGGGTTGATTTGCAGCACTGAAAGTTCCTGTCACTGATTCTATGGGGTCGGTTTGCTTCCCAAAACTAAGGTCTGTTGTCTTTCTTGTCTGCAAAATATTAAGGTCCAATTCCAATGCCTTCGTGTTCTTACTTCCTCTCTTTCTTTCTTTGCATATATACGATAATAATAGGACACAGTTTATATTTGAGAGTGGGATGTGAGGGAGAATTGCCTAAAACCCTCCAGGGGTTTGAAAGGTGGCAAAAATAGAATTTCGAATAGAAGAGACATACTGTAATAAACATTTTAAAAGCACTGAAAAGTTCCTGTCACTGATTTTATTGGGTCTGTTTGCTTCAAAAATATTTTTGTGAAGGAGAAAAAAAGAATTTTACTGTGACAGATTATAATGACCTATGCCAAACAGGATGTATTGGTTGGAAGAGAATTTAGGGTTTGTTTGTTTTTTGAGCTGCTGTAATGGTGATTTTTGTAAATGTGATGGAATAGTTCAAGGTAGCGTATACTAAAATTGGGAAATGGTTAATCTGCATGGTTAAAATGCATTATTGCCTATGTTTCCATCCAGCAGGATGATAGTCTGGATCATATAAGCTGTGGCTCAGGATGACTGGAATTCTGCCGACTAGTAATGAGAGGTGAACTGTCATCAAACTACCCAAAGTCAGAGGATAATTCCAAATGGATCCATGGCTGTATATCTTTCAAATCTGTGAGGGACTGAACTTTTTTCATTTATACTGTAAGTGATAAAGGGGAACAGATTTTACAAATCAAATACAAATCAAAGTCTGTTGACAGCTATTGCGATGGTTGAAGCTGGTGAGCTGGATTTGTCAAGAGGCCTCAGATTTCATCAGGTAGTGAATGGATTTTCATTGTGTAATCTGAAATAGTTCACAATCTTTCAAATGAAACTATTTAATATCAATTGAACATGAGGGGGCTCACTGGAATATTTTTTTTATGTCCTTGGCTGAGAATCCTGTATCCTTATCCTTCATTAGTCCCAGTATAGGGTTACAGTGGTGGACCTTTAAAAAAAGTAAAGCTAATAAGTGCGCAATATAATATAAATATAAAATAAATATACAAATTCAGAAATATATAGATATCAAACATTCAGAAGTTAAAAAATAGAATTATATATTATATGAATAATCTGTCTCCCACAGTCCAAAAACATGCAGATTTGGGGACTAGGTTAATTGGACACTCTAAATTGCCCGTAGGTATGAATGTGAGAGTGAATGGTTGTCTGTCTCTATGTGGCCCTGTAATGGACTGGCGACCTGTCCAGGGTGTGACCCTGCCTCTCGCCCTATATCAGACGGAGTTAGGCACCAGCGCCCCCCACGACCCCTAGTGGATAAAGCGGTAGAAAATGAGTGAGTGAGTGAGTGAATAATCTGTGACTAGAATATATTATATACTGTACAATATGGGCACATTATGTACAAAGTAACAGGGGTTCATATATAGGATGTTGCACTGATTGCACTGATATTGCACTTTGTTTTCTCTCCCTCCTCCGAGTTTGTGCTCTTCCTCTTTGTCCCTTTTCTCCCTCTCTCATTGTTCTTATTTTACAGGTATCCCTGATTCCAGAGCTTCTACGCCACAGCTCAAATACTGCAACTAATATTACTATATATGATATTACTCATTACTGATAACGTTAATATTATCCTCACCCCCACTTAATCTACAGCTTGTCCTTTTCTGAGGGTCACATGAGGAGCTGGAACCAATAGCAGATGGCGTTGGGGCAAGAGGCATGTGACACACCCTGGACGATAGCTATGATGATAACTATTATATGATGCTATTAATGTTACTAATTTTTTTGAAATGCTTCTGGTTTCTGTCTCTCCTTTACAGTATCTCCTTCTCTCCTTTCCGTTCTTCTTTTCACCCACCTCTCCTTCATTAACCTCCTTCCCCTCCCCCTCCTTTCTCTCCTATCTCCTACCCTAACCAGTCGAGCCAGATAGAGTCCGGGTCTGGTTCGGTGAGAAGTATGTATTACACAGTTGTGTGATATAATAGAAAAAAGTGTTGCATGTTGTCTACTGAGGGCAATGCTGGTTGCATAGGCCAACAGCAGCAGGAAAAATCCAAAAATGTGCTGCATGGCCCACCGGTGAAGAATGCAGTGTGGGGAAAGGCAGACATGACATGCAGAGGGACTCTAAATATTCATTAATTATGCATCTTTTCCTAAATTAACAAAGGGGACCATGCAGAATAAGTCAGCAGGCAGGGGCTGCAGACATCACATGGAAGCTGAATATCCAGTCAATTTGTTATAAGCACTATTACAAAGAGAGACATTTCCTGTTAGGAGAAAAGAAAAGCTCTGGTCAGCGGAGACAGAATTCGCTTCCACCTTTAAAGACAGTTACTGCGAAGAGCTGTCCACACAGTAGCCACAAGGCAGCAAAAAAGATACAAGTGCTTCCATCATTTACTTCCTAATAGACTGGAGCAGCAGACAGTTTACTAACCTCACAACTCTCAATCAATGGTCTGCATTTTAAAGAACAGGGAGTAAAGTCGAGCTCAGCCAGACTTGTTTGGCGAGTGTAACAGTCAGATGAGTCAGTGCTGCAACTACATTCATCTGTTGTCATATCTCAACCAACAGACCCGTGCAGGATTTAGAAGTATATATAAAGTCTCGTTTCCATCAGACGGCACAGTACAGTTCAGCTCAGTGCAGTTTGGAACGGCAAACCCCGATCTGGCTTGTGTCTCCACCACAGGGTGTGAGGGCCCGTTACATAAATCACGTAGCTGTTCGTGCAGCTGCGTCAGGTACATAAATGGCGTGATGTTATACCAGTGCAACACAGTGGAGGCAAGACAGTAAACAAAGGGTAACAGCGGATGACATCTTGCATTCCATGTTGTTTACTGTCAAATATAAATCAAAACGGTAAAGAACCTAAACCACATTCAGCTACATTTGACAACATGCAAGTGTGAAATTTTTGTTTCGTTAATAATTTAAAAGGAGAAACAATCTTACATCCTAAAGACTAGATGTAGTACACAGCACTGTATGTAATAAGAAAGTTATTCCCAGAAACCAGTCTGGACCCATAGATGGGCTGTAAAATAAATTTACACCTTCTTTTTCCAGCCTTCTTCTTAAGAATTATGTTTTAAATAACATGCATAAAATATTGTTATTTATTTACCAAACCTGCAGTATATCTCATGGAACAAATTTGCTATTGTCATTGATTTACAATGCCAATTAGGGTTGCAATGGTCTGTCATCTTTTGAGTGGATTCCCATATAAAAATATTAAATTAAATGCTGAATGTGCAGTTCAGCTTAGTGCAGTTTGGAACAGTACACGTTGACATGGCTTGGGTCTCCACCACAGGCTGTAAGGGCCTGTGACATAAATGACATAGCTGTTCGTGCAGCTGTGTCAGGTATGTAAACAGTGTGATGTTATACCAGCGCAACATGGAGCTCGAGCAAGTGGAGACGTAGCAGTCCACGTTGTTTCTTTTTGGCTGTTGATTTTTCCCTCTTCGTAATACATAAGTGATGATTCTCTGTCAGCAACAACGGACTGCAGTGTGTCTAGGTCCACACTGTAGGAGCTGTCCCTCTGAACCTCTAGTACCCCAAATGAAGTGTTCCAAAAACTGGGAAGGGACAGATCAGGTATTTGGCTACCCTTTTCATTGTTTGCCAGTGGAAACACATATAAAAGTGTGCCATACCAAAAGCTTGGTGGCTAAAGTTTCATAAGTTAATTTTGATACATTTGTCATGTCCAGAGGAACTATGTTTTCAGGTTTTCTGTCTGTCCCATTCTCACGAATGAGATATTTCTAGAACTCCGTGAGAGGATCCTTTCAGATTTGGTGCAAACATTCACTTGGACTCAAAAGAATGAAATGGACAGATTTTGAAAGTCTTGTGAATGCATTATCTTAACTTCACTGACTATTCGTTTATTTTAGCCACTGAGGAACTAATGGAGGAAAACTTGTTTGGATGCTTATTCTAGACCCAAATGAACCGATGTCCAGTACTTTCTTCATATTTGAATGGGGAGATTCATTTTGTATCTGCTAAACCAAGCACAGGTAAATTAATTAATTTTCCATTCTTTCATTTGGGGCTCAACACAGTACTAATATTTCCACGCTGCCACACTGACCCGGTCATTTCCTGTAGCTTATCCATGTATGTTTTTTCATGCTGATGCTCCACCCAGTGGTTAAACAGTAAGACATGCATATGCTTACCTGCATTATAATTACAGTAAAACAAACAGAAAAAAAGACCAATTAAAAATTAAGAATGACATTATGGCTCAAAAGAGCATCCATTTGGCACAAATGTAGGACCCACTTGGACTTATGTATTAATGAGATTTGTGTTGCCATAAGTACAAGGTCCTGGTGGCCTCACAAAACATGTTTTTGCCTCCTGAACACGACATTTCTTCTAAGTCAACATGAGTACATTACCGTATATGAGTCTGGAGGAAAAAGTTGTAAACACTTCTGTTGGACAGTGGAGGGCAGCATACAACTGCTAGGTGGTAATTCTTATTCATATTATCTTTCAAAATAATAACAGTCTTAATAAAAATGCCCTTGGATTCCACAGTGAATTTAAGACGACCAGCGACTTGTTTGACTGCACGCAAAAGCTGAAAATTCTGTGCTCCGAAGTGCACACAGACGTTCAGACAGAGGGAGGAAAATAACAATTTGGAAAGACAAAACCAGACAGTTATCGCTGCAAGGCCACAGAGTCCTTTATGAACACTAAAGGAGAGACAATATCTTTATATGCTCGCTTCTCCCTTTTTTTGGTAAGGGTTTGAGTGTGCATTCATAGCGTGGGTGGTAGAGGAGAGAAAATGAAATAAAACAAAGGTGAACGCACTGTCCAAGCTAACAAAGTGTCAGTACAGCTCTCACAAACTAAATTAACCCAATAACCTTGAATCTCTGAGTCAGTGTTGGAGTGAGAAATGGAAAGCTGCTCACTGCACTGATGATGAGAGAGAGAGAGAGAGAGAGGAATAGGTTTGTGGGGCAGTAAGGTGTGTGATAACCTGCCGCCCATGTGTAACTCAAAATCAGTTTCATCAAAAAAACCCTTACACAGAATCACATCACACACACACGCACAAACCCGCACGCTCAAATCATATGATTACTCGTGCTGTATATCAGCGTAAATGCCTGTGATCAGCTGTCGAAATCTGGCGCGTCTGGAATATACCGCAGTCCCACACATTCACTCTCCTTGTATCGAATGCAGTGCTTTTCAATTTTATTCTTCCCAAGACATTACTAATAAAAAATTCAATTCTGTGAGCTTCAAGGCCCTGCCTTGGATCAATCTCTTTTGCCGCCCTGTGCTGACAGTCATAACTCTGTTAGCAGTGGGTGGGATTGAATTAAACTCCATAGGAAATGTTTGGCTCTCCTACAGTGGATGCAGCGCTCTGAAATTCAAGTTTTGCCATGGTGTTATCTGTTTGCCTGCTCCCTCTGGCAAAGAGCTACATCAAATATATTAAGTAAACTGATTATTGTCACCCAGGGCCAGACAGAGAGACGCTTAGCTGTCTAAAGTGGAAAACTACCACACAGTAAGACTTGGTGTACAGTTGCTCCGTTCTGAAGCACAGTGACACACGCAAACAATATACTAGTGTTAAAGAGACTAAGGATGCTATAGTGGCTTCACTTATGACAATGTTACAGCCAGTATAGGTATTTACAATTCAAATATTTGTTTGCAGGCCAAAAACATATATATATATATATATATATATATATATATATATATATAAATTTCATATATATGTGGGAGCTTGAGGGTTCTGCTGCGCAGTATCATGACTGTTCCTGTGCTTTTCTGGGCAGAGATTGTTGTTCCTGGAATCTGTTGGAGCCACTCTCCCAGTTTGGTAGTTGCAGCTCCTAATGTTTCTATCACCTCTGGGAGCACAGTTGCTTTTACTCCCCACATCTTCTCTGGCTCTTCTCTCAGCCCTTGGTGTTTCTCAAGCTTCTCATGTTACTTCTTCTTGAGGTTGCTGTCACTTGGGATTGCCACATATATCACTGTTGCTCTCTTCCGCTGCTTATCAACCACTATGTGACACTTTCTTAGCCACCACCACTGTTCTGGGACATCCAGATCCACTGTTTGGATCTGGATGTCCCATAGGATCTTAGCCCTGCTGATCTTAACCACCTTTGCAGGCATCTTCCATCTTGATCCTGGGACCTCCAGTCCAAACTTGGCGCAGATGTTCCTGTACACTATTCCAACCAATTGGTTAACGCATTCCATGTACACCTTCCCAGCCATACATACATACATACTGTGCATACAGTATATCCCCTGTAAACTATTGTAAAGTTTGCACAAATATTTACAGTCTTATGGGAGCTATATGTTATTTAAAGGACAGCTATTTTAAATGGTTCATAATAAGAAGTTATCAAGTGACACTGACATTGAAAAATAAGATGGGACAGGTTATACAATATACATTCAAGGCTTGCCGGCAGCAAGAGTGGACTAGAATATATTAGAATAGACTAATGCCCTGCTTATCTTCTCTGACAAGCCAAACAGACAGCCAGGTAGAGAGACCACCAGCTCCACCGGAGATGAAAGCAGCCAGGCGTGTAAATACAAAAACATTCAAAGAAGAAGCACACTGGACCTTTAATGTGTTGTCTGTATCTGTGTTGGTGGCACCCACTGCTTACAGTCACTCCTTAAAAAAAAAGTTCTTATCTGGCTGCTGTCCAAACAGGGACATTATCTGCTGTGACTCTTCACTGCGAAGACACATGAAAGTGCACACAGCATTAGACCATGGCCTTAAACGTACCTTCCTGAGAAATGACATCCACACACCAACCAGTGAGCAGTGAGTATGAACAAATACATATTTTACTACCCCTGCCAAAAGGTAATGTCTGCTTTCTTCCGGGAAAAGAGACAAACACAACAACAGCGACATAATGAATCGAACAAACCTTTATTTGCCAACACTACACTCATTTGCATGAGCTGCTGCTCATGTTTGTCACTGACAAAATGTAGTGAGAGGATACATATGCTGGAAAATAAAAAACAGGATTTTCTTTTTTTCTCAAGTATAAATGCAAGTCCAAAGCTAGACATCAGAATTACATTTACCAGCCGTTTTATTAGGTACACATGACCTAATAATGTGGCAGGAGGGGCCCATTCGGTGTGGTCTTTATACTTATTTGTAACAAGTGGTTATTTGAGTTATTGTTGTCTTTTTATCATTTCAAATTAGTCTGAGTGGGTTTGCTCCAGGTTCTCCTGTTTCCTCCCACAGTCCAAAAACATGCAGATTTGAGGATTAGGTAAGCTGGACACTCTAAATTGCCCAATGTGAGAGTGGATGGTTGTTTGTCTCTATGTGACCCTGTGATGGACTGGAGACCTGTCCAGGGTGTAGCCCACCTTATGCCCTATGTCACCTGGGATTAGGCACCAGCCACATGACCATCATGTGGAGGACAAAGTGGTAGAAGATGAGTGAGTGAGTGAGTGAGTGAGTGAGTGAGTGAGTGAGTGAGTGAGTGAGTGAGTGAGTGAGTGAGTGAGTGAGTGAGTGAATGTTCAAACAGTTGAACAGATATGCCTAATAAAGAGGCCGTTGAGTTGTATGGTGTGTGTGTGTGTGTGTGTGTGCGCGCGTGTGTGTGTGTGCGTATACACATGCATGTCCATATCCCTCTACGTTTTTCATAAGCTTGTGTCCGTTTTTTTCTTATATTTTCCACATGTAAGCATTTTCCAGGAATAGAACAGGTAAGCTGATTTCCATCTTGACACATGCTGGTAATAATAACCCAGATGTGATGATGCAAGCTAATGTAAATGAGGTGTTTATTTACAACAACAGCCCAGGGGCAGTAAATAGAGACTATGACCCATTTGCAGTACAGTCACTGTAATATTGTGCACAGGCATTTGCACAGACACACAATCGCGCACACGCACACAGAGAGTGAGAAATGAAACAATACAGGTGAACAGTGGCACAGAAACCCGCCAGAGAGGTCAATGCCTACTTCAGCAGCAATAAGTCCAAAAAGATTATGGTCTAAACTGCATAATTTGATTACTGTGTGTATTTGGTGGAAATGTGACAGCGTGTATGTGTGCGTAGGTTTGTGTTTCTCCCTATAATGAAAGCATAACAAAGGCCAGCACATAACAGTGCTTTGTCTCTAGGAAATTGCCTTTTCACTGGCTGCACACAAGAGATATATTCACTCTCCTTTATCTACAGGTGGATGAAGATTGGGCTGGACAATTTCTGTTTTCTCTCACACAGTGAAAGCACACTTCTTCCTTTGACCCCTGGGTCTGGCTGCACAGTCAGTGAAGCAGAGGGACATTCAGAGAGCAGATTTGACAGCGAGGTAAGAAGGAGCCACAGGTGGAGATAAAGAAACAGCAGGTGAATGTGTGAGTCTCCCCGAGAAACACCACAGATAAAACAATAACAGGAAATGGGCTGAAGTTACACACAGTACTTTACAAAGATAATAACAGATGGTCCACTGGAATCTCCTTTGTCTAATTTTCTAAATATGCAATGTAAGCTTTCTCGCACATTTCCACTGCTTAAGGAGGGCACGAACCACAGATTGTGAAGGTGCAAGTTTTTGGGAGTCGAACTCTCCTGGTCAGCAGGGACCTGACAGAGGAGCACAAGCATAAACAGCAGGGACCCCACCCTAATGTGATGAGCCGTGATGCTCCACTCTGCACAGTCATGTTGATTATTAAGCTCAGTGTGCCTCTGGGAAATTATGCTAATGACGTTCCTCTGACTACCTATGGTCCTTGAACTCTTTCACTAAAGGTGATCATGATCATGGCAACAACTAAAGCACGACTCACCAACGGGGAAGAAGGGAGAATGGAGAGATGGACGAATATGTTGCCAGAGATTTAGTGTCTCACCTTAGTAAATAGATCTACAAGTACTAACGTGAATTACAATAAATGATTACCACCTACTGTAATTACCATGTCGACGACGTGAAGTATTAAATAGGTCAAAAACTCCTTTAATGAATGAAAAATTGGAAGAAATATTCACTTGAACCAGAGCTCAATTACAGAGGGGCGACAAAATAAAAACGGTGTCCAAGTCCAGTCCTGACGAGCTCCAATAACATAAAATACCAAATAAAGCACACTTATAGATGAAAATCACAATAGAATGTAAATGTAGACAAAAGATAAACGTTATTAAAATTTACAAATGATTTTCCATTGAAATCAGCAGTATAGCACTGACTAAACGAGGGCTGACTCCCTTAATAATCCCTCTCTGGTTCTGTGTTTTCATTTAATTTGTTTATTTCTTTCATAGGTGAGGTAACTGGATGGGTGGTACTAATAAATGTGTCAATGGAGGAGCAGAAAAGACAGAACATATTATAAATTGCATGGCGGAATAAACGTTGCCCTCGGGCCTTGAGTTTGACATGTGTGACTTCAACTCAAAGATAAAGTTCTTCGACTTACAGTAAGTGGTCAAAAGCTAAAGGTCTAAAGGTCAGTGTGACCTCAAAAATCTTTTTACCATGTGAATGTTGTCCCCAAGAGCAGCCTCTTACCTTCAGACTTAATGAGACGCACAGATGGACTGTGGAGATATGGGTGGTTAAATCACAAAACATGGCTTGTTGCGCATTCAATTATTTGATTTGAATTCCGTCAGAGATCACGGGACAGGACATTTCCAACTGGAGTTTAGCATCACTGAACAGGACGGAACAGAAACAAATATTTTTCAGAACCACATATGAAAACATCTGACAACAGCCAGAACGTTTTCATGAACAGTCAAGTCGTTGATTTGGACTACTGTCCTTGTTCCAGTATACAAATAAAGGTGGGGAAACAATTTATCTAATGAAACTATGATAGGGGTTGATATGATCCTTTCCAGTGAAGTCAGAATGAGGAGGTTTCTGGTTTAGCTGGTAGGTAGTTGGCACCACATTGACCACATTCTGACTCTTTCTTCCATTTGTGAACTTTAAATTATTCATTTCTTTGATTTGACAGTGCATAAACTCTTTCTCCTGGTAATTCCAGCACTGGATTTCACTAGGTTTTCTCACTGATGTCTTTTTTTATATTACACGCAGAAATAATTCGACCCCGAATCACGTTAGACCAACTTTGAGAAATTAGTAAAATATCAGGAAGACTAACGTGTTTACGTGTATTTACGAGTCTGGTTTTAGTCACACTAACACAATAATTCTTTTTTTCTTTCATGCAAACGCACCGTGTTCACGGAAGCATCAATAACACAGTTTGGAGAGAACTATTTTGTCGGGTCAATCTTGCGTCTTTACTGGTTTAGAAGTGAAACAAGCAGAGAGTCTATGCTCAGAATGTCGACAAAGCTGGTTTGAAAGCACTGGGGAGTTTGTTCAGGAAAAAAGGTCCACTGCTGATGAAAACCTGTTGACCTTCAGAGCCGTACAAAGAGAGATCACAGAGTGAGCAGAGAAAAGAAAAGAAAAGAAAAGGGAAGGTGAGGAAATAACACACCGGGAGGTGGGAGAGATTAGCAGAGCAATAAAATAGCTTGTGTTATCTTTGTCGTGAGGCGGTCTGCCTGTGGACTGGTCGATCACAACTCAGTAATAGGTCTGTTTTTCACCGACTCGTTCAGGCTGCCCTAATCTCACACTCCCTTCAGTCCAAAAAGCATTTGGTCATGACGGGTTGATTGTGGCTCAGGAGGCAGAATGGGTCGTCCATCTAGTCAGGAGGACGGTGGTTCAATCATGATGCAGTGCTGAAGTGTCCTTGGGCAAGAAATCGCACCTGAAGGCTGTGCTGTTGGTGGTTGTGAGTATATATGGGTGATCATATTAAAAAGCACTCAGGCTGGACTAGTTTAGTACAATATTAAAGGGATAGTTCTCCCAAAAATGGTGATGCAGACGGAGGGGCGGGCGGCATTTTGTTCCGCCAACAAAACATTTTAGGACTTTCAATGTTGCAGACAAATTCAAATCAATTGAAGTAAATGGGGACGACTACTTTTAATAGTCTGAACACAAAAAAGAAAACTTCAAATGGCGACATAGTGCTCCTGTGGTGTCATTTCAAATTGTCCACTTCAGCCTCCTCGTCTAGAGCCGTATTCACGGCCTCTCGCACACAGTGCACAAGCTCTCACACGAGACGAGATCAGCAAGAACTGCCAATGTTTACACGCGACCAGAACTTGTGATACACACACAGACAGAGTGCTGCTGGAGTTTCAGCTGTCAAAGAGTACTTTTCTTGGCTTTAAAATGCAAGCAGCTCATTATGTACAGTAAGCTCCAGTTTTGTACATGCATTTTGTAAATTATATGATGTAACATGAAACTTTAACCTTAGAAAAGCACACAGATAAGAACAAAGTGTGCACTGGGGAATACAGATTGCTGTGTATTTCTTTGGATTCTCACCACAGCAGGCGATCCACATATTTGATTTCACCGATGTTTTTATGCCGGATGCCCTTCTTGACGCAACCCTCCCATTTATCCTGACTTGGGACTGGCACTAGGAAATGTTAATTCGCTAAAACCAACGGCTTTCTTCATGAAAAGCATTTGACTGTGACGCCGAACGCTTCAACGAGAGGATTATGTGTGCCAATGACTAAACGAGGATAACGAGGTAAAGGAAATAAAATCAAACAAGAATGAATGAACGAGAGAAAGATGCACACAGTAACATAATTTTTCACAGCCTCCAAACAAAGACCACTTCAATTGTGTGTCTCTCAGCTCCGGGAGCACAGAGCCATCTGAATTCATGCTTATGCCTGTAAACCCTCCATCCTGGGAGCCCTGCAGCAATGACACTTGAATCTCACACGCTGCACCCAATCTATCATTTTAATTACTTCCACTTCCATATCACCATCTATTTTTTTATGTTGCAAATTAATTTACACCTCCGAACAAATTGCTTGTCCTTGACTTCCTTATCCTTTATGAGGCAAAGCCGCAGCACACATGGGGATCTGTGTCAGAGTACAACCTCACACAACTGAACCTAATCTGTCTTTCAATCCGTACATCCATCCATCCCAATTCGCAGGTTGAATAAGCATAGGAGACAAAGTGGCTCATGTGCTCCGATCAGAAAATAAATAACGATAATACGAAAGAGAAAGAAAGAGGGGATAAGACTGAGGACATCAATCAGCAGAGAAAACTTGTGTGATGATGCTCTTCAGTCTGAGGAAACAACATCTGCGTGTCCCTGTGCTGCATGTGGATGGATGCTCAAGGTGATGTGTGTGTGTGTGTGTGTGTTCATGTGTGTACTCAGCCGCATGTCTGACATTAACCCCACGATTGTGTTGACAGCCTTTGGCCCTCAGGCTAAGCCCTTAAGCTGAGACCTCTCCTGGGTTCTGTAGCCGCCCCGGGTCCAACAAAGAATGTCAACCACAGAAGTCAGAACAACGTGGTGACACGGGTGGATGCACTGTACAACATTCAGCGATGTATGTACAGTTTACAACAACACGCTACATTGACTACGATTGATTACATGTCTTGTACTGGATGCTTTATGCAGAGTAAATGGAACCAGCTAAATGAAGAGCGAGTTCAAGTTTTTTTCCTAAAAACATATGCTTCTATGAAAGCATCATCGAGGACCCATAAACATATGCGCTCACAAATTGACTGCTAAGAAACCTGGTTGTCATTAAAGTGAATAGTGCGGTAACATTAGCAGGCTAAATGGACAAAACAGTAGAGTTTAAGACATGACTGTGAAGTAACAAAAGGCATGTAGTCATTGGGGGTGTACATCTCTTCTCTAGAGGGTGATTCGATATCTAGATAAATGGGCTGTGATATGATTCACTGTTAAAAGTTCCTTTTAATCGTGGAACGATTCGATTCAGTATGATACGCTACAATTTGTATGATGCATCGGCATGTATTTTTTAATTACAAAATAAGCCAAATCTTCCACTGCTTACCTTCAAACATGTATTTTATAAAGGACCTGAAATTCCTGTTTTTTGAGGTGAATTATGATTTTTGAGGTGAATCATTCCAGAACTCCCCGTTAGATTAGATTTATAGTTGCCTGCGTATCAGTGCATTTGTATCATTAATTTTATTATTTTTGCTTCATATTAGATTTTATATATATTGTGTATATACAGTATATAATTATGTGTAAGTGAATTTTAATGATACACAACTTAAAAAAGGCTTTATATGTTATATTTAAGATTTAACACGTTTTACATGTGGGCTCCCTTTTCTAAAACTGTGCAGCATTCCAGCACACTGTGCAAAAGTTTTACCTGCCCCTGCAAAAACACATGCATGAAACCAATGCCGAGGGTATAATGCATCTTTGTGAATACATTTACATTAATACACACACAGTAACTACACTACAGCTATTTGACAGTAGATATAAAGTAGAACTCATAACCCCCCTCTGTAGAACACCACGGGTATAATGAAAAGTGCAAACTGCATGAATTCATGAGGTGAGCTAAAAGAACAGGGTGCATATATTGCAAAGTGAATGCTACATATTTTTCAAATTGCAGAAAGTGTTGAACGAGCTTCCTTTGTCCTGGGGTTATACAGCTCACTCAGCACGTAAACAACCCTTGTAACTGATACAGCCCTGATACAGGATCTCACCTTCGCTGTGTAAATTAATTTTCTTGCATCCATAGACAGTTTTTAACAAAGTGTCACCTTGGCTATGTGTTGTTTTATATGAAAACAAAAGAAGCTCAGGAGCACTAAATATGAGCTCCCATTCATCAGTCTGTGTGTGTGTGTGTGTGTGTGTGTGTGGGGGGGGGGGGGGGGGGGGGGGGGTTAAATGTATGGTGTGCACACATAAGGTCTAAAACTAACAAATGAACATCCCTGTGTATGAATCTTGAGCTCAAGCTTTTTTTATAATACAAGCTCATAAGAACTGTACTGCAGAACCACCCGACAGCCATATTAGAGAAAACCCTTCATTTTGCTGTGTGCGTGTGAGACAGATCAGCAGGTGATGCGTCTGCTGTGAAACTGCATGTCTTGATTATGGTATTAGCTCTGAGAGTGGACTCACAAGTGCACACTTTAGCTGCTCCTGAATGACAGATTGCAAATGCCATAAAAAATATCATATGAAACACATTCATGCAGTAACATGCAGCAATGTAAAACATGCCATGTTTTATATATATATATATATATATATGTCTTAATGTCTTAATTCTTTCTTTAAATTGAACTTTATTTGACAGTATGAACTGTGTGAGTTTTTTCAATGTAATTTATTGGTATGTATTAAGTATTGTAATATTTGATTTATTTATTTAGCTTTACATTTATTTCTAGGTAGTTTGTTTTCTGTGTGACCTCGTGGGGGGATTGAAACACAGTATGTGCTACTTACACAATAGATGCGAACTCAATAAAAGAAACCTTTGAAAAATATATTGTGAAGAAGATGTACTGTAGCAGCAGCTGCACAGCACTGATGACATGAACCCCGAGGATCATTACCTGACAGTGCATACTGTAGGAACCTTTATGAAGAGCATGTAGCTGGCTGGGAGGTATGGAGGTGGTGGGGGGCAGGAGGACAGCAACAAAATGAATTCCTTCAGGAGACATTGGGAACCTACTGTGCTGCTGTAATGAAGCTTTGCCCTGCCAATGCTCCCTGACCTGCTGGCATTAAGAAAAAATGGAAACCATTACCTTCAGCCTTCACCTCCAATGCCTACCAAGTGGAGGAACTATGACATAGATGCATGTGTTGGGAATGGGAACAGGAGTGGCAACGAGGTAGAGACGAGGCATAGCCGGGGGTGGGGGGTTGGGTGGATACCGAGCACCACAGGATTCCTCCTGTATATGAAATATATGTCTGTCACAGCCATCACAGGCTGTGGTGGAATGTGCAGTGGGGGGTGTGTCATGTAAGGTAAAGCCAAACCGAATGTATCTTAAGAGCAAACACATCACGAAGATGCAGAAGATGCAAGGTTTAAATAAAAGATTGGATGGTTCCATTCCATCAGAAGTGTTTGTGCATGGATGCGAGTCACCATCTATATCACCTTCACCGCCATATTCCACCATCCCTCCTCCTCGGTATATGCATCACATTAGGAGGCGGGTGTCTTTGTTCGTCGTGGATTTCCGACAGACAATGGCTTTGAGGGCGCTTGTTCGTTTGTCTACATTATCCTACCTGGAGTCCGTTCCATTACATTTCCTCAGCTGCGTCTCAAAGCCATTAAAGAAGTCCATGGCACCAACAAAGGAACGAGAAGCTTTACTGTCTTTGGTCTGTTTGTCCATTGTTGTCTAGCCCCCAAAAATTGAAGTGCTACTGGCTGGAGATGACTCTACCAGCAGATCACTGGAATCAAGTTCATTACAAGAGATGGCAGTCTGCCACAGATTAACTTTATCTCATCGTTAGTCCTCCATTTCCTTTCTTCCTCCACTCTTCCTCTTTACTGTTTTAATGCTTGAAAACTTAAAACAACTAGATGTCGTCCATGTATCTGAGGAATGACATCATGAGTTGTGTGTGCAGGTGGTAAAAAAAATGCACCACAATCACTGTCTTTTGCCATAAAGGCATGGTTTGAATTAGGAGGAGTCAAGGGCAGCTCAGCTCCCCGAATATTCCCCTGAAGGCCTTTGAGACATTAAGTGAGACTCTGCAACATCGTCCATTTTTGTGTCACAGGTTACAGACTTTGATTCCTGAACAAAATAGCCTAATAATAGTAAAATATATCAATGTATTCGCTCAGTAGAATTTCCATCAATGCCTCCACTAATAAATCTAATGCTATTCCTGCTGTTGCCGCCAAAGGTTTAATGTTGTGTTCCCTCTTGAGGTTCTTCTCAGTGAGTTGGACAGCGTCGTTTCTGGTGTGTAGGCCGTGCTGACGGACGCACAGGTGTCTGCTTACTCTTTAAGAGAGCGATGTGATGTGTGTGTGTGTGTGTGTGTGTGTGTGTGTGTGTGTGTGTGTGTGTGTGTGTGTTTGTAGTACTCCGCAAATGACCAAGCTGCCACACACATCTACGTAAGCATGCATGTGACATGTTTAGTAGCAGTGCCACCTGAAAACAGGGCCCCTCCAAATGTCACTCAGTAATCCGCAAACTGACTGAAGACAATACAAGTCTACTCATACTAACATTTTCATTTCTGTTCATATACAGTAGATTTGGATTGGCCAAACGTTATGGCCTCTAACCTTAACAAAGTACTTACATGAACTCCAACCACAATCATTTAATTAAAAAACAAGTTGTTTTTATGCTTAACCCAAACCAATTTCAATTAATCAATTGCAGAATCAAAAGCAGAATCTTTTTTTTTTTTTTCATGGATGCAGATGAACAGGCAGATCCAGGATTTGTTTACCTTCTTTTTTCCACTCACACTCTGAGTGTCTAGTTATCATTGTGAAGGGATTACACCTGTGGCTGGTAGACTCTAGCATATATGAAGCCTTTTTGTTGTCAACTTCAACAAAGGAGCTCTGTTTAATTCACCAGTCCTCAGATTTGTGACTTCTAAATTGCAACCGCAGCTAAGGGTAGTATTTAGACCAATCTGCTGTGCTTAAAATCAACAGCACAATTTCTGTGGAACAAAGTCAAAATAATGAAAATTGGTGGCGCATTTAGGAGGACAACGGGGTGGTGCAGTGGTAAGCTCCCGGTCCTCTCTGTGTACGGGTTGTCTCTGGCTATTCAGGCATGTTTTTTTGTGATATATAAATTCTGCTTGAAATACCATGTTGTTCACATGACCTCAGTGTTTTTGAGCCATGGAAATGGAGACATTTGAAACCAAAAAACTGGTGGCTTTGTTTTAGTTAGAAAATTCCGGGGCTTCATTTTAGTCTGGATGGGGAGAAATTGAGACCTTTGAAAACAAT
Source organism: Brachirus orientalis (assembly GCA_016785285.1). Lineage (NCBI taxonomy): Eukaryota > Metazoa > Chordata > Actinopteri > Pleuronectiformes > Soleidae > Brachirus > Brachirus orientalis. The sequence goes on from JAFBJR010000139.1 coordinate 1,383,520, forward strand.
GACACAGTTACCCATATTTACTTACTTAGCGAACGAAAAGCTCCACTAATATTTACTTTCGCATTGTCGTCAGAAATCCCAGTTTGTACTTATTGCAGTTTCTAATTAACGGTACTTTGAAACCAAGCAAACATTAATAGTGAGATGATTTACTGTATGTGCTCAAACACTTGCTGGATGCAGATTGTTTTTGTTTGAATTTAAGCTATTTAAACTATTTCAAATGAAAAGTATGGATGCACACAATTTCAGCTGGTGATAGCAGAGGATAAAGAAAGAATTCATGTGTTTCCGTGTTAAGGAACATGAAGGAGTAAATAGGAGAAAACAGTCTCAGACTCAAATCTAACAAGGACTTATGAGTATTATGTATCTGATTGTGTTGTCTGTTCCCATCAGTGTGATAAGCTAGTGTCTTAGACAGAACAGATTTTTTTAAAAAGCTCTTTGATCTTTAGTCTCTTACATCTTTAATGAACATCACTTTTTGCTTCCTCTGCCAGCTCTGAGTTTAGTTCACAGGTGCACGCTCACACACTACAAATACAAGATCTTTTGAAGTGTTGCCCATGCAAATGCAGGAATAAGGGGGTTTTGGCAGTTTTTCTCCTCATTGATCTTCTGAAGTTTCTGTCTCAAAGCAAGATTCCACCTGCTCTCCAGTCCCTCGTCTTTTCTTTAATCCAACAAGCCAAACAGAAACCTACTCTCAGCCTCTCTGTGCTGATAAATGGCTTCCATCTCTCAATCGATCACATGCTTTCAGATCTGTAAATGAAAGCTTAGGTAACAAGGATGACCAGAGAGGTAATCAAGAAGACCACTGGGGCACAAGGAGAGGAGCACTAATGCAGTGAAAGCAATGCCTTAGTTACCATGAAAGCCATCAGTGCATCCCACACACACACATGGAAGCTGCTTGTCATTTGGTCCTTCTTGGGAACAGAGTCATGGTAACAACAGTCTGCCTCAGACTGACTCCTTCCTTTTTAGCTTTGTCCTCTATCTTTGTTCCTCGCTGCCACACACACACACACTCTGGATGTCAGTGGTCAGGGTCAAAGGGTGACCTCTGTTCATACAGGCATGACTGGGGCTTAATCATACTGACTCCCTGTTTCCCCCCCTTGATCGATCACATGGCAAAAATGAAAATCTGAAATACATTTGAGAAAATAAACCATAGAAACTCAGGAAATTGTCATTCAAAGGCAAAGGTAAGGAAACAACAGCAATTGTGACAGTTAATACCAGCATGCCATCATGTCTATTCTAACCAATGAAAACAGACATGATTTAATAATAAAGTTAATATTACCAGCTACTCGCAAGTACTAGTTATGAGCGAGTCCAGGGGAAAGGCTGGCTTCGCGTCATTTTGGAGCTTTTTTTAAGCACATACAACACCTTATTGTTATAATGCCAGACTATTCATAAATCCTGGTCTTATCTCTTACTTTAAAGCCTTTTTAATGACCTTTCTTTAGTAGTAAACCCAGATAGACAACTTCAGCTGGCAAAGTAGGTATAATAGCTTTAAAAAAATACTGATTTGGCAGATCTGCTGAAGCCAGATCATTCATCTATACTTCAAGTCCCCAGTATATACAGTATACTGTCATCAAACACAATGCACTCGAAGGCATATCTGGTGTAGGGACACCAGTCTTTTCACATGTCCTCTTGTCCAGACTGGCCTACTGAGCAATTTGTCAGGAGGAGAAGAGGAACTCATCATCATCACACTGTGATGTGAGGTCAGAGAGGTGATGCGGGTAGGTGGGTGGGAGGCCACTGGGGATCAAACACATCATGCTGGCTGCAGAATATCATGTCAAGCCCGCTACTATGTAGCATTCAGCAGTAACTGAATGATACTTGTTTTCTAGGTGCGAGTTTGGTTTCAATCAGCCAGCAATGTACAATCCAGTTGGTTTGTATTATTTATTATTATTTCAATTTGTGTACTTGAATACAGATTTCCAGTGGGTGCCACTGGTAGTGACCAGTCAGCACACAGAATCCTTCATAAGTTACTTTTTTGATGTAACAAGTCACCTAATGCATTAGGTCCTCAATTCAAGTAATTATTGTTACTTTTTTTTCCTGTACCTTTTTGCCTCTTTTGGAATTCTTTCCATTTCTGTGTCTCATTCTATTGACAAGCAGACGTATGCATTTTTATCACAGTGCATGTGCTGGCAAGCAGGACTATGTAAATGGGGCTGTTATCGTGTGCAAGAGAGTGTTCGTGTGAGTGTACATACACATTTGAAAATGCAACAACTTACTCATATACTCCCATTTACGATAACAAAGAGGTCTTAAATACATGTATCCAGGATTTCATGGGCTTTATCTCCACTCAGTTTCTCGGCACAATGGGTGAAAAAAAAAAACGGACTGAATTAATAAGCTTCATTTTTCAGAAGCCATTCGGAGCTGCTTTATTTTGGAGCTGCAGCTACACTCTGCATAGCCATAAGGGAGGTGCAAGGCCATGTGGTTGTCACACTGTCTGTGGGAGGATGAATAGGCAGGAGACAAAGCCAGGTGGTGGTCATGCTTTAATAACAAGGTGTAGGGCTTGTTATTTTTTTACAGCCTTAAAGCAACACTCATCTCTTCTCTGTGTACAAACATTCCCTCAGCCCCAAAATGTCTCATACATGTGTGGAAAACCCCATAAAACAAGAGAGAGAGAAAGAAGAAAGATCCTGGATTTCTATTATTCAGGCCACTGTGAAGATTTAGCCTCCCCACCCTCAGTCTCACACACACAGAGTCACACAATGATCCCAAAGTCATATAAGGAGGGTGCTCGGGTCCTGAGAGTCAAATTATCATGATAACTGGAACGTTCATCATATGGCACAAAGACTGGTTAAAGTCTCTAGTGACTCTATTACCAGCTTTATCACTAAGCAACAGCAGAAAAAACCCAGACACACAAACACAGAGGGACATGTGCAGCAGCACACACACACACACGCACACGTACGCTCATTGCAATGTCTCTGTGTCTAATTTAGAGGGTGTTTGACTGACACCACTTTAATGACCCAGAGTCTATGTGAGGACCTTAGATGACAGGAGTATGTAGAGCTTCAACAAGAAAAGAAACTTAGCAAAGCAGTTTGTATCAACTGCTGGACTAAAATAAAGGACTAAATAAAGACAAGTTTTGATTATATTATGGGGGAGATATTTGATCTATGGTGCTAAAGTTTCAGCAATTAATCTGCATCATGTTTATTAATTATATCATTGTGCATGCACGTCTGCTTATGATAAAGCAAACATGTTTATATTTGTATATGACACAGTTTGATTAGCTTATCCAAAAAAGTCCATTACATTCCCCTTAATTCCCATAATTCCCACAGAATTCGGATTATTTCTACAAGTCCCGTTCTATAGTTCTCATGGAAAGTTTCTGGAAATTTACTCTGAATTTTCTACCCCTATGCAACCCTCGTTCAGGTCTGAATTAAATACAAAGAATCTAGTGAATAAAAAGTGAGATACTAAAAACTAAGTCAGGCATAATGCTGCAGCTCTCTGGGAGTACTGAGTAGCATGTAATGAGAATAGCCATGCAGCTTTAGTCATGAAATTCCTAATTACCCATTAAGATGCTCTAAAAAGCAGCTACGAGACCATTGCAGTCTCTCCTCCAACAATCCCCCACTGGGCTGATAGAATAGAGCACAGACACAGAGGATCGTCTCCACCTGTGGGGAGAGCAGTCTGCCGATCAGATATCAGTCTCCACAGTTATGAGACTCTGATAAGGTTTCTCTGTCATTGCATGAGTCCAGCACACCCACACAAAGTGTGGCCCCCTGTCCCTTTTATGTTTCAGGTTAATTAAGATGAAGCTGTCTTCAGTTTACAAGAACGCAACCATATGTAGTTCAGATTATGTTCATTACGCTCGGCAGGATTTTGTATTAAGAAGATTGGGTTTGGGCCGAACAAACACAAATATACAAAGTCACACACAAGTGCCGGTGCTCCGTCATCATGTGGATAGCGTTTCCCGTCGTAAGCAATTTTCTCCTTGCTGTGTTTTGGGATAATTAAGCAGCTCAATTTGGCACCCATCTTGCTCTAATGAGAGGCGATGCACTGAAACTGTGCATGAGCAAAAAAGAATTTGTATAATTAGGGAAGACGACACAATTCCTCTACTGATTCACTCTTTTCTGAATCACAGCCCAGCAGAGAGGATGATGTCCACACAGGGTGCGAACCATCTGTTGGAGGGACAATTGCATGTCTCTGCCCACTGTTACACCTTTCTGCACTCCAGTTTGAATGATTACATTTACATTCATTAATCTTGACATTTGCAAAAGCACATAGATGTGGCTTTTGGCTTGTACAGGGTGTGTGATTAGTTTATTGATGTCTGAGTTTTGGGAACCACTGTGTGTGTTTAGTCCGTAATGATGGTGTCATTTTGCAGGAGGAGAAGCAGACAGAGGTGCTGAGGACTGATGCATCACATGTGAAAGCCTCTGACAGCCGCCTCATTGATTGAGAGGAAAAAACAAACTGAATATGCAGACCTGCACTCAGAGATCTGGATGGCAGCGTGTGATGAATGTGTGAAGTAAATATCACCACAAAACCATCTGTAAAGCTGGTCACTGTGAATGACTGGGCATTAAATGCCAGGCTGGATTCTTGTGAGTGACACAAACCAATGGAACTTAGTCAAACTCTAAAGTGTGACATGTATCCTTCAAAGAAACAGTCAAACTTTTGAGGTGATTCGAAATGTGTCTCCTTGGCCTTCAGACCAGATTTTAACATCTGCCAGGACAGATCCTATCAATAATGGACAGCAATAAGTTAGCACTTAAAATGTATCCTGGATTCTTCGCCTTCTGATCGGACATCGCTTACTTACTGGTGTCACAATGTGCACACATTAGGATGCAAATGCAGGATGTCACAGTAAAATAAAACAAAATTGCAAATGGAAAAAAAAACTCAAACAAAAACATTTTAACACAGGGAGTAGAAACATGGCAGCGGGACAAAACTAAACAATGTAAAATGAAACTAGCTGACATGGACACTGCGGAACACAGACTAAATACGCTAGGGAGGGCAGGGATAATCAGACACAGGTGTGACATAAGACACAGGTGAAACACATTAAAATCAAAAGGGTAGTCAAGACAGGAAGTAAAACTTGACTAGGCACACAAGGAAAAACCACAAAATAAAACAGGAAACAAGAAACAGTAACCTGGACACAAAAAAGGGAAATATTCAAGGTTAAAGAAAACAAAAAGAACAACAAAAATGTATTAAAACAAATAATTATTCAAACAAAAAGCGCCTGGATAAAGGTTGTGACACCTGGCAGCAGGTGAATTGGTCAGCTACTGTAGATGTGTGACTGTGAACTCACACATACGCATTTACCTGAAGGTTTGATGGTGGTCAGGCCTGATGATGGGAGCTGGAGGCAACTGTCACAGATTAGCAGAGTCACTGTCTGTCGTGGCTAACTACAGAGCAAGAATTGTTGCTAAAGTGAAGGTAGTGTGAGTGATGATCACTGAGTCCTACACTGTTGCATGAAAAAACATTGTCTATGGGGAGAACAACTTTGTCCAAGAGCTCCGTTTAGACCAATACTGTGGGTTGTATTGGTCCAACAACACAATACTGTGGTACTGGAAGGTTGCAAGGTCTCAACTTCTGATGTACATAAGACAAGCAATGCAAACCATTGTTCCAAAAATGCAGTTGTCAACGCTTGACGGTACTCCATTAGAAGAGATTGATGAGAGTTTCAGTTGAGACCTTCATCACGTACTGTATATGTGTGAGGGCACACTCACCTGACACTCAGCCAATGATAAAGAATGAAGACCAATCATGATGCTGCCTCAGATGGCACGTGAACAGCATTATGTCCTGTACTAATGGGATATTACTTTCTTTGCCAGCGGATAGGATTTGTTTATCTTGTCACTCGGTCATCACACAAACACTCGCTCCAAATGACCATGTCATAATTATATTCACATTCAAGTGTCCAAATTAAATAAAGGAGCCTTGGAGGAAGGTTCATACAGAGTATATGAGCCTGTGGCATGTGCCATCTTGTTTGCCTGTATGTTTTTTTTACTTACTTTGTAATTTTCATGTCCGTCTCATTTTCTAAATAGCTGAACAGCCAATCCCAGAAGCATCAATTCAACAAGCTGAAAAGACCTACGATACATTGCCTGCCCAGCAGCTAACTGTTGGGGTGACGTGTCCCTGCCCTACATTACTTTGAATGATAATCAAGACAATAAAATTGCTATATAAAACCAAATCATTGACCATTTTGCCACTGTATTGTATAGTAGACTGCTCAACTGTCCAGGATGAACCCTGTCTTTCCCCCACAATCAGCTGGAATTGGCCACAGTCCCTCCTACAACTAGCAAAGGAAAAGAGTGGAATTTATGGATGGATGGGGTAGGATTAAAGGAAAAATACGTACCTGGTGCAATTGTTCATCTGTGAAATCAGATTGATATTGTGCCCTCCGATCTGATTCAAGGTTTCTGCACAAGAGTCAGTCTCCATAGGCTAACAACTCCCACATCCCCCTGATGTCCAGTCATATAAAGTTCTCCTAAATGCGCAAACATGAAACTCACATTTACACTGCCTTACTAAATAAATATGACCATCATGGCCGTCATGAGCCAAAGCACGTCTGTTTACTTTCATCACCCACATCACTGCCCATGCACATCTCATGCCCAGCCTGTGCCCGTCCCAATGTACCATCTGCCCTGGCAGTCAACACTATACCACTATACCAGGCCAGGCCATCCCTCCATAGAGGAGTGGTTTGTGTGATGGGGGGGGGGGGGGATCCAGATGCACTTCAAACCAGCTGCAGCCTGTTGGCTATGTCACGGCATGACAGCACACCCCTGGATTAATGACTACCCCCCTCCCCCTTCTTTGCCTACTACTTGGGCTGCTGTCCCACTATCTGTGTGGTGCCTGCCAAGCCCATTATCCATGCACAGTTTAAGTCAAAATGCCACACGCTCAGTAACTGATCGATGGGGTCTTAAACAGTGGGGAGCCATTTAAACAAGCATGTGTATGTGCGAGAGTGTATTTGTGTCTATGTACAGTTTCCTTGCAGCCTGTGCTCCCGCTGCCATCTCATCTTTCCCAGCCGTCTGTATGGATTTAGGTGGCTGGCCTGTGGGGCAGGCACCATTGATTCCAAACAGCCGACCAATCATGCTGACAGACAGCCTGGTCAAGGGCACACCTTGGCTTTTAAAAGTCCTGTCCATGATGCACACGTTCACCTGGAAAGTGGAGCCCATATGGTAAAGCACCACTACAAACACAGAGTGACACGCAGCAGGCAGCAACTGTAACCTTGTGTGACGCAGACACAGGACAACCTCGAGCCACTGTGACACACACCTACAGACCAAAACAATGCTCTTTAAATTTTGATTCAATTTTACACCATGTTTCTGCCATATTGAAGGGCTGAGGAACAGATTAGAATACTTCTTGAATAGAAAATGCAAATGACCTTGTCTTATCTCAAGGCAAATACTAGGACTGCCTATAAAGAGGAGTGCAACCATGGTACTATATTTTCTGTGAAAAGTGCAGTTTCAGATAAAGAAAGCTAGAAACAACAATATTGAAAATTAAAAGAAACGATTTCTGTTATAAGACTAATATTGAAGATAAACTGAAAGTAAAATGTTTTGACTGAGGTTTTCATTCACAGTGTGACCTGAAATCTAATCAGGAAGTGACTATGTCAAACTTCTCCATTGTTGTGGCTTGAAAATGATGGGGTCGTCTGGATGGCAGGTGAATGTGGAGCTGGTGTTTTTAGTGTGGACGCAGCTTTGAAGAACATTGTTTCCTCCGTCTTGTTCGCGATATATGTTTATGTACGCCTGCGTGTATGTGCATGCATGATGCACGACGGTGCTCATGCTATGAAGACTATTCTTACAACACATTTCATTATAATGCGGTCGTTTCTCTGGCTTCTGTTTTGTGTGCGGCCGCTATCTCTTTGTTTGGCCTGTCCATTGTCACAATCACTAATAGGAATTCAAAGCTGTTCAATAATTCACACGGAGGTTGGTGGCTACAGAAAACTGTTAACAACACGTGTTCCCACTGAAATCCCATTAAGTGCAAATGTATTATTCCCACATTGCGTCTGTCTTAGCTTTACATACACAAATACACACTCACTACAAACACATATGGAGATATATCGTGATATTCCTAATGGCCCAGTGCTAAGTGCAATGTACCTGGAGGTCTGAGGCACTTTCCTTTATTAGAGTGGTGAAATGGAGACCCCCATTGTCCTTTGGGATGAGGTGCTAAACCCGGGGATATTACTATAATGGAGGTTCAATGAGGAGTAGATGCCATACAGGCTGATGTGATGTCTGGTGATGTGGTAAGCGGTATGCCAGTGTTCAAAGGGTGTGCTAGGTCCATGTGAACCATATGGACCAATGCCCCAATATCGCAGAACTCTTTGTCTGTCCAGTTGGTGGCGCACTTTTGTTTTGGACAAGGCAAAGGAGATTAGGATAACCAGATTATGAATGCTTGCTGGAGGTTAAATGAGGAGGTCTACCACCAGCCACACCTGTACAACTGATTACTCAAACAACACAAGGACATACATGGTGGTAAATTCTTGGCAAAGCCCCACTAATGCTCAGTGGTGGAAGCAGCCGCTTGGGGTTAACAAAGCAGTATCTGTTATGGGTGGCTTTACGGCAAGAGTCGCTACTGCTGCTAAAGTGATGGCCACGTGATGTCTGCCACTGTCAGGTGCACTTTCTTTCAGGGAGACCAGCCTTGACCGAGAGCTCAGGTTAGATGGTGTAGTGTTTGAGCTTAAACGTATGAATGTTATTCACTGATTACCTGGCATGTGCACTGCTGATTGAAAATTTCAACCTTTGTCAACTGAGCGAAGTGAACAGGATCCACATTACAGTTAAGTGAATGAGCAGCATTTCAGTTCAACTGTGAGATTGCTGTAACAGCAGCCTGGTCAAAGGGCAGTGATACTGTACCTCAATCGAAACATTTCTTCCATGCATATCTGATTAAATGTCGTCTGCTGCATACTTCCTTATCATGTACGTTTTGTTATTGGATGTGGAGGAGAAAAAATCCTGTCTGATCATATTTGCCCTGTATATATCTATATTTGAAATGGAAAAGATGAATGAATTAATGAATAATTAATTTGACAATTAGAATTGAATTCCATTATCATTCAATTCAATATTCATAAACCACTTTCCTTCATTCTTTATTATCTTACATATAGAGACCAGAAAAGAAGGACAAATTCATTGTTTAAATTTAAAATCAACAAATTAATTACTGATATTGGTAGAAGTAAAACAATTTATTTATTTATTTATTTATTTTAAGAATCAGCCTAAAATGAAGTAGTTCTCTGGCTAATGTTACTGTTTGGCAGTGTATCGGAGAGAAACCTTCATTATCAGTTGGTCTGAGTGAGACCATGACCATGCTGCTTTGGAGTAGAATATTGTGGATCATAGTTCAAAATATGAAAGAAGCCCCATGACAGAAGATAAACAATAATGTTTCATATTACTCTACATCCCTAGTGCTGTGGAATATTGTTTCATTTTAATAAGCACAGCCTTTCTTTACTGTTTCGGCATGACATGCATCTACACCAGTGCCTTCAATGACCAGCAGGGAGTGGCTCTTTGTCTGCCTGCCTGCACTCACCATGCTGTTGTAACACAAACACACACAGTCAAATATACACCCACAGAAAACACTCCTTCCATCAGCAGCAGTGCAAAGCTGATATGAAGAAGCTATATGGATTTCTGTTACCAAGCTGTTCTGGTTACTCGAGTGGAAAACTGGAAATGTTTAGGTTATGTCTTTGTTCCCCTTTTGATCTCTTTAAGGCAGATTAAATTGGCAGCATATACCACTTTTGGCAGAAGCTTGTATCATTTTTTTTAATCATCTGAAATTTGGAAGGAGCTATTAGGAAGCCTCAGCTCAGCGCAGAAATTAAATGCATTTTATGACATAAGCACCTGCTTCAGGAGCCAAGAAGTGTCACATTGAAACTGTCCATTTAACTCTAACTGACTGCTTCAATTGAGATAATGGAGCAGAGGTGGAGGGGCGAGTTAAGAAGCCCCTTCACAAAGCATAGCCACCCTTCTGCAAATACACCAAACTTCTTTTCTTAAGCACATACTTAACATATATTTACAGGCTTTTGCTTCATCTCCTCAAGGACATTTACACATAGTTTTATATTATGACTGTATTTTATTACCAGTGGGTGAGATCTTAATTGATCTTCCAGGGTCAGGCTTGTTTGGATAATATCAATCCACAGTGTTTTGTAAGGATCTTAGATATTTTACTCATGGAAAGAAGCTCCAAATCATACTCAAAGTCTGGGGTTTTAAATACATAGGGTGTCCTTGGGTTTAACAATTTGTGTTAACAAAACAATATTTATATTATTTTTTAAACCTTTACAGCAAACACAATATGACTTGCATAAAAAAAAGTCAAGCTTCAGTTTAGGGATGCACAATATTATTGGCAGGATACCAGTATCTGCAGATATTTGCTTTAAAATGCTCAAACCCCAATTCTAAAAATTTCGGGATGCTGTGTTAAATGAAAATTAAAAACAAAATGCAACAATTTGCAAATCTCATAAACCCATATTTTATTCCCAGTTGAACATAAACAACATATCAGATGCTGAAACTGAGATATTTTACCATTTCATGAGCTCATTTTGAATTTGATGGCAACAACACAACAACAACAAGAAGTTGGAACAGAGGCAAGAAAAGGCAACAAAAGGCTGAATAAATAAATGGCACAAATCAAACCTAATTTGACAACTAATTAGGTTGATTGGCAACAGGTCAGGAACACTGGTCCATCATGTTACTGACCTGTGGGCTTATGAGATTTGCAAATCATTGCATTCTGTATTTATTTTACATATGACACAGTGTCCCAGCTTTTTCAGGAATAGGTCGTGTTATAGGTAAACAAGCCAAGATCAACCGATATGACTAATGACTAAGACAGTAAACTGAAAAAGCTACCACTTCCTTGACATTTACACTATTGCCCTCTACACTTATTATTTTTGATGCTTATCTATTTTTCATAATGAAGAAATTTACATGTGCTGCGAATGAGTATGAAAAATATTATGATAATTTCATTAAAGAGGAAGAAAAATTACCTCTACATTTGGGCGGAAGGAAAGATAGAAAGAAATATATATCAGTATCAGTTATCGGCCCAAGCACTCCCCATATATCGGCATATCGGATATTGACAGAAAGTCCAATATCGCGTATCCCTCCTTCAGGTAAATCTTCCAAATATGCTATAGATTTAAAAGGTGACACATGACACCATTCAAAAATGAAATATCCTACCATAAGAAATATACAAAAAAATACATGAAACACAAGATTATGCATGTATTACATTTTTTCTAGTGGACATAAAACATATTTATTAATCCTTCTATCTATAAGGTTTATTTGACAAAGAAAGACACATAGGCCCAGACAGGCAGCAACACATTTTACAGATAGACACATAACAAATTACACTACAATTTAGAGAAATATTAAATAAAATAAAAAATAAAACTAATACATAACATATTCATAAAATAATAAAACATGGAACAATAAAATTTAAGACAAATGTATTGCTGTGTATGGTTTACAATTAATAACAATAAACAAACAATTGTTAAGCCCTAGTTCTTTGAAAAATGCACGCAGTTGTTTTGACAACCAAAGCTGTAAAGAAGCTGCAGTCAAGCAAACCAGCAGGTCCAGTATTTTCTGCTAGTTTGCTTGAGGGCTTTCTGTGACCCGTTCACAGAGTAACCTTCCCCTTTCTGTTACACTTCACAAGTTTTTCTCCACTCCACCTCAGGCCTGTAAGACATTTGTCATTTGTTAGGAAAAATCTGGCTCCAGAGCAAACATGTAAAGCACGCGTTGCTGTCCTGTCAACAAACCTGCACCAGCGTGTGTCTGTGACACATTAGCAAAGCATCTTTATTGGAGCTATTAGTGTGCAAGGCGTGCGACTCATATCCAGACAGTGTTAATGTGAGGTTAGATTGATGATGATGATGCTCGACATCGAGATTTGGCATCTGATTTTCTGGGGTTGACAACGACGGCATCATTTCCATAATGAAAATGAATCCTCAGTGCCTGCTTGATGAGCTGATGGCAGAAGAGAAAACAACAAGTGTCTTGTCTTCCACAGATGAATAAATGGAGGAGAGAGAAATGAGTCGGTCCAAGAATGACTCCATCTCCATTTGTATATTTTTCCTTTCTAATCTTGCTTTTGTAACTAAAGCAAATTGTCACAAATCTAAGACATTTTAAGCCACAACTCTTCAGCCTAAAGCTTTCTGTCAAAGAAGACAAAACCTCATCTCCCATCCACATATTTCCTCACTCCCCAACTCTGAACACTCTACCTTCTAGCTTTATTGCCAGTGAGCGACTCCGGCTAGATGAGATCCCCACACAGCTTAACATCTGGGCGCTTTGCTGCTGATGCCCTCATAAATAAAAGATAACTCCTGCCTACCGCGCACAGTCGCACTGGTATAAATCATGTATATGGATTTTCACTTGGCTTTCACTCTCTCTTTCCCTTACAGTCTCTCATCCTGCTTCCTTCATCCTGCCCCCTTTTCGATAATTCTTCATCACTTCCTTGTACATTGCTTTGTCTTCAAAACCCGGCACAAAATCCACAACACAAAGGAAGATGGAAGGTGAAAAAGAGCTTCATGGTGGCAGGAAGAGAAACCACTTATTCCTGGTCCACCTCTAGTTCAACCTTATCACAGCTTCCTCAGTGGTCAGGGTGTCCAAGCACTGCTATTTGCACTTCAGTAAGATATCAGCGGTAACATTATCTTGTCTTCTCCTAAAATAAAGTTTAAAAGGGCATGAAAATAAATGTGGACAGATGGAATGACACCTGAATTAACTGAATTATCTCTTCACCTTGAAGGTGCCAACAATGGCAGACCCAACATTCAACGATAAAACTGCAACGAAAAGGCAAATATACATTTTTAACACAGATTTCTTTTTATTTTCAATGTTCTCAGCAACATGTAAAACCTTTAATGACTGCAGGCACAATGAAGGTGACATGTAATATATGGGCCAATAGAACTTCCTGATATAAAGACATGTTAAAATCTTTCTGACAGTGTTATAAATCCTTCCATTTAAAAGGAGCACTCCACGGAGCTTCTGCTTTCATTTTGTTCTTATTTGTTTTTTATTTTGTGTCCTCCAACTCTCAGAGAAATACTAAATTAGTGGAGTATCATTTAAATTAGCTGGGAGTGTTGAAATGGCTATAATCAGTTTTTAGAGTAACAACAGCATAACTACTTGAAAAAGTTTGGTTTGTAGTCATGGTTGCATTTTCCATCGACTCTACAGAGCTTTATAATGACTTTCTGCTCATAATTATTGGTTTTCAGGCCCAACATTTGACTGCTAGCTAGAAAAAAAAACAAGGAATTTTTGTGAAAAAGCCCCTACTGTGCATATCCTGCATTAAACAGCAGACAAAGTTTTTAGATATTTTACAGAGGCTTTAAGAACAAAACCAAAAGTAATAGGAGGGTGAGTATATACAGTACATTGACATATACTTTGGTTCCAGATGTGTTAGTATCATAGAGGAGTGATTATTAATTTGACTCTGAATCATCAATGGTAATCTTAATCAATGATGAAGACGCTTTTACTATACAGATTGAATAAAGAGGGCTGGCCCCCACAAAAATATGTGAAGCAAGCTGCTTCTTGCATGAGGTAAAACAAAAAAATAAAACTGGCCTACAATAGAGTCCCATTCCAGACAGTTGCCTTAAAAGGCTAGATGTCGGAAACAATGCAAGACATGATGCTGCAAATGCCAAAAATCAGGATTAGGATGCACAGATACAGATTGATCGGATGCTTTGCATGAATACAAGGTGATTTGCCAAAAGATGTAGGCATTCCCGAAAACTCTTTGCTGTCTTTGCTGACTGCACTTTAGAATTGTTTAGTGAGGAAAAAATAAGTCAGACCAGTCAACTTATATACATACATGTATGTATATATAATTGCCATTACTTGACCATAGCTGTCATTATTGCCAATTTTTCTGTTGTCTTAAATCACTCATGTTTCATACCTTAATCATGTTATAAAGTCAGGTTTCCAACTTACATTTCTCAGAAATACGTCTAGTCTAACAATTAAACCTAAAATTAGGTACATGGTTTTCAAGAGTCTTTCCAGTCACTGTATCTGCGTTCACACACTATGATAATTCACCAGGAGTCACCCACTGATATGCTTTGTTAAGAAAACACCGAGTAACGACGTGGGGGAGGGTGCGTTGTAACCAGGCTTATGCCAGACCACAGACCACACGATATTTTGTCTTTGACGATGGTCACCATGTCAGATTATCAACTGACAAGACTACAAGTATGAGAGCCAACAATCGTTGTTCATGAGTTCATTGGGTCCAACAATGTGTTGGTCGAGATCAATTTGCTTGAAAATCAGCCTAAATTCCTGTAGTCTGACTCCGACATTAGTTAAGCTGTTTCATGTCCACAGGTCGACCGTTTTTTAAGTGGTATTTCTTTTTCCTTCTCACTGATGAACCACACCTTCCTGGCCTCTGATTGGCTGGAGTAGCAAGAAATGTCTCAGAATTAGATAAAAGTTTGGGCAGGCCCGAATACGAGATCTGGGAGATCAAGGGTCTGCAGGCATTGTTTTCACACTCAGCAACTGCCGATCACGAGCCAAATCACGGGTGATTACCGTTTTTTACCGTTGTGAAAGTCGTAGTGTGAACTCGACTTCCATCAATGTAACAATGCGGCATCAAACACAAACAGCAAACAGCAGTAAGTGTCAAGATAAATAAAAATTACAATACTTTTTAAAAGCATTGACTAACTTACTTTCTAACTCACTCTTTTAAACATATACGATAAACACATACCATAAAGTTTGAAGTATGAGGTAGATATTGAAGCTGATTTAAAGCCTGTCAAAAACAGCACTATTTTCTTACTAAAATATTTTTCAGATACAAAGTTTTCAATATTTATAGTTTCAGAACTCAGAGTTTAAAAAGCAGCAGGCATCAGGGCTTATTACTTCAAAATCTGAGCAATATTGGCCTGGCCTACTAATAACTGAGCTTTATTAACAAACAGCACGATGCTTTGTTGATGCCCGAGGTGAAATTCTTTGCCAGAACCTCAGTGTCATGTTAATGTATACAAATGAACACAAACGGTATGTGTGGTCATGAAGGAACAATGAACGCAGACGGAGAATGAACGACGACCACACAGGCGTCACACAAATCAAAACAAACAAGCTGGATTCCAAAACTGTGTCTCAGGGTCTGTTAAGAGACAAGAAGAGACAAGTGATTGTGAGCCTGATGGCTTCTTAGCAGTCTGATGTAGTTAATCTACAAGGACAGGAAGTACAAATCAGCTTCAAAACAACAAAATAAATAAATAAAGAAAGAAATAAAAATCCTAATTATGTCAAGTCTCCTCTGGCTGATGATAAAGGATAATTACTTTTTTATTCTCTTCGCTAAAGCCAAATATGTTCCCTATGATGTGGTGATGTAACCTTTAACAAACACTGTGTGATTGATGAGGCGTGTCATTTCCAGCCTACAAATGATTAGGGATCACATATCCCCCCCCCCTCCTGAAAACACACACACACACACACACACACACACACAAAGACACACACACACACACACACACACACACAAACAAACCCATGCCCCCCCCCCCCAACCAGTTACAAACAAGTTTGGAAAAGGAAAACATTTCATTTTGAGATTTTTCATTACGTATAACATCAGATACTTACATCTCCAGTGCATGGGGACAGAATACAATTACGGAGACGACGCTGCTTCATCTGTGCTGAGCAGGAGATGCAGTCACATCCACAACGATCGTTTCTGACATCGACGTCAGCCACAACAATGCTCTGCCACGTCTATCTGTCCTCAGTGGAGAGACACTCAAACAGCGGCGATGCCAGTGATGAATGAGACATCATCGCACGTCCGATACGTATTTCTCATTTCCAGAGCAAACAATGACAGACGTCTGAACTGAATATTGCCTCCTGAAGGAACAGACGCAAGACAACTTACTTAGTAAGGAGGGAGAAGTGGACGCTTTGTGAGAGGAAACGTCCGTTTTGACATACTTCAGCAGGAAAAGCACAGGTGTTACTGATCAGATTTACTTCACATGAGTCAGGACCATGTGACAGTGAACCACAAACGGAAGCCATTTCATGGAGCCATCATTCATTTAATTATTTACACCTGTGGTTTCCCAGTGTGGCCTGTTTAAAATGGCTGCTGTGCAAAAGGGACCGTTCCCTACACATAAAAAAAAAATACTGGGCCAGCTCTGACCCACTTTAGGTCAAAATGGCAGTAAAGCATTGCCGTGTTAACTTAAAGGCACCAGTAATGCCCATAAGTGGTTGTTTTGACCCACTTTTCTGTTATTTCTGTTGTAGTTATACTGAATTATGGTACATGTTGTTTTGAAGCGCTATTTTAAAACTTTTAAATGTCACCATATAACCAGGCAAGTTTTACTGTAGCAGTTTTTATAACATTCCAAGGTAACATGACTCAAATGCAGGCAACAAGCATGAGAGGAAAAATAAACACAAACTGTGTTTACTCGTCAAAATAAGAGTTGCATACACAGAGTCAAAAACACACTGGGGAAACGCAAGGGAGAATGTTGGAAAGAAGTGAAAGTGAGTACAAAATACACTCACCGGCCACTTTATTAGGTACACAAGACACCTAATAAAGTGCAAAAAAAATGGCATCTGTTATTGTCTTCTGCTGCTGTAGCCCGTCTGATTCAAGGTTTGATGTGTTGTCTTTTCAACTTTGGTTGTAACAATTGTTTAATTTGCGTTACTGTTGCCTTTCTTTCATTTGGTACCAGTCTGGCCATTCTCCTCTGACCTCTGGAAAAGGTATTTTATCCAGAAACAAAATAAATCCTGCTTGCTGGATATTTTTTCTTTTTTTTTTAGACTATTCTATGTAAACACTGGATATAGTCGTAAGTGAAAATCACGCTGAGACCAGCTCATCTGGTATCATCAAACAGGCCATTTATGTCCCTTAAATCACCTTTCTTCCTCATTCTGATGCTCAGTTTTAATGAAGTTGGTCATCTTGACCATATCTACATGTATAATTGCAGCGAGTTGCTGCCATGTTATTAACTGATTAAATATTTAGATTAACAAGAAGTTAGCTGAGAGGATAATGAGCAACATGTGGAAACAATCAGGCATATAATGACTGTGGCAGGAGTAAAGGTGGAACCAGACATGAAACAGAAAACACAGGTGATGGTAATTCCACTAATGTGAAACATCAAGAAGTAAAACAACAATAGAATAAAACAGCTAGTGAAGTCAACATAATAATAATAATAATAATAAAATACCCCCAATGAATGCAAGAACATAGTGCACCACACAAACACAAAAGTCCAAATAAATGAATACACTTGAAGAAAACCCACTAATCAGTTTTATAAATTTACAGTAATCTGTACATTAGTTTAGCTTCCATCAGCTTGTTTTAGTGAGCACTTTGTAGATGAGATTTGTAGATGAAAACAAACAGAAATGTAGAAAATTTTAAATACTGCGTCAGAGTTTCCCAGCTTGACGGAGTTTGAAAAGTTTGTGTGTCAATTAAAGGTAAATGCAAATAAGTTCAATGGAAAGAGATTCTGCAAATAAAGGGTGATGTTTAGAAATCTCATGACTGAAATGTCCCTCCATGTACTGGAAAAAATGATAGACACAAGTGAAGGTGCAAGAGGAAGAACGTGTGGACTGATGACAAAACCACAACGTTTCTTAACTTAGTGTAAGATGCAAATATTAATACAAAAGAAGAAAATATGACTAAATATATAACAGTTACTGGCACTCTTTATTCACTGTTTATCATCAGATTGTACCTTCCTGTCCTTCTTTTGTGGTGACATGGACTTCAACTTTCACACCCAACTCTAATAAATCGCTTCGCAGCACTTTTTTAAAATGTTGAAATTTGCTTCACATTTTAAAAGACTTATTAAATCCTTAACAATGGGTCAAACTTTGAATTGTATAGAAGACTGAATTATTTGATTAAACAGGAACAATAAGTAAATAATTAGCCATCAATAATTGTGTAATAAGTCACATTATCAAGCAAAATAATATAATATATATAATATATATTATATAAATATATAATTAATATATATAATATAAAAATATAATATAAATATATACAAATTTAATACACACACACAAACATATATGTATAAAAAAGTTCCTGTGTTTCTTCCAGCATAATAAATAATTAATATTCGTCTCTTGATTTTTAGTGTCATACAGCCAAAAGATAAGTAAGTAGATAAATGTAGGAAAAATGGGCTTTAGGCATTTTTTAACATAGATTTTTTACTTTTATGTGAAGTATTATCCACCAAACAAATAATTAGAAAATTTGCGCCAGATTATTTGGAGACTTGCCTTGGATTTGACTGGTGAACCAAAGGTAAACTATGCACAGACGTTGTGTAAAATATTGCATCTGTACTTATTAACCCACTGTGACCCGTTGATTTTTAGTGTCCAAAACGCTCATGAACCTGCAGCAACACTCGAGCGAGAGAGAGAGAGAGAGAAATTATCCTTTTGACCCTCACATCTCAAATCTTCATTTCGGCTTAAGGAACACTATTAACTCGTACATCCAGCTTGACAGTAAATGAAATGAGACAGCTCCCCCTTCACTCTAACAGCAAGCGTAGAGTACACTACATGTCCATATCTGCTGTTCGCTCCTCAGCCCTGACACTTGACAAATGTTGGGCTTCCCTCTAAACCTGGTTACTAGCAGCTTGTCCAATGGCAGCAGCTATTCGCTGTTTAATACCACCAAAAATCCGATTATGCTTTTCGCGGCTGCATTTGCCAGCCGACAGAGACGGATGGAGATTATAAAATCAGACATTGGCCGAGCGGAACATCTTTTGAAAGGTTAGGAACGACATAAAAACAGCAAGGCTCACAGATTTCTGTGGTTAAATATCGCAGCATTCAAGGTCGAGGGAGTCAAGGTGAAGGAGATGATACAGGAGGCAGTGCAGGCTGTTGGCGCTTCATCATGAAATGACACCGAACAGTTTGAGAGACAGACACTCTTATGTGATGGATGTAAATTTTCTTTGTGGTGGTCATTATGAATTATGGTGACAGAGACGGGGAAAAGGACAAAAAGACAGAAGTGAGATCTAGTGTGGAGATAGGAGGTTTTTCAGAAAATAGTTCCGACTTACTTATATTATTTTGATACACAGGCCAAGATGTTCCTAGAGGGTTTTCCACACTAGGTCACATGTACAGTAAGTTACTGACCATAAGCAAAAAAATGGGCCTGGCCTTTACATTTAACCAAGACTAGGTTAGTCAGTCAGTTAATTTGACTAATTCTGCTAATATCTGTTATTAATAATAATATTGAACTTGTATATTTACTAATGTATTTGCCCAGGTATTCATTAATTTCATGACTATCCTAATTCAGCAATCACTCTCATAATTCCAGGACACATCATCTGTAGTGCACCCTAGATTTTACCCCACTTTGGCTAAAATATGTAATTGTAGTTTTTCTGCCATTTATTGCAACTGCCATTTTATTTGGGACGCAACTTTTTTAAGTCAAAGTTTAGTTTGAACTTTTGTTAAAGTTTATAAACAAGATGGGGCAATGCCACAAGATATACCGTCAAAATATAAAGCTCTATACTCTAATGCAACAGGGAGAACCTGAAGAAATGAATTGCCATAAAGAGAATTATTAAATTGCTACTTGCCTCATTTCAATTTTCAGTTTTAAACTAAGATCATTAACTGTTCCGTCAGGGTCTGGCTTCCATGCCTTTATTTTGTTACTTCCTGTGGCTTCCTGTGTTTTTTGTTCTTGATTCGTCTTGTTTTGCAGCACAGTGGTTACCCGATTTGTACCGATGTGTGCGAAGTATGACAACTTCCCGTTAGTGCGTTTGTGTTACGACAGTTGTTAGGATTAGGGTAAGGGTTAGGTTTAGAGTTTGGGTAAACTGTCATAAATAGTTTTGACAGGAAGTTGTCATACTTAGCACATGCGCAGTGCAAATCGGGTTCCCGGTACAGATCGGGTAGTGACACTCATCAGACCTACTGCTTTTATAATCCCTGGTTCCATAGTTGCCAGTGCTTAGAGTCACGTTATAATAATAACAATAATAATACATTTTATTTATGTGGTATTATTCTCGTTCCCAGCGTCTATGCTATTCCTGTAGTTGATCCGTTTTTCCTTTTGCGATTTTTCTAACTCCTTGTTTTTTCTCTCCCTTAGTTCCCATGAACTCTGAAGATTCTGTCCAGCAGGCCGGCCAGTCTCTGCCCCTTTTGTTTGTTCTTACAGTAGCCGGCTTGATTTTTTGGTTTTCTCTTTTTGTTAAGAAATTGTTTTTACGCACGTTTGGACTTCCACTTTTTTTGGGTTCAGTTTAGTTTGGACATTAATCATAACATGTTCAGCCCTATTCACTGGACATCTTATTAGGTACATGTATATGTGACAACAACTAAATGTCGTCTTATTCATTCTTCTATGACCTTTGGCATTAACAAAGTCATTTCCACCCAGAGAACTGCTGCTGCTCACTGGATGTTTTCTCTTTTTCCTACCATTCTCTGTCAACCGTAGAGAGGTTTTGCATGAAACAGCTTCTGACGCCAGCTACGTCATGCTGAAACCTTTAATCAACTTTCTTTCTTATTCTGATGCTTGGTTTGAACTTCAACAGGTCATCTTGATCATCTACATTACTTAGTGCATTGAGTTGCTGCCATGTGATTGGCTCATTATATACTTGCTTTAGCAGAAAAGTGTACCTAATAAAGTGACCAGTCAGTGTTGATGGTTAATCTGTCCAGGAGGTTTAGTGAGAGCACAGCAGTAAACACAGTTTACAATCAGGGATCAATTCAAGGTGATCAAAAAGTAATTAAAGCCATTTCCGTGAAGTTTTATAACTTAAGAGTGTTGGACAGATCCATTGTTTGTCACCTGTTTAGTGTGAATGTGACACCACCACACATTCACTTTAGACAGTATCACTTTCACAAAAACACCAGTGAACTCTTCCAAATGTGTTTGCCAACACAACTAAATAAAGGGTCCATTCCAATAATCACATTCCCCCTCTTGTTTTGTCTTCCAGCTATTTTCGGAGTTTCTGGAAGGGTCCATTCAGAGAACGGGGACCATTCTATCTTGTGCTGAAAGGATTCAAACCATTGCTTCCACTCCTCAATGGCTGAGAACTTGCCTGCCCGAGCTTTCTCTGAATAATACAATTAGCCATGGGAGCGACCAGGCCCGGCCTCCTTCACATTCAGTCTGTGTGTTTGATGGCCGGCCAGCCCCATGACTTTATCCATACACACTATCAGCCTATTGCCATGCAAAACAGCAGCTGATTCTCCAGCCCTGCAACACCACACACCACAGCTCCAAAAGAGTTTCCCTTCTTTAGCACTGCTTTGTTCCACAGTTACTAATGCGTGTCATTTTTCCGCGAATGAGGAACGGGGACTGTGTGCAAACACACCTCATTCACTTTGAGCTATTATAGGATTTTGGCTCATATGGCGGGAGGAAGATTTGTAATTGTGGCTCACTGGAGGAAACAGTGGGAAAGCAGTACGGGAGGGCAGAGGAGTTTGTGGAGCGTAGTTTAAAATAGAAAACCAAAGAAAAGCAAGAGTTTGTGGGACACAGCTCAGTTTAAGCACTGCCAGACTTTGCTTTCTTGAAAATGCCATTACTCAAATCACGGTAATACTTTCACATTAAAATGTTTTTTAATCACAATCGAAAATTACTATATAATTACTCCCGTAGGTTTCACACACATTTTCTTTGTTATTGCATTTATAAAAGGGAATTTACTAGAGAATGGAGAAGCTTTTACAAATGATCTCCTTTATTTAAAAAATTATTACCATCCTGTTGCCATTGTCTTTAGTTTACATAAAACATAAAACATAAAAGTTTACATAAAATAAATGTATTCAAACAAATATTCAGCGCCACACGACTCTCTCTGTGTTTCTCAGTATGGCTGTGTCTGGATCGCGTGTTGACATGGTGAGACTGTTCTTCAGTCATTTAGTCTCCACAATAATGTCAAGTATGTCAAGTATTGTCCTTCATAACTTCAACACATGATTAAAAACACTCAGGCTTAACAGCAAAAGTGAAGGAGAGAGTTCAATATAAATTCCACATGCCGTCACTTTTATATGATTAAAATTGACTGGCACATGGTGCAGACCTGCACACCCTCTCTCTCTCTCTCACACACCCACACACACACAAACCTATAATATATATACTGAAGATCCCTCCTGGGAGGCCAGGCGCCCAGAGGCCTCGCTCACTGAATGAGACAGGTTTGTAAAAAAGCATGAGACTGCCACCACAATCAATTCCCTTTCATCATGACCGTGTGTGTGTGTGCAATTCCAATTCCGTTAGCTCCTTGAAAACCTCTAACCCCTCCATGAGTGGCTTAGAGATAAATATTTATCACATCCCAGGAACACAGAAGAAGGCAATTCAAAACAGGGAAACAAGGAGGGAGCAAGAGAAAGACAAAGAAAGAGAAAGAAAGACAAAGAAAGAGAAAGAAAGCCAGAGACACAAGCAAATTTCCACTTACCAGTTAGTTAGTTAGTTAGTTAGTTCATTTGGTAAACTAGATGAAACAAACTGAAAGGTATGGAGGATGCAAAAAACAATAAGAAAGAAGCAAAAGGAGAGGAATTAAAATAGCAGCAAAAGCCTCAAAATGAACCAAAGGTGGTGAGCACCCATCTGGGAAATATGCCTCTCTGCATGGTTAAAGTCCCACATGGACTGCTCTGGAAAGAAAGTGTTTTTGTGTGTTCTGCACTAAAAAAAAAAAAAAAAAAAAAAAAAAAAAAAAAAAAAAAATGTAATGCTGTCTGCAATTTTACAACCTCACATTCCACTAAACTTCAAGTCCAGAGGAGAAATTCAAATATTTCCTCTCCCAATGAAGCAGTAATAATCCTTAACTGCTGTATTTAACAGTACCTTGCATGGAAGGATAGTGATGTGTGTGTATAAAATTGGTGTGCAAACCACTGTAATAGTCTAGGCTATTGTGAATGTGCAGGGTTTATGAGTGGGAAAACCATTTAGGATTCAATCAGTGAGGATGGTAGACATGGGAGCTCCACGGGATCCGCTGAAAGCTGCCATGACAGAGATTTCACTACATGGAGCTGCAGGATTTAACGTCAGAGTCACTGTCCTATCAGCAGGAGCACATGTTGGAAAGAAAGACTTACAATCATGACCTTTAACCCCAAAAGAATCTGATGGTCATATGGGGAGCATAACCTTTCCTTTCCTTTCCTTTCCTTTCCTTTCCTTTCCTTTCCTTTCCTTTCCTTTCCTAAAGCGATGGTGACAGAATGTCTGCTGCACTTGTTGTCCATGTTGCTTTAGACTTGGGTTTCGTTTAGACCTGCATCGTGGAAGATTTATTTATTTATCTTGTCTTTGACTTAAGATTTACACGTGCACTAAATAAATATGTAATTTGTACATCAAACATATATAGTATATATCCCTTGTAAATGACTCAGTTACTAATTGTAAATAATATTAGGTGTTACAAAAATGGCAGTAAAAACGGTCATAACGGACATAATATGCATGGATTTGCATAAATTGTTTGGGGAGCAGTGATTTGCAACCGATCAATGGCAATCAAACAGCAGCATACTGTATTAATGATGAGTGAGTCACTTATTTTAGCTACATTGTTGACAACACTGTTTTTTACCTGACAGGCCTGAAAAAAATAAGTAGAACTCAAAAATGCTCCCAAACTGGTTGCACCAAGGGTCTAATGAAAAGATCATTCTGCTTTACCTCATGGAAAATCTATGATGTAGGATTTTTGAAACGTACATGTAACTCATAAAAAGGTGGAAGTCAGTATGGCTCAGCCTCTGCTGCTTCCCTCTGCCTAAGCTTCATGGTAAACTATGAAATCAGTTTAGTTAATTAACCAAGTAAATCATAATCTGGAATTATCAATAATGAACCTCTGTTTCCTCATTTCACTCACACTTAGTAATTTATGCAATGTGACACAAATCCGTATGCATCTGTCTACATTCACCATTTGCTGTGATGTATTTCTGTCATTGTGTTTCCCTTCAGGGTGTAAATCATCTCTGGCGTTAATAGACACTCTTCATTTTCTCGCTCTAATAGGAGTTTTAACAATGCAAAATAATTCCATACCATTCTTTTCTACTGCAACTCATACCCCAGGGCATTTCTTCTGCACACATTTCTTCTCACTCTGCATGAGCCAAGCACAATTTCTTAAATAATTCTGTAGAGGCCGCAGATAAAACCATTATCTCACACATTCGATCCACTGCAATCCTCCCTCAATAGTATATTTCCTAATTAAGAAAGGTGGGGGAGTGCAGAGCCGTCCATGGAGTCTTTTTCACCACTTGACTTCTTTCCACTGCCATCCATTTACCTCCATCCCCTGCTTTACTGAATCTCAGCCTCATCTGTCTCACTTTTTACCTCTCCCTTGATTCTCCAGTTGTCTGTTTCCTTGTTCTTCACCATGCTGCCCAACAACCATCCGTCTTTTCTTTTGCCTCTGTCTTCTCTTTAACTCCCACTTCCTCTTCTTCTGTCTTTAAAAGGCTCCAAGAGAACAGTTGAGGACGATTTTCCCAAGAAGTCGTAAATCCCAGAGAAAGCAGCACAGGGGGGAAGCAAGAAAGATGGAGTGATTGAAAGAGAGGGGAAACGCAGAGCAAGTGAGAGAGAATCCTGACGTTCAATTTGCAGTAATTCTGTTATCTGAGGCAAGCAGGGCCAGGTCACAGCCTCCGATAAACGCCGAAGCCATTTGATCTATTTACAGTCAGTAATTATGTCTCTGTGTAGTTGTTCTCTGTGTCAGTGGCACAGTCTGTCATTCCTCTCACACAGGATCCACAAGAAATGAAACATCAATGTAAATTCAGCCTAATTTTAGTTGAATGATAACATACTTGCTGTTTACTGTTGGCTCTGGTTTGTATTATCTACACCAACAAATCCCACTGGTGCTGCACACAGTGACAGGGTTCAACTGATGACACACCAGGTGACTTTTATTGTGAAAGAGCCAGAAGGAACGAAGAATATTTACAACTGAGTTGGGGAAATATTCCAATATTTGCCAAAAAAAAAAA
>JAFBJR010000139.1:1409145-1464145 GCA_016785285.1 Brachirus orientalis
AAAAAAAAAAAAAAAAAAAAAAAATCAACAAAACAAACGTTCTTGGAGACATTTTTTTCTTTAGGTTCATTATTTATTCTGCTTCATTGTCTTAAAGTTTCTGTTGTTTAGCCGCAGGAATAGGCCTCACATATATTTTTTTTTCTTTTTCTAGGACACTTTATCCTAATCACCACATTAAACTCAAGTAATAATCTCCATTTCTATACAAACAGTTTATATTCTTGAAGGCACATGTTGGCCCTATGTGTGTGCCGGGGTGTATTAAACTTTTATTTATCTGTTTTTACCCTACCCCATCACCATGGCAGTACATACTGAGCTCTGTAAACTGAATAATGTTGTATACACATGCAATGACAACAAAGTATTCTTAAATCTTGAATATGTTCTTCATTCTATTAAACCGCATCTCCTTCTGCAGCGCAAAATGTGTTTTCAACACTAAACACTGTTGGTGCTTTTATTCAGCCAGGCAGCCAACATAAAGGTGTGACCTTCAACACACACAAACAGGAAAATAAACCATTTAGAAAAAAGGTTGAGAGAAACTGAGCAAATGCAATAAAGCTAAAGCACAAAATCCTCCACATATCAGTTTAATGGCACTGGATTTAATGAGGCCAGGGACAAAAAACTTCGATCTATTAACCAGCAGGTCGTAATTACTGTACAAGTAAGACAGAGCTGGAGAGTAAACAGCTGAATAATTGATGTGTTTGCAGTGTAAATGTAAAAATGTGTCAATGTCAGTGGATGATATTCAGAATTTCTCTTTTGTTTCTTTTGTTCTCTTTTTGTGTGCAACTGTATTTTGACACATTTTACAGTGCAGAGGCATCCGCCAACTACAGCCACAAAAAAAAACAAAAAAACATCACCCTCACTCACTTTGCTTCAATTGTTTCATAAGCTCAATGATAAGGTGAGCTTATGGGGAGTTTGGGGCTAAAGAAACGTATATTGTCCAATGTATCGCCCACTGGGCTTGACTGGTCTGGGCAATGTGTTGGAAAAACAGCCCACTGTGGAGCAGGGATTATTGAAATCTTCTCAGGCAGGGATGTTTTAAATGGGAAGGGGAGTGGTGTTGGTGCTGCTGCTGCTGCTGCTGCTGCTGCTGCTGCTGCTGCTGCTGCTGCTGCTGCTGCTTATACGAGTGTGCGTGTCCCTGTGCACTCAACTAGCAGACAAGCATGAGCGCTGCTGTTGATGACACCTCCATGAATGAGTAAATCTGCTGCTTTCCTCTCCTCACACCACTGCTACTATAGTTTTAGTAGGATGCGGAGGGCCAACAGCTGCTTCTCTCTCTCTCTCTCTCTCTCAGAACACACAGACACAGTGTTGAGGGGACTGAAGACGCTGAAAATGAGGGTGTACAAGCTGTGACGGAGAACATTAATGGGGACAGCAGCTGTGGAATTAATGTGGCACATCTGGGAGGACGGCGCTGCAGAGAGACAGCAGCAGGAAAAGACTCAAATATGGGTGGACATACAGAGACAAAGAGTTTATCGATTGTTTTATTTTCTTTGTTGTTCTTGATTCAATTGTTTGATTGTCTTTAGTGGTGCAGTAGTGGAACATGACCAAAAATACTTGCAATTTACTATTGTATTGTAATTATTATAAAAATATGCTGTAATATATATTTCTAAAGATTCTTGAAGATAAAAGAGCATTTTCTCTGTACCTTCAATATACAAACATAAGCTATGTTGTGTATTTAGAATATATTTTTAATTTCCATTGCCTTGTCTATGCTGCTGTAACACTGTAATTCCCCCCCCCCTCCCCCGGGATGAATAAAGTCTAAAAGCTTTTAAATACACAGCAAACAGGCAAACAAATTTTATAGTTGAAATAAACATTACTGACATTACCAGCTTACAAATGACATTACCATTACAAAATGTTGTAATTTTACTCAGCATACTTAGTAAACATGCTGAATCTTATAGCTTATACACTCCACTGTGTAGCTCCACAATGTTTTAAAATAGCAAACTATTCAGCCAGAATGAGCTTTGTGCTTTTCACACTCCCTTTGCAACAATCTGCAGTCTCACCATTGGATGTCACTAATACTCACACACTGAACCTTCAATTAAGATGACTATAAATCACAAGGTCAAATGACTGTAAAGATGCAGGCTCCCACTTGTGGGACTGTGGCATTCCTAAATAAATCATAGAAGTAATAAATCGAGCTACACCACATTTTCAAGTTACTCACTTAAAATATATTTAGGATTTTTTCCCCATTCACAATTATCCCAATTATGAAAAGTCACTACAATCTATTGATTCTGAGAGCTTTTCATCACAATGCACACACTAGCATTGTAAACTGTTGCATCCCTCATAGTTGTGCTTAATAATGCTTAATAAATCCACACTGAAAGCTAAAAAAAACTGAAAATAATGTTGACTTTCAATGAGCTTTTATCTATCAGTCTCACTTGTCATCGCTTTTGCTCTCTCTGGCTAAAGTGAAGCTTAGGATCATTTTGTCCTTGTGTCACCTGCTAAAACATTTTCATCTTTGACTTCTATTCATCCAAGAAAACCCGCTACCTCGTATTTCAGGAATGAATGAACGCAAGACACAGACTCTTCTTCTCTGACCTCTTGTTTAGAAACCAAGTGTGAGGCATTTGTCTAATGCGTCTGCCCTTTCCAACCTACAAGTGGGGGAGTATAAAAAGTTATACATTTAATCACATCACAAGAAGGGCAATAGCTCTGGGCATATTTCTGGGAATTTGCAGCAGAGTGCTTTGCTGCAAGAAACAGAGCAGGAGCTCTGCAGGCAATGCAGAGCATGTGGATAGGTTCACAGAGCGATCAGGCTGACAGGGGAGGGTGAGTTTTTAGATGGGAAGAAGCTGTTCTACTTGAAAATAAACACAGCCTCATTGCTGCTGGGACTACAAATACAGATGTTAAGGTTTACATTGGATAACTACAGGTGAAACAGAATCATAAGCAATTTCTCCACCCTTCTACAAAAACACAGCTTCAAGGCAACTTCCCCCTTTATCCCTCTATCCAAGTGCTGTCCTGGGAGCTCCACCAAACAGGCAGCCAGAGGGCAGGTAACCTTAAAAGTCTCCTCAGCCTCCTCCTGTTTCCACCTCTCTGCTGCTTGTCTCTTAGTCTTAACACCTTTATTGAAGACTTTCCAAAAAAAGCAAAGGCAAGTGGTCTTAATCCTGCCTGGAATAGACATCTCTGCAAGGTTTTAGCTTTTATTTCCAGTTATCAAAGTTTTTTTCTTGGATTTCAAATGTCCGATATGTAATATTGTGTATTAACAAGATTTGGTCCGCAGTGTTAGCACATTTTAAAGAGTCTTAATTTGTTTAGGCTCTTTACTGTAGTAGCCAATGCATGTGTGAAAAGAGCGCCTCATGCCCCCTGAACCATTCTTGCATACTGAAATATGCCCAAACATCCAAAATATGACCACACTTTTTGGGGCATATGACACTGCTGAACTTTGGTTCAGTACGGTATAGTTTGGAATGGTTCAGCCCAGGACCAGGCTTGCATTATGACTGAGAGCAGTATCTTTACTTGGTAGTGTGACATGGTATTGTTGCGACAACAATAAACAAGACCATTGTCATTGTCTTCTTTTTCTTCTTGGTGGTAGAGTGCTATTTACCTTGCCTCAGCTTCCATGGAAAATTTACACCAGTCACAAGGGGTTTTTTCCTGTTGCGTGCCCAATCAACTGACAGTCGTGGGTGGAACTGGTCCGGCACCAGCCTGACCTTATTGTACTATTTTACCCTGGTACCCCAAGGGAAGTTTGCCAAAAATGGAAAGTTTGGGGCTGGTATATTGGACCATTCAATGCACAGAAAAGGTTCCAACAATAAAGAAAAAATCTGCCTGAATGTCAGCGTGTATGTGAGTGTGTCTGTCTGTCTGCCTGTCTGTCTGTCTAGACCCACCACTATAAATCAACCAGCTTAAACCTGTCTATGGCACTGGAGTAGCTTTGTATTGAGCCGTCATACTCTTAGAGATCCACTTCACCTTTATAGCTCAGGAATATCAGCTACAGGAGAGAGAGGCAAGGGGAATGAGACGGGGTGTTACTCTTCAAAACAGGTTCATCAGCATTGCGACGAATGAATACGTTAACAAATACTCCCTGCACTACACATTCACAGCCTTTTTTCCTTCTAAATAAAGGCTTTTACCAGGAACGACCTCCACGCCAGCAAAACAGAATAAACCGGCTGGACTTACATGATCTCGAGAAAAAACACAGACTCAGAACATTTAACCCAAAGACATGAAGCGGCCACCAATGTTTAAGTTGATCAAAGAGGTTCCTTTAAAACGCATTGGGGTCTGACTTTAATAATGAAAGAGGAGGAGGTGGACGGGGTGAGGACCCACTCAGATCAAGACTTTGGCTCTCCTACACTTTCTTATTTCCTATTCCCAAGAAACACAAATTTTCCACCCAGTTATGACCTGTCTGTAAGGCACAATTAACCCAGCAATGAGTATGTAGGCCGATGAACCTTAATAATATTCTTTTTTCTTTAATTGGCTGATTAATTGGCTGTCGCACCAGGGCTGAGGAGGGTAACCACCAATGTTGGTGGTAAAACACCCTTCACACAGAGCTGAGGTTAGAAATGGATCCTCTCTCTGTCTATCCCCTCTCTCCTCTCATGCTCTTTTTTTCCTCAGATATATTGCACCATCAATCCCCTGCAGCAGAAGCCAAACTAAAATGAATAAATTAATCTGGAATAAATGGCCTCCTGCTTGACACATAATCACAGATTAGGCTAGGGCGCGCCCCCCCGCCCCCCCCCAGGAGTGATGTGTTGAGCCAAGCTGTTGAGCTGTGCTGGTGAGGAGACAGACAGAGGTAGACAGAAGGGGGGAGGAGGAGGAGGAGGAGTGGGGGTCAACCCATGTTAACCCCTGCACAGCGCAGGGGGTCCCCACACAGCTTTAACCAGAGCCAGAGAAAAACATGGAGGGATGGAGTTTGGAGGTGATTTAAGATGATATGTAGGCTCATCCCTGAGGGGTGATTGAAACTGCTGTATGTGGCAGCTTAACGATGTCACTAATGAAAGGGTTCCTTACCGGGTCAGACCTCTGGACTCTTCAGTGCTATGAAGGGTATTTGTATCAAGAACTCTTATAAAGCTCTGATACAAGTTCATTCCTACTTCTTTTTTTTTTGGTTTAAGTTCATCATGCTCCTACACAACACTGAGCTAAAGTGTGAGTCCACCACAAGCGTTGTAGTTTTAGCAATGTGGAGATTTATCAAGATACAAGTAGAAAAAAAAGATCATATATAAACCAAAATAAAAATAAATGAAAAAATGTCAGTATTTAAAGGTGACCTCCACTGACACTACTTTGAACTCATTTGGGTATTCGTGCCATATTATGATTTTATGCCCGTCATTGTCTGCAATTTTTGTCCTTTTTGCGACGGAAAGTTGGTGTTAATACAGTAGTACAAGTTAAACTTGTACAATACGTGCATGTAGTGTATTGCTCAAGCACGTCTTGAATAAATCTCACAAAGTAGCAGCATTTGACATGAAGTGTTAGGATACAATAATGTAATATTCATTCATTCATTGTCTGCCATTTTATCCTCTATATGAGAGTCTGTGTAGCCACAGGGACACAGGGTGGAAGGTGGGGCACACCCTGGACATTATAGGGCAAGCATCACAATGACAAACAAACATTCACTCTCTCACTTGTACTTACTGTCAGTTTAGAGTGTCAAATTTACCTCTGCATGTTTTGGACTGTGGAAGGAAACAAGAAAATGGAGCAAGCCCACACGTACACGGGGGAGAACATGCCAACTCCATATAGAAAGGCCCTGGTTCAGACCAGGCCACAGACCTCAGTCTTTTTGCTGAAAGGCAAAAGTGAATGCACACATTTCGGACTTTTTACAAACAGGGCCTTCCTCACATTTCCACACTGTCAGACATACATCCCAAATCTTTTCCTGAGGTGTAGTAAAATTTAAGCTCCTGAACCAATCCACTTTTCTCCTATTCTACACTGTTGGCTCCACTCAAGTATTTATATTTTTTTATTCAGTAAAATGTCTGAGCTTATAACAACAGCTCATTATTGCTAGACACTGGCTCTTCCAGTGACTGAACCTTTTTTCTTTATTAGCCAGACAATACAGAAAAAAGAGCACTTAAACACCCACACTTTGTACCTTGAAGGACTTTGGAATGTAAAGTGACTTTACCTTAGTTTGCTAACCTATGAACAGTGTAAATTGACATTTCATACTTTAATTATAATGGGCGCAAATGTTGGTCCTCTGCTCACATAAGAAGCTGTGTCAAACATGGATAGATGCAAACACTGTCTCTTGTTTGCATGGTAAACATCCACTTCAAAACTGCTGTGGAAACATGGCGGCAACAAGATGGCATTTAAAATAAAAAATGCAAAGTATAAAATAATAATAACTCCTTTAGTTTCACTAGTGTCCCCCACACTTTGAACACTCGGATCGTAAATACATACTGTATAAAATGCTCATTGAAAGGCTACAAAACTCAACCAATTTTAATTTTAAAGCTCAAGAAATCATTCCAAACATTACACACTTAAGAATTTAAATTAAAAAACTGTACTTTTGTACTGGGAGTACACATTCAAACTGCCACAGTAATGGCCTCTTCCTTGCTTTCGCTACTTCACCAAATTCATCTGTTGAACCCGTGTTTGGGAGATCTTACAGTATAAAACAGGAGTTTAAAAAAGTACATTAAAAGATTTCTTTTACTAAAAAAAAAAAAAAGTATCATACACATTGCATCAGATCAATCATCTTCTCGCTACATCACCTCTCCAAAGCATCCACAACATCCAGCAGTGCCCCTGTCTCATTTTCTGCTGAGCGAAACACAATTATGGTGAGTGGAGAGATTCGTCATGTTGATTTATCCCACACCTCACCTAATGAAATTTGCCCACAACCCCCTTTGAGCTAGTGTCTGACGAGGGAAGGAAAAAAAAAAGGAGAAATTAAAGATGGGTTGACCCTTTGCTCCCCACGTTTAGATGAATGAATCGTGCCACTGTCCCTTTCATTTTTCTCAATTAACTCTTTTGCCATTTCCAATACTTTCCAGCTTCATGATCATTAAAACCTTTCGTGTCAGAGGAGGCTGAGGAGGAGGAGGGTTGGACAGCGTGCTTAATTCAATTACACAGCTGTCAGGGCTACCTTCCCCTGTCAACTAACAGGAGAGAGAACGCGAGAGAATGCAAGGGGATGCTTAGATAGTTAGTGACGAGAAGGATATACTGTAAATAAAGGCAATAAACACAAATTCTGGTGACGAGTGCGATGTTTTTCTTATACTGGTACTGGTGGGAAAATACATTGCCATGATCTCAGAGTGACAAAGTAACAGAAAAGTCTATTTCTTGAGCAAAGATTTCAAAAACAGCAGGAACTCATTTACCTATCAACACTAAAGGTAAATTGGCTGGGGGGAATTGGATTTTCCAAAGATAAAGAGGTGTGAGGCAGCCTCGTCCAACCTGAAACAGAATAGAGTCAATCCAGTTTCTTTATTTTCCTCCTGTAGCTGCATTGACTACTGCATAAACCCCAGACCCAGCTCACCTCAGCTGTTAACATGATATATTCATGCGTGGGAAAATCAATGTTGATATAATACACTCACGTTAACATGGGGCAGAACAGCAGAGCCACAAAAGTACGAGGGATGTCGCGTAGTATAACTAACTTACTTACAAGCGCGTGTTTATGCCAGAGTAAAGATTTTATTTTTCAGCTGAGGGCTTCGTGTGAGTGGAGCGATTCAAACAGTGGCTTGTAAATCCCAGCAGGTTTCATTTAGAGGGAATGCAAATTCTAATCGACCCTCTAGTCGAGTTGGGAAATAAGTGATGGCGTCCCGTTGCTGCTGCCTTCCCCACCACAGGAGGAGAGGGTGGGGAAGGAAACACCTCTGGCTTAATTACATTCATGGTTTCTCTACCTCAGAGATTTGCAAATGTAGGACTCATGCACCCATAGGTCCAAAATTAAGTGATAAACAGTTTAACTTTCTAGAGTTTTATTTTTGTGGTTGTTTTTGGGCACACTGGTGCTTTAAGGTAAATTCTAATGTAGACACCTTAATTACAATGCCGTGCTTGTGTTTAGAGGGTAGTTTAAAACCTTAACTGTGTTCACTGAGAAGTAGTTTAGCCAGTTTCCTTAGACACATCATTTACATCTTCTGCTCACACAGAAGATGTAAATGATACAAAGAAACCTGTATATATCTATTTTTACAGACTCACCAAAAGCTTGCTGAAGTAGACAGAACTGTTACTTGCTAGTTTCAGCTTCTGCAAATGACACAAAACTGGCCATCAAGACACATTCGCTGACATTCACGGAAATCTGATTAAAAATGCAAGTTAATTCTTCTGCCAGTATAAATGTAAACATTCACCTGTGCTCCCCAAATAATGGAGGGGTGGGGGTACAGAAGGTCTATGGGTCATAGCACCAGGGTTTCCATTATATCATCATATTGTGATAAGGTATCTCTCAGGACTTAAGGTTTTTAAGGCTGTTGCCTTGATAATTATCCTATCTATTGTATGGATGATGACTATATGGATATGAATACACTAAATTTTATATATAGTGATTAAAAAATACATTAAATTGACAAAATTATACCTAAATAAAAAGCCTAATCATTTAAGCCTAATCCTTTGTGTTATAGGCATTTTTTTTGTTTCTAACACACATTAATATCATTTAATGTCAATAAAACAAAAGAAATAAACCTGTTATTATCTAAAATGAAAGGTATAAGTGTATTTTAAGACTATGCAATACAGATAAACAGTAGATATTTTTATTTTAGAGTGTATTTTCAGTCTATTGTCACTCAAACATCTCAAAAGATGTCTGGGCTCTCTTTTCATGAGCCCAGAGAAATAAGCTGGATTATGTAAGGCCAGATATTATTTATGTTATATTGCCCAGCCTTACGAAAATATTGATTTGATTTAGTATATTGTGAGATATATCAATATAGATGATAATAAGATTTTTTTTTCGCCCAGCCCTAGTGCATGGGTTGGTTATGTCTGGACCCACAAATTCTATTTGATCACTGGCAATTAACAGTCTGGATAGTCTGCCTGAAAGTCTAAGGCTAACTGTAAGTCTCCCAGGAGCATCCTGCTGCTTGTCTGAGCTGAGGTTGTGTGACCACATGCTATAAGTGTCATCAGCTTAACCCACTGGGAGGAAAAAGAGCCTTAGAGGGCAACAGCATGGTGTGTCTGCCTCTCTTCTCACTGCGACCAACTCAAGTATCAAGTGCAGTCACCCTGTCGACGTCAACCCATTGATTTATACTTTCACTCCTCCCTTCTCTCCGTTTCCCAGACCCTCTACCCTGCCCTCCCTGGACGACTATACATCGGCACAGTGTTGTCTAGCACGTGAATCAACTCTTAATATATGTCACATACACAGCAACACTCTTGACAGTCTCCCCACCAGGTTTGATTAATTTGGCTCGTAACGCATGTGAGCAGAGCTATCACCAGCATCCAGATGTTCCACAGCCCCTTTTGTCTGCACTGCCACACACACAAACACACACACAAACACACACCTGCTTTCCCTCCCTTGTCTTCCCTCCATTAGTGCAAGAAGTGCTGTAGTGTGTGGCAGTGAGGCTGTGGATAATGTCTCCTTTGCTTCTCTGAGCTGGGACTATCTACTCTACGCCAGAAGAAAGAACTGTGTTTTCACATAGACCTGCAGAGATTGCATCAGTGTCTTAAAGGCAAAGTCATCAGAGGGGAAAGAGCTGTTCTCTAAATACAACACAGTCAAGCACAAACACACAATCCCTGACCATCACCGTAATTGCCAGCAATCGAATGCACACACAGTCGCAGGGGCATCGACAACTCGAGGAACAGGAGAGGACACCTTAATGCAGCTTCCCAGCTCTCGTCTACTATTTGGATAAACGAAACAAATGGTCGGCCACAGTGAGAGTTAACAGGGATCCTTGGTGCGCCCATGGTACCAAACCAGCTCCTCTGGTACAAGCTCCAAGCATTTTGGTTTTTACCACCTCCACAACTGAAGAAGAGGGTCTGTGCACCAGAGCAGGACCATACATAATGGTCTTCAGGAGTGACAGGACAGGAGAGAATGAGTGAGTGAAGTCATTGAGAATGCAGATTAGAGAAATGATAGCAACTTTATTGATGAGGAGCAGCAGCAGTGGTAGAGAGAGACAGGCTTTAAGATTTTCTAAACGGGATTTAAAGTCACAAAGGTTATTTCTGCACCTGCCTCATTTCAAACCCAATACAAAAACGGACACATTCACTACCAGGTGGCAGCTGGTCATGATGTCACCCATGAAAACCTCCAGTGTCACAGTGTGACTGGTGCCATGCTAATGTTTTGCAAACCAGGCCCCTATTGGACAATACCAGCAGTGAACCCGACTGGTGTCCACTCATAGGTGTCTTGCTTTATCGTCTACTTTCATCTAAATGGGAACACAATTTTCACATCCCAGCTGACACAGGGCAAAAGGTGGGGTACACCCTGGACAGGTCACCGGTCCATCACAGGGCCACACACAGAGACAAACAACCATCCACTCTCACACCTGTGGTCAATTTAGAGTGTCCAATTTAATCAATCAAATCATGTTCTACTGAAGAAAAACTAAAACCAGAGACTAAGAGCATAACCGTCTCAAAAAATGTTACTGATGTTGTAAAGCAAGTGGGAAGTAAGCTTATTTTCATGTAGACTTTTAGTCAAACAAAGGCCTTTTTGCAGCCTGCAGATGCGCCCCCTGGTGGCGATTCCTGGTGTGATTTCAATTGAAAGACTTACCATTATTTCCATAATTTAGCATACAAACACAAGTGTGTGGTATTATTTTCACAGACTTTCTGACTTTGGATCAGGATCTCTCTATGTTTTTAATAACAGAAAAGCTTTCACAGTATCAGTGTTCTTTTCTTTTCTTTCATCTTGTTTAATAAACCTTAAAACAATAACCAATCTTGGGATATTACTTCTGTTGGTAGATATCGTCCTTTTGTATATTTATGATTGATGTTTTTGGACTGTGTGCATAGTTCGAGGTTGAACCATAGTTTTAAAAAAAAACACTTACACAAGCAGGAATTCTGATAAGGAACCATAATTAATGCACACACATGAGAAGCAAACAGATGCTAGTGAACCCTCAGACAAATGCACTAATACATGCAGGGTATTTGCATTTTTGAAACACACACACGTCTCTGTTTTTTTAAAGGACGGAGTTAATACGACTTTGTATCTCTATAAGCAGCTTCACTCCGTTCTTTGAAGGGAAAACACATGAATAACATGACACAGTATGTGTGCATGTGTGTGCGTTTAGCTGAGTGTGTGTGGGATCGTCTTAAATGCAGAAGTACAGCAGAACTGCCCCACTCACTCTCTGTTTTACTGAGCCAAATGCAATGAGTGAGTTTGTTGGTCATGCTTATTGCTCTGTGTGTATTTACATACTGATGACACCGAGGCTTTTAGATCCAGGACAGAAGTTGTTAAGACTCCCTGACTACACACTATTGTTTCTGTGTCTGGGTTGATTTAGAGACAGCCCTGAGAACATACGGTGCACCTCAGTGAGATAAACAAAATGTAGACGCACATACTTAAGATAAGGGTGGCGTGAAAAGCACAGCTTTGGCATGAGTTATGTTGCACGACGCGTGAAAAGAGTCGTGCTAAGCCGCAGTCACAGCACCACCTGTCCACCAGTTGGTGCTGGGTCACATTGAAACGAAATCAGAACAGATCTCAGTCTCAATTATGGGTTTATCTGGAATTCAGAGATTTTGAAATAACTAATAAAACTTTATTAAAGAAATGTGGACATTGATACAGTGTCAAGCTTTTGGTCCAGCTTTAAAGTCTCATCAAATCAGGTGACTTTTACAAGTATCAGTTTTTCACTCAGGTGAATCAATAATACCAGAGGCATAGGCCAACTACAAAGCTGCTGCTTAATATTGTGTGGAGATTTTTTTTTTCTTTTGAAGAAATCTAGATATCTTTAGATGTATTTAGATATATTTAGACATCAAAATAGTGTTGAGCTTAAGCTATTAGCTTTTATTTTGGAATTGAAGACTGCTCATTTAGTGCACATTTGTTCCAAGTTTTGAAACCCAGACTCATTAAACTGGTTTACTTGTTTAATTCAGTATCACCACACTTAGTGCTTCACTTAGAATACACAATTGCAAATTAATAATAGGTCTCTTTTGTGATTTTACTGCTCTAAGATTTAAAAAACAACAACAGTGACAGTTGTTTGCTGGACACCAATTTATAGTGTTGCACTTGCATCAATAATAGTCAAGCACCAGCTACTCCAAATCAAAGGCCCAAATCAAAGTCAGCTTGGGGCCCCATAAAGTCTTGGGCTGGCAATTCTGTGGTGTGTATATAGAAAGCTCTAAAGTCATGTCAGTTCTGCCAACATTATCAGCAATATTATCAGTGCTTTCTTATCTAAAATAAAACCAAAACTATCCAAAGGTGTAGGATGTAAGAGTGGATATAAAATACTTGTTGCTGAAGCCACATATTGTTAGGAACCTTCAATCCATTTTTTGCAGAAATCCTGTCTACTGCAGTGTTTCCCCTCCCTTGTCTGCTTGTCTTATTTGTGTTGGTAGTGTGTCAGTATTGAATGAAATGCTCACGTGCACACTAGTGTGCGGGTGAGCATCTCCTGGATGAGCTGTTGCTAGGGACCAAACAAAGGAGAGTTGTTTATCCATCTTTACCTTATAGACACTTTACTGCTGCACAATGGGGCCACAGTGGAAACTCACATTCCGACACACAAACAAAGTGAATACTGATACAGTTGTTGTGTGGTTCATAGTCTTGCCACAATCTGACATCAGCTGTGTGTGGGTGGCTGTGATTGTCCATGACAGAGGGAATTGACATCACTGTCATCACCTGCTGTGGCTGGGGAATAGTGTTTGCAGTGTTTACATGAAGAGAATGTGACACACAGCCGTGACTGAGCGTGTCACGCTGTGTGCGTGTGTGTGTGTGGTTGTAGACAGTTGAATACAGGTGACAGTGTTTGCTGTGTGAGTTCATTCCAACCGAACCAAAACTGCCGTTGATTCTCCACAGTGGCCTCAGTACACTTTAAACTGGAAAAGGCACAAAAGACACACTTATTTATTTATTCCTATTTCATTTCATCATTATTTAGTCTCTTGTTTCACTTTACTTGTCATTTATATGACTGTGTGAGTAGAATACGAGTTTTTTAAAGGAATATTTTACTACTGAATCAATAGGTGGTTTATCCATCAAAGAGTTTCTATGTGTACTTTTTATTTGCACATAAAAAAACTGGCAACTGGCAACACAGACATTATTAGCAAGTCCTGAAATATTGCATAAAACTTTGTATGCTTGAGGGAGGTAGAAACATTGGTAAATAAGTGTAATAGAAATTGATTTGGCAAAATAATGACATTTAAACATTACACCACTGAAATGTCACTCTAGTTTTCACTACAGTGGAAAAATAATTGAACTGTGAAAGAAGCAAATATTACTAAAAGAGCAATGAAACAACTTTTCACCACATACTTTTGGAGCTTGTTTATGGCTCTTGATATACACCATAAAGTTGCAAAGTCCTATCCTTTTGTGGTTTCTCTGTTTGACAAATAATGTTTTAGAAAGAACTTTACACCACATTTTTTGTTTTACATTTCTTCTTATTTAAAGTTAAAATGCACGATTTGTACATTGTAATATCTAAAAACGTTAAGACTAATTGTAAGTATGTCTATTTTTTGAATAGTGTACACTATTTAACCAAAATATTTCTACCATTCTTTAAATCCACAGAAAATACATATTTCTACTGAGGTTAGTGGATCATTTCATTCATATCGATTGCCCATTAATGACATCATCCACTTCATGGGGCAGCTGCTATGTTTTGCATAGTGTTTGCTTTGGGAAATCACTATAATAAATAAAATGCAAGGACTCCTCAGTGTGAAACATCTGCTGGTCCTGCACATATTTCACAATAAAGTCCTTGTTTTAAAAAATGAATGGAATTAAGGAACAGAAACACTTCAGTGCTTTTATTTTGAAATGCCTACAAGACGAACTGCAAAGCAGAGCTGAGATGCACCTGCTGCACTGAGGTGTCTAGTCATGCTCTCCAGCAGTGAGTGGAGAGAGAGGGAGACAGAGGGAGGAGTAAGTAGATCGGATCACAAAGGCTGATCATTGTGTGGTACGTGCCACTTAAAGAAATCTAAAAAATAGGTGGAAAACAAAGCGATTTTAGGGAAAAAGACAGAGGATCAATCACTTAGGAAGTGAGCCAAAGCTCACGATGCAATTGATGAATCGCATACTGTGCATTTAACTGCAGTTCAGTTCATGTCATCTGGCCAAATGAATTGCAAAAATAAATACAAAGATTGAATAAATAAGAGACAACGTGTATCAATCATGAAGCTACACACACGCCTCTGTGCACCTTCCGAGAGACGCAGGTGATCATTTATCGTTTTGATTGGGTCCTTATCGTTTTGACTGATCAGGTCTTATCTAATATTAAGCTGGCCCAAGGGCAAGAGAAGGAGGTGATGTGATTATGATCGTGGGCTGTGAGTGATAATCCTCATCCCTTCAGTTTCTATTTGCTTTTCTACCTAAGCAACTTCAACCAAGTAACACAGGGCATTATTTTTTTGCGTTTCCATTAGGAATAGTACCAAAATAACCAGCCCAAAATGTTCCATTTTTTTGGAGCACCCTTTCCCTTGGTGTACCAGAGTAAAATAGTGCCCACAGTCTATTCTCATAAACACAACATAAAAACAAAAAAAAAAAACAAAAACAAAAAGACATCTCCTGATGTCTTGTTGAGACAAACAAACACAAACATGTCCTCCTGCATGTCCCCCGTTGTTGTCTGTTGAGTTACGTTCGACGTCGCCGCTCGTTATCGTCGTTAATAGCTCGTTAATGCTGTCTATAGCAAAGCTGGCTCCGGGAGGAAGTGACCGAGTAGCTTTTAAAATGTGGGAACAACATTGTTCATAAAATAAAATTCAATGACTCACATCAAAATAGCCACAGAAAGGCTAAATAGCATTAGACTATGGTTTCTAACCTAATTACATATTAAAAGAACATAAAAGTAGTAAATGTTAAATATTGTTAACATGTATGAATGATTCTCCATCTCCAGTCAGCAGGGGGACACAGCTGTTTGTGGCTCTCATCTCTCTAGCTCTCTTTCATCGCCTCACATTCCCGTGGGATGAAAATGAAATCAGGGCCAGGAGTTTTAAGTTTCACAACCATGAAATCCGAGCAGGAAAACGCCTGTCTGTCTAGATCTCCTCAGGTAGTTTTTCAGAAAAACTGTGTAATCCTGTTGCCACACGAATCTCGGCCATTATTCTGTTGTTCTCAATATTTTTCTATATATATGCATAAAGCTTTAATGGGGGGGAATAAAACCAAGTCTTCTTATGCTCCCTAATGGCGCCAGGTCCCATCCTTTTTCAGAAACAGCAATTAATCTTTTTTTTAATGTCCCTTGTGTATGTGGTTTGTTTTGCTTGTGATTGTGTGGTTGTTGTTGTCTGGGACAGCAGAATAAGAAAGATGTGTTCTTAATTTGAATGTATATCTTTCGTGCTCTCCTGATGACTTTTGTTTTACTGTTTAAAATTTAAATTAAAGAGAAAGTTACATTCAAATATAAGAGTTCATGAGTGCTTCGCGCATGCCTGTGTGCGTTCCAGGTATGGCAAAGTGACCACACACACACATATACAATTCAACTGATACCTGATAACCCCTTAGTCTCTTTCTTCCTTTCTCTCTTGCTCGTACACAAACCTACACTCAGAAGGTGCTATCATTGACACAAAACCACAAAATGACACTTAATAGAGATTCTCACGAGCAGAGAGAGTGATCTGAGAGAGACAAGCCAACAAAAGCTGTCCAACAAAAAGAACGCAGCAAATCCCACATGAGTGCACATGTAAGAAATCAAATAAACTGTGGCTAAGTGAAACTCTGATGTAGAGTAAACAAGAATAAAGCTTTTCGATCAATGACGCAGAGCAGAGCTGTATTCAGCGAACAAGCTGACAGGCAGTGAGAGGCTGTAAACTGACTGTGAGCTCAGGGATTATTCCCCATCAATTAATCCCCCTGCAGTGATCCCTCGTCACCTATACAGAAAAATAACAGAGGACAGGAGGAGAGAGCTAATCTGCACAAACACCTATCTAGGATTCTGATCAGAATTCAAGTGCTTTTCCTCTTTTCTTTTTTATCTCCATCCACTCCTTCATATCTCCTATACTTTTTGGGTGGCTCTCTTCTTTCTACCCATCCCTCTTTACTCTGCATCCCAGGGCTGATACGAGCAGCAGAGAGGCTCAGATTTCAGACGGCTGGCATCTCAGTGACATCAACTGTGCCCAGCAGACTGCGCCCCGCTTCACCAGAGAAAGAAAGAGAGATAGAAAGGATACGGCCAGTGAAGCACGGATCGTCAACATGTGAACACTGACACTGAAGAAACCCATGTGTAAACACGGGGACTAAGGCTGTTTGGGCTAATAGTGTGTGGTGCATGTGGGTGTCTATGTGTGCACTTGTATTTGTTACCTCTTTAGGACCTTTTCTGGCATAAACTCTGACCTCTGACCTCATGGAGACCAAAACCTAATCCTAGGAACTGGTTAAGTTTAGAGCTCGGGTTTGAATTGTGGCTAGGTTAAAGTTAAAGTTAGGCATTTACTGGTTCTGTTAAGGTTAGAGATGATGCTTTGTTGAGGCTGTCTAAATGAATGGAAGTCAAAGCAGTGTCCTAAGCAGAATAGCTGTGCAACCCTCTGAGTGTGTGTGTGTGTGTGTGCTTGTACTTGCGGCAGAGTGAGGACCAAAATGTGTATAATTCCTACAAAGTGAGGACATTTTGGCTGGTCCTCACTTTTTTTCAAACCTTAAAATGGCTTTTT
The DNA here is from genome assembly GCA_016785285.1 of Brachirus orientalis. NCBI lineage: Eukaryota > Metazoa > Chordata > Actinopteri > Pleuronectiformes > Soleidae > Brachirus > Brachirus orientalis. The sequence continues at coordinate 1,426,312 of JAFBJR010000139.1, forward strand.
CAGGGTTAAGACTTAGTTTTAGGGTTAGGGCTAGGCATCTAGTTGTGATGGTTAAGGTTAGGGTAAGGGGCTAGAGAATGTCTTATGTCTATGAGGGTCCTCACTCTGATAGAAGCGCAAACATGTGTGTGTATGGCCGAATAAAGGAGGGAGTTTGACAGCCATATCTCAAGGAGCCGGCATCATGTGACACCACTTTCCAGGCAGCCTGTGTGCCTCACCCAAAAACCTCCACCTGATCCAAGTCACCCTGATCAGGAGGGAGATCACATATCGGATTTTTAGAACACAGACACACACAAACACAGCGGCTGCTCTTGTTAGGACTCTGCATCGATTCATTTTTAACAGCCTAATCCAAACTTTATCCATAACCAGTTAATGCCTAACCCTGTTGTCAACTTTCACATCTTTAACACTATTCACATCTTAACTTTTACTGTAACAAGAGCCTGAGGAATGAGGACCAGGCTTTTTATATCAGAAAAAGAAAAAAAATGCATAAAAACACACATACAATACATACGCACATTAAAAGTTTGTTGATCCAAATGGGCCAATAAGGCTTGTAAATAATTTACCTGTTGGGAAATGACATTATCAGCAGGTACATTTTACATCTGTCAGGGAAATACACTAGCTATAACTGCTAAATAGATTAAAACAGGGTGTCTCAGTCCTGGCCCTGATGACCCACTGCCCTGCAGGTTTGAGATGTTTCGCTCCAGCTCTTCATTTGAATCAGGTGTTTTGCAACAGTAGCTTTGGTTACGTATGGAAAGTCTTCAGTCCAAAAAAAAAAAAAAAATGTTCCATTTGGAATTTATATGGACACAGAATGAAATGATTGTGATGTGCATCCACATGCATCAAGTGTTCACCTGGAATAGCCTAGTTTGACATGAACAGTGTTGTCTCATTCTCTGAAAGTAGAAGAGTAGTAGAAGAAGCTTCGCTTCTGCTTTTGTTGTAAACAAACGCTGCATGTCTCATTTTCCTCAGGCTTGTGTCCATGTAAACATACGTACAGGTGTCTACTGACCAAACACCCACAAATCTTAGTGGATGTGCAGAAACAACCCCCTTTCCCTTCAGTTTCAAATAACAAAACTAAGGTCTGCATCCTCCACCTCACCAGCCTGCTCCCGCACTTAAATCTGCATTTAAATGTCTTGTATTAGAGGGTCAGACACCAACAGCTGTGAATTTGATAGAGCTGAACGATTCTGGAAACATACCTAATTATGATTTTTTTTCCCCTGATATTCCTGTTTGATTTGTGATATAACTCAAGCTTCAGTTCAATATTCATTGTGCATAGATTTAAAATGTAATGGAGCTGTACCATATGACCCCATCACAATATTGACTCCTCAGAACAATTACAACTGGCGCTGTTTAATTGGATTCTTTGTGATTTTGCTGAGCGCACTGTTTCAAGCGCAATTGTGATTAGAAATCAGCTCAAACTCGCTCACGTCTATGAAAACACTACAAAGCTAAAATGTATATCGTAGCAATAAATGTTTGCGGGAGACCTTGTGAAATGACTGACTGAATAATAACAGCCACAGCCACAGTCGCTGTTACAACTATACCGCTTTCTTTTCTTTGCATTTTTTACATTTTATGCTTTACTTTCACCGTCACTGTCCAGCTGAGCGCAGAGATGCTAATAAAAGGGGAAGCAGCTGTGCAAGGCAATGATGAAAAAGCTGCGGGGGGGGTGGCAGACAGGTGTATCATTATTATTTATCAGCTCCTTATGGCTCCTCTCACACAGCTGGGAACATACATATAGGGAAGATGCGCACGAGGAACAAAAACAGCAAACACATTGCTACACTGAGGCATTTCTGCAGTCACAGCAACCTGAAACTGTTTGATACATGGTCGCGAGAGTAAAAGTTGACATTTGGAAATTTCACTTCCACTAATGTCGCTGCTATTAATCACAGATCAGCTGCCTGTTGAGCACAGCTGCCTGTCATTTTGCTAAAAAAAAAAGTCAGACCTATATGAAGCAGCACACTTGGACTCCCACTCTAGAGAGGACGTTAATTACACTGGATTTCTCTAATAGAGTCACGCTGCACCAGTTAAAGACAACGGAGGCGCAGCACCGACGTACCAATCTCATTACTCAGGCAAACAACCCAGTTCTCTCAGGACAATGAGATTAATGGCACTGCTCTTATATAGCACATATACATAAGGCTCATATGGTGCACGAGCAAGCAGGGAAACATGACATGGAAAACACACGCACGACTCCTCAGCAGAGAATACAGCAAATGAGAGGAGAGCCGCGCAGACTCCTCCTCCTCCTTCACTCTGAAATCCTCATTATGGGGTGGGACACGTTTTAGTTTCACAGGATTTCAAAGTCTGGGGCGATGTGCACAAGGATGTGAGGGAGCAGGTGGAGGAAGATGCATGGGTGAGTAAGGAACAAGAGGAAGAGCTGAAAGAAAGAACTAAAGGAAGAGTGGAAATACTCCTGAGATAAACTGCACGCATAAGTATAGTTTTCTTGTTTCATCACCCTTTGAAGCTCAGTCACTGTAAGTCATTGTGGTGATAACTACATTCATTGCTGTCAGGTTTCTGGTTCCCCACGATATCACGTCATTGTCATTTAGAACGGAAATCCTACTCCTTGCTTTTCACACCTGTTTACACCAGCATGTGAGTGGCCACACAAAAGGTCATGTGACATTCATGACCCCATCTTACTTTCGGAAAATGTTCTGCAGCCTACATGAACCTTAAATCATGTATCTCTTATTTCAAAAATAGCTGAAAATAACATCTGAACGGTGGAACGGGATATAATCCTGTTTTAGGACAGACAATCCGAACCGAGTTATGTTACACTTACTTCAGATTATACTTATACTGTACACTCAAGATTAGATGAAACCCTTGTCCCTCCTCAGTCGTACAAAGTGCTGTTTGCCCTTGTGACCTCTCATAAGGGTCGTTGACTTCCTCTGACCTCTCTGTGCCCAGACTGTGTTAAGCAGCCTGGCTATAAAAGTCTTGGCAGAAATAATAGAGGGATTAGGGCCTCAGTGTCACTTCTGTTTCCAATTAAAAGTCTTATCAGCAGCACAAGGACTCCTGTGTTTACAGCTATAGAGATAGAGGTCTTACACCAAATCTGTAAATCTGTCAAAATCCAGCATATTGGAGATATTCTTTATTTACTGTGGCACTATATTCTACGAAATGAACGACCTAGTTTTAATCTATTTTATTACACATTATATATTTTACTGCCGTTTTATTCGTGTGGTTTAAAAATAAAACACCAACTTAGCAGACTATTCTTTTCTCCTTCCCTTAAGGGAATCTTGAATCCCTTCTTGACAGCAAAGGTGGGGAGATTCTGTGCATTTGAGTATTCTGTTAAATGTATTCATTTATTTATTGATTGATTTTTAATTCACAAATAAATAATTCAATAATAAAATACATTTAAACATTTAATAATAAAATACTTTCATCATACAAATTAAAATAAATTGAAAAGCAATTCAACATGGTTAAGAGATGCTCCACACTGCTGCTGCTGCTGCTGCTGCTGCTGCTGCTGCCACCAGCCCAGTCTCCATCTTTCTAGATCAGTCTAACAAGCTCAAAAGCTTAAAATTGTATTCAATATCTCGCTTGGATTCACTCTTTTCCTCCCTGTTTGGCTTAGCTTTAGACTTGAGCAGTTGTACGAGAATCTAAACAGCAGAGCCATCAATGCCAAGATAAAATGTTGATGCAATAAACTGTTTATGACAAGAACATCCCAGAGTGAAATGATCAGTAGGAGCCACACATGTTATGGCTATTTGGTTATACACATAGACTGTATCTAAGAAATGGACTTAGTCTTCCAGTTGCTCTGTTTATAAGTCTTGGGATTAAGGACTTGACTTGCACCATGTCAGGTTTGAAAACCGACTTTCTCAGATGTCATTTGCAACCAAGCTCCTATTGGATGATACCAGCTGTCAATCACACCAGTGTCCATATGTGCCATGTTTTATCATCTAGTTTCCTGTAAATGGTGCTATCATATACAAAAATGATCTCATTTGCTACCAATTTTCATGGTTGGTTTCCTTCAGACACTTTCATGTGTTGCTCGTGGAAAACCCAGTACATGACGACAAAAAACACAACCCTTTTTCTTTTTTGACTTCTAACCACTAACAACTTCTTGTCATATGAAAACAGATAGATCTGTTCAGTGGCCTTTACTCCAGTTAAATATTGTCCCCACAGAAACAGTATGCATTCGCTGATATATGTGTGAGTGAATGTGTGGTGACAGATTGAAGGTGCTGGGACACTCTGGGGACCGATGATGCCTCTAGGTCCACAATGTCCCCCCACTGTCTAAGTCACAACCAGCTCTTCCTCCGGCAACAAGACAAAGAGGGGATGACAGTTTTCCAGGATGTTTCACTTGCCCTATTTCTCTCTGTCTACTTTCCCTCGTTTGTTTTATCTTCACACAAATTGTAACAGAGTGGACGTCTTCTGACTGGCGTTAAATTGCTTCTTTACGACCGAGAGAAAGAAGAGCTTTTTGCAGCCTCTTTCCGCACCTCATATCTAATCAGAAAAGGTGCTCAAACAAAAGAAAGACTCACCACAAGCTCCTTTTTCTGCATGTACATTCTAATGTACAGCATATGGTTGAATAATGACAGTAATAACAGTTATTACAGCTTCCAAATTCATTAACTTTCACTTCTTTTCCAACTTCGTGAATCAAGAGGAGAGTCAAGAGAAGTTTTACACAATCCTGGATTGTTCAAGGTTCAAGTTCAGTTCGCAAGTTTTTATTTTATTTTTTTACTTTTTTTTTTTTTTACTCCATCTAACAAAGTAAAAACTCCAGAGATGTCATCTCATGAAGCTTCTGAACTGTTCAACTGCATTACCTTGACAAGGAAAACAATGACACCCTGGGTTCCTCAATTTCTGCCAAAAATATACTTTTCTCTTCATACTTCCTAACTCCCTACATGCATTAGTTAGACATTGAGAGCCCGGGGAATTCCGGCCATGATGAAAGAATGCAGCGTACTCCGAAGTGAACAGGGTTGAACCGAACCGAGAGACCCAAGAGAAGGGAGAAATCATTAATGCATCAAAGGCTGTCAGGAAAAATACAGTCTGAAAGTCTGAAAGTGTAAACACAGCAGATGGCGAGCATCTCATTCTTGGACGGGCGATTCAGCCCCGCTGACACTGTAATAGCCCCTACTGAGGTTGTTTGTGTCTGTCTGTCAGTGAGAAGGGAAAATAGCTGGATGGATTATGAGATTAGGTTGAGAAGTCTCAACTGTGATAGACATAAAACACCTTACTGCAAAATAATAATAATAATAAAAAAAAAGGTTAGCAGGCTTAGCATCTTTATGGGTGCAAGGTGTAAGAATTGGTGAGATCTAAAGTTGAGACTGCAGACTGTAACAAACAGTGAGGATGTTTTTTTTCTCTTTTCATTCAAGAGTAAGCTTCTGCTTCAAAACACAGCATGTTCAGGCTGCTGCAGAAACATGGTGGCACAAGACGGCGCCTTACAAAGAAACTTTTGCTTTTTTTACAACTTTGGTTTACAATAAAACTGGAATCACCAAAGTAACTGCTGCAAATGTCTCTACAATAAAAGGAGAGGCTCACAAAGTCAGACTTTTACAAGATGCAATTTCTGTCTCTGATACACTTTGTGTCTTTGTTTAGATTTGTTGAAAATTTAAATAAAGCTTCCCCAGGGGAAAAAAGAAAAGAAATCTGGTGTCTGTAACACTCACACTACTGTACTGAACGGAATGATGTGTGTGTTTTCTTACAGATGATTCAGTCGCTCACAGCTCCTTTCATGTGTTTTTAGGGCAGATCTTCAATGGGAGGGCCGACACTCTCTTCCAAACCTCTGAAGTGATTGTGTTTGCTGCATCTGCACCTTTTTTGGGGTCTAGAATATCTTGTGCATGTTAAAGATAAAATATGTAACGTTTCTGCATTAAAAGGTCTAAAAATCAGCTATGATGTCCAAGGGACGACCTCCCTGATGAAACATCAGTGTGAGGAAGGGAATAATTGATCCAGCCACTAGACCAGTATGTTTTCTTTAGTTTTCTCATTTTATTGTGCATATTTTTCACTAGTGAATCATGACTGTTTATCCTATGCTGCATCCCAACATTATCAATCTCGGGCTTCAGTTATTGTTTTGAATGAGAGATTCCTGGCACAGAAATTACGTACTTTGCACTTAGAAGGCAAATAAAACATTTTCTTGCTAAGCAAATGTGGACAACACAGTTTAACATCTTCATGTCATAACCAGCACCTGTTATGGTCACTTGTATGAGTACCTGCCCTGCACTAATTCCCTTCACCTGTGACTAGTTGTCTCTCCCTTCCTACTGTGTATCAACACCCGCTCTCTGCTCTTTGTTCTCTGTGAGATTGTCTTTCCTAGTGTAGAATTACAGTTCTATTTCAAGGCTTTTTCTCTGTGGGTTTTCTGAATTTCTTTTGTCCTTTGACCTTGAGACTTGCCTTTGCCAGTTTTTGTACTTTTTTGGTTTTTGTACCTAAGAAATTCTTTGAAAAGTCTTGACACTGTAGCTGTGCCTCAACAGTCAAGGCTCCATCGTCCAAGTGTGCATTCATCGTCCAGTTGGTGTCAAAATGCGTCACAGCACCACATCGTAGGTTGTCCTAATTGTCACACTACTCATCGGCTCCTTCTCATGTGGTCGACATTTACTCCGGCCAACCGTATCACAATTCTTTGTGGGATAAAAAAAAAAAAAAACACGACAACACAACACAAATACCTGTTTTTTGTAACAACACAACATACAGGGTTGTTGCCTGGAGACAAATACAAGAAATCAATAAATAAACTCTAAACATGGACTACTCACTTAAGTAATTTAAAATAATTCTTCATATTATGCAGAGTTTATTTCTTTATTTAAGAATTTACATTACTTAATTAAAAATTTGAAAGAAAACTAAGCTTAACCAGGTTTAGTTGATCTGTTGTTCCAAACCAGAAATCTGTGAGGAGATTTAAGGGGAACTGTTTGACTTGTCCACGTTTGTTTCTCAGCTTGAGATACATCACACACTATCAAAAATTTAAAAAAAAAAAAGCTGCTATTAGTTCTACAACTATGCTGAAAAATGAAAGATTATAGACATGTTTATTTTATATCAGATACACGTAAATATATCTATATATCTGTTTTTTCATGATGTTTTGGCTGATTAGAGGGCGACATTTAATATCTCAGTGTACAGCCTGCCCAGATTTACTGGGAGAAGAAGAAGGAGAATTGGTGAGATGCATGGGCTAGACCGTCTCATTTCTCACAGCGTCTGATTCCATCAGCGGCCTCGTCGGCTGCACACTTGAAGGATACAGCCTCGACTACTGAGACACAGCTTGTGACTTGTGCATGCCGAGTCCTCACCTTTGTGCCACAGATGTGACACTGCAGAGTCATCTCAGCCACACTGGTTTCCTATTCGACTCATTTTCAACATGCAATTCTGCCTGACAGCAGGTTGGCCTAGGAAAATACTTTTTCCAATTTCACAATGGAGGCGAAGTGGCAAGTCAAGTCACAGACATATTTCTGATCATAGGGGAAAAAAGGGTTTTTAATCTTTACGGTAATGTTTGGAAACGTAAAACAGAAGAAAAACAAAATCAGAAACGTGACTGATCATAGATTGATGTTTTTGTGGCAACATTAGACAACATTCACAGTAGCCACCCTCAGTTTCTCAGTGGCTACAATTAAATAGATGTGTTTGGAAATTCAGTTTGTATGATCACATTTGATCCAATGGTCACTTGGTGCCTGCTTGGTAGCCTCATAGTGACTCCACAGCCACCTGATGGAAGAAGTGAAATGAGCAAGAGAGGCTGCTGGAGGGAGAGGGAGAGAAAGAGACAAGGCCTGCAATCAGTTTCCAGACTGGCTCCTCACACTATCAGTCTTCCTCACACTGTCTGTCTGCTCCATGTGAGGTGTCTTCTTTAAACTATGATCAGAAGGAGCAGAGAGAGGTGAGGAATCTTACTCCCTGTAATCCTCTCCATCTTGTGTGTCTGTCTTTTATGTCTTCGCTGCAAAAGATTAGACCACAGGCCTCACGGCGTCATATCTCATCAGATCAATCAACATGAGTTGTATGAGTATACGTGGAGAGTGTATCAATTAGTGTGGGTGTTTTACATGGATACGTGTAACTCAGTGAGCGTTTTATTTTGAAATGACCCCCACATTGAGTCACTTTGACACTATAAAAGTAAAAAAAAAAGAGTAAAAAATAGGCTTAAAAATGTGCAAATGTGCAAAATGATTTGCATAAAAGGCTGCTATTAAGAGGATCTGAACAACCACAAGCATTTAGCTGGAAAAGCAAACATATGTGAGCATATACAGTATGAGCATTTAATCTTAGTTAGACAACATAAAGATACTATATAACATATTCAGAATATGACTGAAAGTTACACTCTAATATTGCCTTGAGCCTAGATCAAGTAATCTATCTCTATCTAGCTTATAGGCAAATATAAAAGAGCTTGGGATTATTCTAAATGAAACATTTCATTGTGACTGTGTTTGAGATCCATCATGTTGCTGCAAATGACTCCGATTCAGCTGGATCAGCTGGATCAGGGCTGGATTGTGTTCAGCTTCATTGCCGTGTTGACACCACAGCAGTAGCAGTATCAAATTAAAATAAAGTACAGCAGGGGAAAAAAACAAACAAACACGCATCGAGTGTTAACATGCTTTTATAAAGACACCAGTCCAAGTGATCCATTTTCATCCTCAAAGGAAAAACTGGCTTTGTTACTGAGACAAAGGATCATAGGGAAACTGTATGTCCATGGACAACAGAGCGCCATCTCCATCAGATCAGATTTTAGTAGCTTCTCTACCAGGGCCTGGGTTATTCTACACTCCTTCAGTGAGACTGAGATACACTCTGACCTGCTTTTGCTGTTGACCACTTTGTCCGCTTGCTCTTTCAACAACCTCACTGAATCCACCTGATATCTGCTCCCATCTAGCTCACTCTGAATGTGCAGCCAGGCTGCTGCTGCTGCTGCTGTGACTGATGTCCTTGTGAGGAAATATTCCCTCTGTCCATCTCTCTGCCATTGCTGCAGACACTTGAAAGCTCAAACATGTGCTGGATTACCACTGTTTTTTTCTCTTTTCATCTCTGCAGACCTGCAGGATCAGCAAATGCACATAGAGAGAAAATGGTCCCCAGTAGTTCAAAACGGTGTGTTATTTTTCTGACTTCGCTTGTGTGCATTTTATCAGCAATGTGCACAGAACTACCTGAAAAATTATGATTACTTATCCTTTTAGTTAGGTTTCTAACACAATATTTGCATACTTGCCGCCCATTACAAATTACTTCCCAAGAGTTAGAGGTGAAGGTGGATAAACTGTAATATTATGTATAATGGACAGAGACAATATATGAGTGGTATCAATCCCCCATCTAAATAAGCCTGTTCTTTCAGCATATTCTTATTATACATTACTCTTCTTGCTGCTCCACTGCTAATATGGTCAGATTCTGCTGAAAACCTTTAAAACTATCGAAAAGGGCCAATAAGTGGGATTTAGTGGGATCTAAAGGCAGTCATGTTTATTAAAAAGATGTCATTAGTGGATAATCACATAAAACGATGAGTTGTGTCATCATTACCTTAAAATTAGGCACGTATATCAACACAGAGAGCGTGTCCTCTCTCATGACCACTGTGTTGTGCAACATGTCTCTACAGAGGCCCAGAACAGACAAACTGAATCCTGGATTAATAAAGGGATTTTGTTTTGTTTTGTGTTGAGTTGTTTCTCCTACATAATAAAAAAGAAAGAGTGAGGAGGGAGGTATGCGGCTGGTTGCAGGCTGCAAAATCACTGTTATGTGCCATTAAATCCTACACTGAGGTGCTTAAAATCTCATTCACTGTGTCACAGATTGATTTCCAGATATACTTTCTGTACAAACATACATGGATGTTTACACCTGCGACAGAAATAAGACATACTGGGGTTGGCATCTAAAGAATATACTGTTTGACTGAAATTATATGTATCTTCAACTGATGGGGAAAATGTACATGTTATGGCTGGTTTACCCACAGTGCACTCACTATACTGTATGTGGTAAGCTGTAATAATTTAATAACTAAGTAAATCTGGAGCGTGTGAGCCTTCCCTAAACAGTTCACACTCAACTCCTTGGTCATCAGTTCCAAAATTGTGTTTTGACAATTTGTCCATGATAATAATGTACTAATCTTATCATCGTCCAGATGGCAAATTTATTGAACCCTTTTCCCTAATGAATGTAACATCAGTAGTTCTAGTGGGAATCTGGTCACACAAGAACAAATCAATGACCACACCAACGGACCCGAACAGAAGACTACACAGCCCAATCTTCTACCTCATGCAAATGAGAAAGTCATAAACACAAGCAAAGCAATCGCAAATGAGCAGCAAACCCTAATCAATCAGAGTGTGTGTGTGACAGGTAGCAGCAGTCTGAGCCCTTCATAGTGCCTACAAAAACAAATTCCCAACAACGCAGATGGCACAAACAATAACATGACAGCACGCCACAAGCTCTCACTCATCACTGTGCACTCAAGAAAAGCCTACGAGCAGAGGATCAATCACTACGCGAGAGGGAAGGGGATAAAACGACAGGAGAGAAATGAAAGTGGAAGGAAAGCACACATACATACAAACACCCACAAACACTCAAGAGTGCGAGCATGAGTGCATATGTGAAAGGACTGAATTGAAACAGCTGTAATCCAACAACCACAGACACAGCAGTAAGTCATCCTTGCTGTTGTTTTCATCTCGTGGGATTTCCTGGAAGAACACCACATGATTGGTATTACTGTGTGTCCAAGACTGAGTCAGCATGTGTTTTCTGTGATCGGATTGCACTGGGATAGCACCTGACCTCACTTGTAAGTACAGGTGGAAACAAACCCGAGGACGGATTGTTATCCGATCTGCCAAACCACTTAGGGATTGTGACCACAAACTGGTCATGACACATCGCCATTATTAACGTAATTCTTCATGCCTGACTTAATTTAAAATACAGTAATATTTACTTAGGGTTATGCCAATGTTGTCGTTAATGTTATCATGTCCAGTTTTGTCCCACTCCATTTGGCCTCCTCTTTGTTGTGTCCACTTTAGCTCCTTTTTGTATCGCAGCATTACTGCGACCCCGTCATCCGAGCAAAACACAGTCTTCATACTATTACTTATTGAGGTTTCTCACATCAGATGTGAGGACAGACTCAGGATGGAGTCGAAGCATTCAGACGTGTTTATGTAACGTGATCGGATCACTCAGGATGGAGGTTCGCACTAGGTCTAAATGGGTTTTCAGTGACTGATGATCACAACCCAAGTAAGGTAGCACTTAGCTTTCCTGCTACACAAACCGACCCTGCTGTCCATCAACTTCTGGCCCCACATTTTTATGAAAGGTGTGAAAATCAAGAGCTTGCTTTTAACAATGGAACTTCCATAAAGCCAAGGCACAAAGAGTAAGGTCCACGATGGGGAGATTAAAAGAAAGCAATTGAGAAAATTGGACATCAATACATGCTTAGGGGATAGATTTCTTTAATTTCCTGGTGCCAATATTTTAGATATATAACAGCGATATGACCTAATTACACTCACAAAATTAAACTGCAGGACACAGCATCAAGGCCCAGATTTTTTTTTTTTTTACAGCAGCATAGAAACAGCCCTTAAGTGCAGGATCTGGCTTCAACCTCATCATCTCTAGTACGCTGCAAAATGAAAAAGCAGAGAGGCCTTCAGAGGTGGAGGACTCATGTAATATGCATAGCTGCTGGTTCTTTGAGTGTGTGTGTGTAACAACCAAACAGGAAGAGACAGAGGAGGAATAAGAAGCAGCCAAAAAATATTTTGGACACTGGTCTGGTTTTTCTCTTTCTAGCTGACTATTCTATTTCTATTAGCTAATATGAAATAGCTAATAGAACCACAATTAACTCTCCTCTCCTCTCCTCCACTTTCAGTCCATCGTCCTCTTTTCCCTCTCTGTCAACATGCTTGCTTTTGTGAAACAAGTTATGCAGGTGTAATTAATGTCTAGATGTGTCTGTGAAAAATGAGCGTGCGCGTACTCAAAGGACAGAGGATAAGTAAGGTTAATTAATATTGTAAAGGACATTAATATCAGAGAAAAACTGCATAGTTTTTTTCCCACTTCACATTTGATTGGGGGGAAATATCAAAAGGCAAGGTTCAAGATTGATTTTATTTTATTTTATTTCCAAACTGTTGATCTCGGGCATTTTAAGAGATCTCTCAAGTAAATTAAAGGAAAATAAATAAGTAGGACAGGATGAAAGTTCAGTCTTAATTACTGCCAGGATCTCATTGACTGCTCAACCAATTACTGTGGTTTCTGTGGGTAATGTATACGTGAGCAAACAGAGCCAAGCACTGCTGTGCTCATAATTACAGCATACATTAGATTTGACCAATCACCAAGCTTGGCAAACACAAACACACACACACACAGGCTTTGATTCATTAAGAGACATTTAGCATTGCTGGGCCATTTGCAAAAATGAGAGATGTCGTAATAAAGCAGCGAAACACAAACCAATGAATCAAACGTGTCACATGTTTGTTAAGGCTTTATCAGTCACTGCTGTGGAAATAAGATGCAGCACTTATACCCGGCATTACGCTGTCTTCATGCACAAGCACATACACATACAGAAGCGTTTCTCCATCTGATTTGTTTTTATAAACACTGAACCTATTCGGTTAATATCAGTGTGTCCACAACAGGTGGAGAATGAAAGTGAAAGTGTGTCTGCTTCAGAGCAACAGCAGAGAACCATCACGTGATTAGGGGAGACGACAAGGGGACAATAATGGAGCATAAAAACATTATATAAATTAAATATCCTTAAACAAAGTGACACAGAGAAAGAGAGAGGGAGAGAGAGAGAGAGAGAGAGAGAGAGAGAGACAAAGGGCCAAATAACATTGGCACTGCTTCCCTTTATGGGAGAAAAGTATCCACATCCCATGTCGCCAGCTTACTATTTTATATTCTAATGCATCTCCACTGCAGTCTCTTGTTTTTCTTCTCCTGTGGTCAAGATGTTTTAGAGCAGGGTACTGAGGCTTTATAGATTTGATAATGTAGAGTTTTTCCAATGCCTAGCTGATTCCTGCTCACTCTGCTGACGTCCTGTGTGTTGTTCTGCTACCAGTTATGTTATTGGATGAATGGCACTGGGAGGCACAATAGTCCAAACACCGCCTCACAGTTTGCAGCTTGCAAATGAAAATGTATTTTGTGAATATAGTGGCTGCACCATTGTTATCAGGAAGGCAGCATTTAATTTTAACATGTTTCTTCAATCTCTAACCCTACATGGTCGTTTTATGGCTTCTTACATTGACATTTAATAAGGTCTGTGTGCATGTGCATGTACAGTATATGTATGCAGTATGAGTGTGTGTAATGTAAATTACTACATTTGTAAAGTGAGGACATGCTTTAAAGTTAGGCTGAGGTTAGGGTTAGGTTAAGGTTAGGGTCAGGGTACTAGGAATTATAGTTAAGATTAAGGTAAGTCTCAAGGAAATGCAAGTCAATGCAATGTCCTCTGAAGTCATGGAAACTATTGTGTTTGTGTAATGTGACCAATCACATTACTGTCAGCAGCAAGAGCTAAATGCAGCTGTGATTATACAACCAGTGACACACTTGCATAAAAATGCACCAACACTGACTGACAAGATACACATCTATGATTAATGCGTGTTGTCGGCACACTGTTAGTCACAGGTAAAGGTTACAATGTCATCATCATCATCATCATCATCGCGCTGCATCTAAACTGGGTCACATTTTGTCAGCGCAGACACACACACACACACACGCTGTACAGTATACACAGACACGCAGCATATCAGGCAGTTGTGCGAAGGCTAAACGGACCCTTCTTTCTTTGATTTCGTTGGGAGATTGCTGTGATTCTGTGGTGAACAACTTCTCCCTGCAAAAATGTACTTTTGAGCTGAGCGAGAGCCTCAGGCCAGCCGACTCATGATGAAACAGAATGAAATGTCAGTGATCAATGCAAAAGAGGCAAAAAAAAAAAAAAAAAAAAAAAAGGTGGGTTAAGGCCCCGATTGTGATAAAGCTTATAGGGGAATACTATGCAAAGAAAAGAGGAGCAAAGAGAAAAGGAAAGAAAGAAAAGAAAGAAAGAAATGGATGAAAGTGGTGAAGTGACGGGTCTGAAAAAAGGAGCATTGATTTTACTACACAGAAAAGTATACAACTACTCGGCTACATTGAGTGCCGGAGGGCTGCTGGAAGAGGTTCAGAGATAATCAAACAATGTTTCAGCCATGTTTGCTCTCTGTGAAAAGTTCTCCTGCTCAGTCAGATACTTTTTCAAGAAAAGAGCTCTCGGAATACTAAAAATGACATGAATGATGGTCCTGCCATCCTTCCACACGCACTAATAAAAGAAACTTAATTGAATTGTTGAAGGGACACATTTGGCGAATACAGCCCGCTGCTCTAATCTTGCTCGATATGGAAAATGTATTCATCTGTACTGGAGAGATGAGTGACATCTGGCAGAGATACCACATGGGCCCTGGCAAGGTTGAAAAAAATAGCAGGTACTTTGATGCTTCAGAGTACATCTGCATAACAGCTTTGCCCAGGGGGAAAGCTGACACAGCAGGCTGAGCTTCCTCGGCACCAGCACAGTGAAACTGGATGTGAGTGCATATATATATATATACTGTACTGTATGTAGGCGAGGGAACACAAACGCATACACATTCACAGCAACATGAACTCCCCTTCTGTTCCCTAGCAGCCAGAGTCAGGACTCTCTCTGATGAGGATGCAGATAAGAGGGCGCAGTTTCAGAGGATTGCACTGGAGAAGTCTTCAAAGGGGAAACATTCACTATGCAGAATGGGTTCAGTGGAGTTCAAGCCCAAATTACAAACCTTTTTTTAGCCAAGTGATGCTCCACTGAGTGAGCGATAACATTCCTTTGTAGAATCACCCACTCATTTTGCTGTGACTGCAAACCTGAGCAGTCAAAGTGCCACAACGTTGATTTAAAAAATGAGGCTAAAGCGAAAATGGACAGAGTAGCATGAACCATTTTGTGCCGTTGGCATCTTACCTTTCGTCAGCATTCAGAACTAGAGGTACAAAATATGTCTATACATTCTTATAACAAATAATAAAGTGAGGGTTGCTACATGATTACCAAGCACAAAAGAAAATATATTCCTTCCACGCAGAATTCTGTGCAGATACTGGATACATGTCACTTCATTGCCAATTACAAAACCAAAAGTCATGAAGAAGCAGCTCAAAAATATTAAAAATGTCGCCGGAAATATGCAAATCTGCACACATTTTTCATCAGTCAATAAAGTCAGTCAAGTTTAAATAATCAGACTGGAGCAAATCATAAAAACATGTAGATTCTTCCAAAGTCTTTATGTTGTATCAGACATAAAAGGCGGTTGCTGTATTGAAAGAGAGACCGAGTAAAGATGGAGAGGGCTTGGCTAAAAGGGAGTGAGTAAGTTGGTCACCTCTGTAAACTGGTTTGCATGTTAATGAATGTAATTAGCTCTAGCATCAGCTCCAGGCAAGTAGTTGCCAGCTGTGTTTACCTGCTTGAGTAAACAAAAATGATCCTGCAACAGCAGCTGCAAGAGTAACATGACATGACAAAATTATGAAAACATGAATATCTCTTTCATACTTCATGGCTACCCATAGACCGGGGGCCACGGTAGCTCAGTGGTAGAGCAAGTCATCTTTCATCTTGAAGGTTGTGAACTCGATTCCCGGCTGTGCTAGTCTCCATGCCAACGCGTCCTTGGGCAAGACACTTGACCCCACGTTGGTCCTGACGGCTGCGTCGACAGTGTGTGAATGATGTAATGATAGAAACTGAGACAAAGGAAGCAAGCAAAGGGTCGGAAATAAAAGGTTTCAAAGAGGTTATAATCCTTAAACCCATCTTCATGTGCGACATACATTTATATTTATATTTTAAAAGTAAAAAGTTTTTTAAGAAGTAAAAATGCTGTGAAAAAAAAAAAATCTTCCTCAAAAATTTGCTGCGACATGTAACCTCACTGGTACATTTCCTTTTTCTGTGACTATTTCAAAATAAAAGTCTGGCTGTGTTTGACTAGTTCAATTCTGCTAATGTGAAGGTGCAGAACTGAAAAGGTTGGCCTGATTTTGCCGTAACCTTGTGTAGCACTGCACAGATCGTGAACATTGTCCCTCGCCATCAATATTTTGATGTCCACTCTGAAAAGGCAAAGCTTCTGTTTAAGAGGCTGTTTCTCAGCTTAGCTCTGACTCTGTCATCACACCTGCTAATATCACAGAATTGATCTGTTACTTGAGCTGAGCAAGAGTCAACTTGAGGTGACCTCTGAGGATGTTGCAGGCCAGATCCTTTATGTTGCCCATGTGTGCCGTAAACCATATACAGTATATAAAATGGATAGAGTTTCCCAGTTTCCTTAACAAAGTCCAGGGGGCGACTCGGCTGGTTGCAAAATGAACTCTGTTTGTCTGGAAACCAGTTTCTACTACTCACTTGATTAATAATAATGTTCTCAGTAGCTAGTTTTGTTCCTTTTATTATTATTATTATTCTTATTATTATTAGCATATGATGTCAATTTTATAAATTATGTTCATTTTGAGGAACAGCTGGCATCGTCACATTGGAGCCTGGTTGCAGTTGTTGTCTGCAGCCTTAGCACTGTACACCAATAAAATATTAATAATTAGTTTACCCAAGTAGTATTTCTGCTGTTGACTGAGAGAAGTAGCAACAATTAACAAGACTGATAACTCAATTAGGTTATCAGTCTCATCCCTGGTAGTGGACCAATCAGACAGAAAATCAACGAGACAGAAATTTCAATTCTATAGAAAAATAAAATGAGTAAACCTAAAGGATAAAAGATATGACCTTGGTTTCTTGTGAATGTCAAAAGCCCAGCAAGTGAAAAGTACGTCTGATGATTTGAAAAGCTAAACTAGTAGAAGCTTTGTCCACATAAATGTAGATGTCCATTTCAAATATCTCTGACTGTAAAGGTTAAAAAAAAAAAAAAAACGCAAAATACTGTGGTTGACATCTCTTTCAAGAGTAAAGACACATAGAAAAGCTTTAGGCTTATCCTTTTTAAGTCTTATACCCATGAAACCTGCAAATAATTATGTTTAAACTTGAACTCATATTACTCACTTTAAGTCAAATCAATGAAAAGAAGAAAACTTCAGGGGATTAATGCAGCAAATCAGTCTAGGGTGTTAGTATGTATGCACAGACTCTGTAATGTAAACTCTGTCTTGTCTTCATGCTTTTATGGCTGTGATCCTGCAGGAAAACAGCTGTGATAAAGCCTGCATGCTGCATGTGGTCTGAGCACGAGTACACTCAGTGGAAGGTTTTCAGCCATAAACAGAAAAATGAACCATGAGAATTAGAGCACTGATGCACAGGGAAACCCCAACATGGTTTCAAGATGCTCCGGCTCTCAGCAGCACTGCCTGAATAAACCCAGCTGAAATGATCAGAAAGGATAAAAGTTAACTCACTGCCACGTTCAAACCGAGCAGCTACATAGACAATATAAAAATAAGATCTTACATTAAAATGTGCTTGTTTACCTCACTTCACTCTTCACACACACACACCACAACACCCAACAAAAGAGCAATCCAAGCAATGGATTCTGACCACTAAGGACAGCCTGATGAAATATGCATGACAGGGGAAAAAGCAGACCACATCAGTGTTCTGCCCTCCTCCCTCCGAGCGTAAAGCGTTCACAACGGCAGCACTTGGCGGTGCAGTAGTTCACCCATTGCATGGAGCGGCGGGCGGAACTACAGAGGGTTGGCAAGTTCACATCTAATTGTGGACTGCACCCATGGGAGCACTGGCCGGAGAAAGGAAAGAGCTAGACAGGTTTAACCTGGTTCAACCCAGCAGTGCTTAGCTGTGTGTCTTTAGACAAATACCTGACAGAACTGTTACAATGTGAGGTAAGCAAGTTCCAATATTCCTGGATTATTTACCGATACAGCAGATGTAAAAGAAAACACAAGTGTCTGTTTGATGGCCTAGTTTTAATTTGTGCTTTTATATTTACAGTGAAGCACTGAAGTGTGCTGATACTGAACGTGAATTGAAAAATAACTAAATACAGCAGCAGACGCTACATTTGCTGCAACCTAATAAACCAGTTTAATAGCCTTGGTTTTTAAAACTTGGAACCAATGTGGAAATTTGGACTAAATGTGTATAAACATTATTTAGATATATGAATGTATCTAAAGATATCTACATTTCTTTAATGTTAATATGTTTTTCATCCAACACACTATTGGGGTTCGCTTATGCCTCGAGCCGGCTCTGAACAACAGTTTAGAGGGGGTCATAACATGTTCATCTTCCTCTGGATAAGGACAAATGTGCGTGTACTTTCAATGTAAATTAAATATATCCAGAAAAACGCACACAAAAAGCACAGGGGAAATGCAGCGACTATATCACGTACCAAATAATTTTACACTTTGAGATTTGAGCTTGTTTTAGTCTAGCGTTAAAGTGGCAACAGACAAGTTATTATCTTAATGATGAACATGAAGTAAATGTAATACAAAAATGGCATAATCAGTGTTTTGATTGGTTTACACTCATTATTTGTTTTTTTTCTTTTGTTTAAAATTGTTATTCGGAGAGCATGATGTTCAATCTGGAACAAATGTTACTACATTTGCATCCAGACAACATAACTGTGAATAGCCCTTTTGTCTGACAAAATAAATTGTATCTTTACACCCACTGGCAGTTTTCCATGTGATAATGCGAGTTGTAAGGAATATATTACAAAAGTATTGAACGTTTTTCTTTTCATCTGATCTTAAATTGCTTTGCTTGAATGCTACCTGCTCCTTGATGCAAATAAACTTCCAAAACATCTCTAATGCCCCTGTCTGAGTACTATGCCTGTCAAATAAACAGTTATTGGTTTCGACTCTTGGATGTCATGTGACGTTTTGCTTCAGTGTGTTCCAGTTTTTTTTCGTTCTGTTTTTTTGTCCTGTAATGACTCCCTGCTCTCATACACACAGATGTCTCCTTTGCTTGTCAGAGATACTGTGCAAACCATGAGATCAAGAGAGGAATCACTTCCATCTGCAAAGGGAAAGTTGACAAGTCGTCTT
Organism: Brachirus orientalis; assembly: GCA_016785285.1. NCBI lineage: Eukaryota > Metazoa > Chordata > Actinopteri > Pleuronectiformes > Soleidae > Brachirus > Brachirus orientalis. The sequence continues at coordinate 1,445,725 of JAFBJR010000139.1, forward strand.
GTCAGCACTTCATTTCAGCCAATTTGCTCAAAAACACACATCTTCAAATGCAACACTGATAATGTGCAAAATATGCACACCACAAAAAAAAAAAAAAAACCCCACCGAAATCAATCTGCACGTTTCAGTTTATCTGCTTACTCTTCTGATCTGGCCTCTGCGGGGCTTTGGGTTCTCTCTGTGAAACTGCTGTCTATTAAGACAAGAGTCGACCTGGAAACAGAACAAAGGCCCGGCTCCTCACTTCACATTGTTATTTAGCAAAGTCGGTTTGCAACAAAAGACAAAACACAAAACACTGAGAAAGGATTGTACACACGCACGCACACACGCACACACACACAGTCTTTGCTTGGCTACAAACTCCTTCTCCTCTTCCTCGAGCATCATTGATCTGATTTCTGAGTCAGACAGTGAAGCATGAGAGTCTGAGCTATAAGCAACAAGCACCACTTGAAAGAAAAATATAACCATGCCTTGTTAAAAAAAAAAAAAGAGAAAAAAAAAAGAAAATCAGCTTTGCTGATAAAGATTTAACCTGCACGGTGAATTCAGCCTCTAATTATGCTTGCTGAAATGCCACATGCAGGGATTTAAATTAGCTACTTGATATTCTCACAGGATCGGAGCTATGTAATTGCTGCTGACGCATTATCAATGAGAGAGGGAAAAAAATTAAAAAGTAAAATAAAACAGGACAATGAGTGATTTGGGAATTCATTTGATGAAGCAGCTTAAGATTTACTATAGAAAAGGGGCCTCAGAAAAGGCCAGAGTGTCAAAAATACAAATCATCTAATGACTTCACAGTGACCTGGTTGATGATGATGCTGTACTTGGGCAAAATGGTGCTCTGCAGTTAGCTCTGACCTCAGCTATTTTTATATGACGCGCAAACCTGAATCTGCACTGATATTCCACTACACTTTAATGGATGGATTATGTAATCACCAATTTATATTTTCCTTATCAATAAAGCCACATCCCACCTGCCAGCAACCAATAAGCTTTTACTCTTAAATGCTTTTTTGTAACAAACAATGAAGTTCACAGTGTTCGCTAACTTTATTCATTTATTAATGTTATGTTAATAATGGCTCTGACTCAGTATTAGGTTGTCTACATCTACATCATCTGCTCTTCTCGCCCAGTGTGTCGAAATCTAAATCTAAATTGTGACAGGGGCAACTTTATTCCTAACATAATAGGTCTGGCTACTTTTACTACCATTTCTGTAACACCTGTAACACCTGCAATATGTTAAATAGGTAAACTAGCCACACATCCCTGGTGGAGCCTGCTGCAAACATAATTATCAAGTAAAAAGCTGCAAATAAATAAATAAAAAAGTCCTCAAATGTATTTGGCAACCCATTCAAATTTCTAAGTGAAGTATCTACATGCTGATTTGTTCCAGGGCAAGACACTTAACCCCAAACTGCTCCTCGAGGCTGTTCCAGCGGCATGTGAATGGGAATGATAGATGTGTAATTGAAAATGCACTGCACATAGATATAAATGAAAAGGCTGTAGTGAAAAGTACTGTCGGGTGGTCATTACAACTAGAGAGGAGCTATAGAAAAGACCATTTATTTGCTATTCAGCACCAGAACACAACATTCTTGTATAGCAAATGAGATGATGTCCAGGATGTATTCCCTAAAATATAGGCAGTGTTTTGAAATTTGCTTTTTTTATGATGTACAGACTATTTTGAAATAAAACATAAAAGTGTAATTCTTAATTTATTAACTGCCACTCAAATGCTCAGATATTCCAGGCAAGAGTGTGAAGGACAGAGGCATGAGCTGTATATTTTAGGTTTGTTTTTTTTTTGTTTTTTTTTCAAGCCCAAGGACTGACAAGACCACAATTTGTTTACGAGACTACTTCTCTGTTGGAGTGAAAGCGGCAGCCTGATAAGCTGCATGTAGCCGTGAACCAATGACCTGTGTTAAGGAGGCGTAATTGTCTTTTTACAACAGGCTCTAAATCTATCGTCACCCTCTCTTCACAAGTTCACCCCTACAAATGCCATGCAGACTCTGGTTGCCTAGCAGCAACTGCTACTATTCATGATTTTTTTTTTTTTCTTTTGAATTTTTTGTTTTTAAGAGTTTGTTTTTTGACTCATGAGTAACACAGAAAGCTCCATTCCTCAGTGTTGGTTGAACTTTGGCCAAAATAGAAGAGTAAAGGATGATCGTGTCATCACTGTCTTCGCGGAAAGTGTGTGTGTGTATGTGTGTGTGTGTGTGTGTGTGTGTGTGCAAGCTGCTGCGTCTGTGTGTTTATTCACATTTGAACCAACCTGCAGCCATCTGCATGTAACCGGCCAGAGTGCAGATCCTCCTCTCACATCCTCCACTGGGCAGGAAGATGGTGATGATGGCCAACAGGGAGCTGACGGCCAGCAGAGCACAGCCGCCTGAACAAAGCACTGCACTGGTCTGAGGATAAAACAAACACACACACACACACAAACATACAAAGAGCAATTTTAACTTTATTTAATGAAGACAAACTAAACCCCATGTGGTTTGACAACATTTTCATATTCTTAGGAAAAAAAAGTGCTTGCACTGTCGCCTAGTCAAAATAACGATCCATTGCATTGTTCAAAAAAATAATCCCCAAAAACCAGGAGTCTGTCAGTTCAGGTCGAATCTTTTAATCTCACATTCAATCCTCCAGCAGGTTAATGGCCGTCTCAGCTGGAAAACAGCACTCTGTGGCCAAACAACAGGGCACTGTCCCTTTTCATTACGTCTTCATTTAATCACATATACCCACGCTGCGAGGGGGAAAACTGAGGCAAATGAAGGACTCCTCGCATTTACAATGAACAAAAGCATTCGCATTTTTTCGGTTCTTGAAAATGTATCCACACTGGCACACAAAAGCAGGGAGTGGCCAGAGTTCTGACATCATTTTAACAAATAAACAAATCAAGACCTATCAATAAAATTAATATTTTGATATTTTTGTGAAGAAACATCTATGTAAACAGCATTTCTGATTACATTATCCTGAATATGGTCATACTTAGAGTGATAGGGAATATTGTGTAATCCAGTTAATAAATAGCCATGTAACTGGTTGTTTATTACAGTTTTTTCCAGTAATGCAAGAGTTACAGACACTGATTTTGCCACTCCTAAAACTTTGTTTACTGATGGCTATCAGGATGTGAAAAAGATTTTAATAAAAAAGATTTTTTAGAAGATCATTTTAGTCATATTACAATGTCCCATTAAGGCACTGGCAATATTAGACATATTAGGGCTGGACAATAACAATATAAATATATCATGGTATCATTTTCATTAGTCTTAATGTAACAGAGGTTCAATATACATTAGATCCATATAATGTTTACGCATTGCACAAACCTACTTACCTATTATTGTATTATGTAATATCTTTGAATGTTTAAACCTAAATATGTAATATGTTTCTGTATTTAGCAGGTTTTACAGGTTGCTTTAAATTTTAGATCTCCAAAATTACTCTTTAATCATTTCAATCATCTGACATTTACCATGAGAATTATGACATGATGTGAGTCATCGTCTGACTCTGTTCTGTAATATTTTGAAAGAAATATGAATAGATTATTCTTTGAGAAAATCAGAATCAGAATCATCTTCCATTCAGACGGCACTCAAAGAGCACAGGCATTCAACAAGGCAGCTCAGTCTCCATATTTGACTCACCGTCCGTTTCTAATAATCTCTTCTTTGTGCCATAACTTACATCCAAGTCCAAAGTTATCTTATTGACCTATGCTCCTCAAAATCAAACAGACAAATGCAGGTAAAAGCAGCACCTCCTTAACGAAAAGGTAATTAGGTCAATAGTCAAGATTACTGGTGTCCATGTAAACATAGTCATCGGGCTTGAGCTCCCCCACCTTGACACCAGACTGAGGAAGAGCATCATCATCATCCTCCTCCGGAACATCACGTTTGTGCCACTGCCATTCAGTAAACGGTTCAGAGTTCTAAGATCCAGCACCAGGAGACTGAGGAACAGCTTCAGTCCCAGAGCTTTGACCGTATGTAAAGGCAATTTCATTTTGTTTTGCCCTTCATTTAAGATTAAAAAACAAAGAAATAAAACAGCTATTATCTGATGAAAGAATGAAAGATAAACAGTAACAGTATTGTCACTCTGACTTTTAATAAGCCCAGAGAAACAACCTGTGCACCTTTAAATTGCAATATACAGTATATCGGGATATAGCCTAAAAATATTCATGTACATTATATCTTGCACTACTCTGTGAATATTTATTCTACACATTTTTAAACTACAAATCTCTTCTGTTTTGGTTTTATACTCTATAATCTTTATCAAACTACTGCTAACCGTAAACAATTCAGCTTTATTACTTGTATTCTGCTCCATTCATAAAAGTTGAACACCACAAGAAATTTCATTGCACTTGGCATAATGACAACAAACATTATTCTGACTGTGACAGCCAATGAGCTGTGCTCTTGCAGAAATCACTGAGGTGCGTCGGTCGCTGGACGAGCGGCGGCGGTTTGAAAGTTCAAAAGTTTAAAAGTACAGTATATGTTGAGGCCGAAAGAGTCCTGCATGCCTCCGTGGTGCTGTTCTCTGCTCTCCAGCTTCAATGAAGCCGCAACCCACTGTCCTCGTCAAATGTTAGAAAAACGTGTCCGCCCTGGACGAGTGTGCGAGACACCAGCACAGTCAGAATACAGCGTCACATTAGTGATTAGCATGCAGGCGGGGGCGATCAGAGAGAAATGTCTAACATACACGAGGGAATTAAAGCCCTGAAACATCATGTCATTATGCACGTCCCTGATGAGACTGACATGAATGGAGGGAGGATGAAAGCAGAGTGATTTCCATGCCTGACAGAGGATTTAATTAGCCTGTTCTGGGCGTTTGGCAGAAATGGGGAGCTGGGAAATATCGATGTGTCGTCGTGTTGCTGGCAATGAGGATGATGATTCTTTTGACCTTTATTTGTCCAGTTTTGCTGCGAGTGTGTGTACTACAGAAGAGTTTATACACACATTCCCATCTGGGTTACAGATCAGCTTATTGAGAACTGCGGGGAAGTTGTAAGTGCCTTGCAAAAGGGCACCTTGACCATTTCAATTAAATGTAGGTAGAACGTGCGCAGAATGAGAACTCCTTCAGGAAAGGGATTTTACTGCAAACCATTTCGAGACTATTCAGTTTAGTTCATGATTAAAATGCCATCATTATTTAGTAATCATTTCTTGTTATTCCGTCTGGTCACGTTGACTTCCTCTGTTATGGCCTCTGGGACAGGAAGTAAAGACAGTAAAGATACACTGGACAGGAAAAACTCTTAGGAAAATATGGTCCACAAAAATGTCCCAGTTGTATCGATTATGGATCATCCAATAATCGCAATAATTGCAGTATTTTCTTTTTCTGTTTTTTACCATATCTTGCAGCATGAAATTCAGAGAATCAAGGATGCAATACAAAATTTATGCACAACCAAAACCACTCTTGACTACACTGACATGCTTCAGGAAAATAATTGCCTATTGTATTTTTCTTTTATTTTACGGTGATACTATATAATATTATTTCAAATACAAATACAATACAAATTCAAATACCATAAAACTCACTGATACATTTAAAAATATATATATATATATTTTTTTTTTTTTATTCTAATTAGAATTATGGTCTTTAAAGCAAACACCCACAACATTTCAGTTTCAGTAATGTGTCATGAATGATTACTACAATAAGTCAAGTCTGTATAATAATTTGCTGACTCAGCATCCCAGCCACTGTTTATTATCAATGAAATATTGCAACGCATGGCTCCAGGACTGGCAATATTGATTAGCCAGCTGAAATGTCGCAACAACTATGAGGATCTCAATGGATCACAATGGCATATTCCGATACTCATTGTCTCATGATGATAAATTCTGCAAAGTTTGGTGACATTTTGGTTTACGTATAATAAATTTCAGTCCTTAGTATTTGGATAGCACTTGCTTTTGTACAGCACCTGAACAGAAATGCTCAGATGTTATAAACTGAATGAAAATCACTTCCATGAGCAGGTCTGGAGTAATAAAAGTAGACCGAAAATTAGACAATGAAATTTTCCTATAGCTACAATGCAGTTGTCAAACTTTTTAATTATTTTAAGACATTTGTTCTGATGATGTCGGATCCCGTAGAAATATATGTCTAACGTTATTGTTCTCAGTGTTTCTGTTTTGAACCTGTCATTTACGAGAGAATGAAGAAGAGGCAGCAGCCCACATGGAGATACAGAAAAGTCATTAACGTCTCCGGTCTTTGTTCTCAGTTCCCACTCACTGGAATGATATTCATGTATGCAGAGGAATGTCTCCATTCTCTGCACTGCTTGATCTCGGCGTGCCTCATGGGCACCTAGTGTGCAGCCTACCTCCCATCCTGCTGTTCTCAATTTGCTGTGACACATTAAAAGGTACATCATGCCTCTTATAGGGGAGTGGCAGCCATGTTCAATTCTATAAGGTACACTTTCACAAAACAATAAATTGCACAGTCGTAGTCATCTGAATTCAATTTGACAATGATGATTATCACAAATTACAGTAAAATCTAACTCTACCCAAGCTGAGTTTTCTGTCCCTTTTTTCTGTCATCTAATTATCTGCAAGCAGTAAAACATTTACACTACATTACAATTTCTCTGTGGCATTTAAACACAGCCCCAGAGACTAATAAAGGCTATCAGAATGATGCACAGCTACATTTAGAGAAAACAGCTAAGATTTAATTTAGCTGTGTCACAATTTATCGAATCACAGCGACGAGTCTCTGTGTCAGTGTGTTCGAATGAAACAAGCTCATCAAACCATCATCAGGTTTTACAATTTCTGGTACTAAGTAGCAAATGAGCTGCTACCAGCACTCGTCCTTTCAGTGAGTCTTCCTAAATAGACTGTAATTAAGAGTGAACAACTGGTCGAGCCACTGCGACAGCTGGAGACAGAGAGGAAAGTGGAAGGGATGGAAATCATGGTGAGAGGATTTTTTTTTCTTTTTTCAGCAGAAGACAGCCTGACGGAGACAGCCTGACTTGTCAAAATGCCTTTGTCTTTCACTCTGCGGCAGTTTGAAAACTCCATTTGCAAAGTAATCCACTCAGGTTTGTGTGAGTTATGACGCACTGAGGCACAAAGACATCACTTTTAAAAGATGAGCATAATAATTGAAAGTCTTGACCCAAAACCACCATTTTAAGGTACAGTGTGTAATATTTAAGAGGGTTTATTGGCAGAAATTTAATATACAAGCCTTAAGTATGTTTGTATGAGTGCATAATTGTGTTAAAATAAACACTGTTTGGCTTTTGCTGCCTCAGAATAATCCTCTTTTATGTAATTTAGGCAATGACTTTGCTTTGTGGAGGTCGCTATCTTGTGCTGCCATGTTTCTACAGCAGTCTGGAATGACAAACCCGCCAAAGCCTGTCTGTCCATTTCAGCTGTGTTTCCACCGAGTGGAACGGTACAGTTTGGTACAGTACAGTACGTATTTATAGCACGACAGAAAACCCCAGTCGCAGCAGCACAACATCACACCATGTGGCCCATGGGCATAGCCCACATCCTGCTTCCCAAGGTACTGTTCCCAGTCAAAGCACAAGCCTGACACAGGGCTTTACCATTCCAAACTGTACAGTACTGTACCAAACCGAACCGCACCCTGACGATAAACATAAGCTGACTACAGGAACAAAGATGAACAACATGCTTTGTGCTGTGCAAAAGCGTCCTGTAAGGATGCGTGAGCGGATGAGTCTTCTGTTGGTTACAGTCTGCAGTCTCACCATTAGGTGTCACTAATTCTTACACATTGGACTTTCAATCCTACACTAAACTGGCCTGGTGCAGCTGTTTTTAAATGTCATCCTGCTGATAAAACCAAGGCTACAGGCAATGACACATTGAGTGTATAAGACTACCTGACTCCATTATAAAGAAACTTTATTGGTTCCCCAGAATAAGCAGTCCATGACCTGTGCATGATGGAGACCAGTACAAAAAAAAACATTGCATCCAGCTGCTACATGAGTAATGATGGGACAGTTTGAAGGATCCTCTAAATGTCCAATTGCATTAAGGAAGTCAGGGACTGCACTGTACGGACCAATGAAATTTCACTGTCTCCTCAATTGGGAGTTGCAAGATGAGGTGAGGCATGTCTCATTAAACGGACTTTGCTTTTCTAAGCTCAGACAGAGAGAATGTAAATGTGTCAGCACAGGGTTGTGAAAAATGTGAGGTTCTTCAGCTGTGCCAGGCAGAGGACACAGTTAATACCCAGCGCCGGCTCTTGACAGAAATAACCCCGCACTTTATAATCCAGTGCTTTGCTTTTATGGAGGCCAAGGGGTGAGGCTAGAGCACTGCAGATCCACAGACGAGCAGACATGACAGGTTTGCCTTCCTGATAGATGGGACTTTCTGTGCTTTACTGTTTACCAAACATACTGTATTACATGGGGACCCTAGTCAACAAATCATCACAACCCCTTTCGCAATAAGGATTGTGGCAAAAGCAAATCTGTGCATAATACAATGTTTCTGACGATTTTTACAGCCATTTCCGTAACATTTAATATCATTATGAGTCAATAAACCAGGCCTTTCCAAGATATACTGTATAGGTTTGATAAATGAAGCACAATTGTCATGTATGTGTTATTGAAAATATGTAGATGTTTAATAGTCTTTTAGCTGGACCTTTATTTATGAGCCAAGCTTCCATTTCTTGTGTCTGGCTGCTGAATCATGGGTGATTATGGTAGAAATCCTGACTGTGGTGGAAAATTAATGAGCTCTCTCATTTGGCTCAGAAGTGCACTGCTGATATAAAGCAAATCTCAAGTAAAAGGTTGAAAAAAAAAATAAAAATAAAAACATTGGCACATTTATTTAGTGACTGACAAAATGACTCCATCTCTGGAAACAGGGCTGAGTATCAACCTTGTGTTATCGACCAAACTTCCTCTGTATCACCTCAACTCAAATTTCAGTACCCAATCAGTTAATCACAAAAGCCAAATAGCATGTAGCATGCTATTAGACTGGATGTCTCAAGGTGTGCATGAAGTTATGACACATGAAGGCAGAGCTCATTCCCCAAAGGAGGAAGCTTAACTTTTTTTTTTTTTTTAAATGAATGAAGATATGTTAAGAAGACTGAAACTGTTCAAATTTTCATTAAACACTTGATTACTGCACGGATTAAATATGAGAGCAGAAAGTTATTTGAGTTCATAAAACTACAAAAAAAAAACAAAAAATAGCAATTTTGTACCAAAAAAAATATAATCGATACCCTGCCCCATCTGGACATGAAGGATAGGATGAGATAGAAGTGGATGATCCACTCTGGTAATCCCTAACGGGAGAAGCTGAAATAGGAGGAAGAAGAAGACCCTGCCCTGTCTGGGAAATAGGAATGTGAACAGCTAATGTGGACAGGTGTGGCGTCTGCATGAAACTGCCTTTGGTCACTAATCAGCATTCAGCAGTGTGACATTAGGTACCCACAGTCTGGCATCAGCCTTAAACTGCTGAGCCCATTAGTACAATGACACATGTACGAGGACACCAGAGACTTCCTATGTCCACTCCTCTTTCTGTTAAGTTTCCTCTTCCTCTGTACTCTCTGGCTGCTTGTCTTGCCATCATCATCATCATCATCATCATAATCAACTTGATAAGAATTTGGCCAAACAGAGCACTAATACCAGTAAAGCCCCAGGCCCCCACCCTCATATTATTAATGTGCTGAGTTAGATCTGTCTTCCTCATTGATCTTCACTGGAGACAAAGGGGGAGAGGGAGTGTCATACAGAAAAGTGTGTCTGTGTGTGTGTGTGTGTGTGTGATGGTCCTGTGAATGGCTGACGAAGCTGTGTGTTCACTTAATACGAGACGGAGAGGAGATAAGTGAGAGAGGGGAGCGGAGATTAATCACCTGACAAGTGGATGGAGTGTCCATTTGTGCCTCGGAGACGGGCTGCAGATAGGATGTGACATTCAGGAGCACTTGGGAGGACGTGGGAGCGCACATCGTTCCCTCAATGACCACGCACCAACAAACAAACAAACCAACAAACAAACAAACACAAACACACGTGGTCTAACAGACAAGTCACTTAATATTAGCAAACAAAACTAACACTGGGCTTCCCGGATCATCAGCGTCTGCAGCGATCACCTCCCCTCCTCCCATGCCATCATTTGCTAATTGGCACTAAATGTAAAGTGCAGCTGAGGCTCATTTGTTCTGCAGTTATTTGGTCATAAACAAACAATTGGTTAAATTAAAATTCTGGCCTGATCTTGACAGTAGAAAAAAAAACTCTCTGAGTGCAGTCAATATTCAAAATATCAAAGGTTTTTGTTTTTAAACACCGGTGGTTTATTGATTGTGAAAATGATGACATTATTTAAAAAATGAACAGCTAAACAAGCCTGCATAATGACAACTGTTTTAATGATTATGCAAGATCTGTTAGCGCTGGCTATCAACAGCTGTACTCTCAATGTATATAATTAACTATACATCGACTAAACATTTGTAAATGTGAAATTTCAATGTATTGAAAAACTTTGATCTCATTCTATGACAGCTGATCAACAGCTGATTTCAGCAATGGGATTTTCCTCCATTTGTCACCCGTTACTGTGGATTCTTACACAGTGACATGTTTTTCTGCAGTTTCTTTTTCTAAGTAAGGTATCATGCAACATATAGCCAAGTGCACTAAAACCTAACTGACCTTCAACAGGACTTATACAACACAAGTTCAGGTTTACTATCCCATCAACCGGCCTTCTAGCAACTTAAAAGACAGGAAATACAAAATTAATGTACAGAAATTAATCTTTTTTTTTGACACGAGGTACAGTGGGTGGCCAAGGTGAGGTCAAGTGAATTTCAACCAAAGTCAAGGCACTGAAATTTATAATTTTAAAATGTAATACTTGAATAAGTTAAAAAAAAAACACTCACTCACTTTCTTTTGGCTTTTTAGTATGCTTTTTGAACCAGTGTATGAAAAGGCTAATTTTCAATATTAACAATATAATAACAAAAGGGCAAAGGGAGTTGAACTGAAGCCATTTCAGACTTTGTCCCTGATGCTTGTTTGGCCATATCCCACATAAAGTTTACTTACAAATAGAAAAAAAAAGCCTTTAGTTATTTAATACAGTTAAATGATCATAATTGAATTATCACTGAATTAGTATTGAGTCTGTCTCCTTTTTGTTTACCTCCTGTGGCAGCTTACCTTTGACCAAAAATGCCACAACACTATCTAAAGAGGAAAAAGGCCACCACACTGTTTACACCTCTATACTCACACTGGCTAAGAATTGATGTGAACAAACAATCTCACCTTAAATTTCATTTCCTTCAGACACATTCATCTATTCATAAAACAACGTAATTTGCACACATTGCAAAGCTGAATTTAATGACCACAGAGGTGCCTCACTGTCATTTTCACACATGGATTGTCCAACACAGAGTCCAGACCTTAACCCTATTGAGAATCTTCGGGATGTGCTGGAGAAGGCTTTGTGCAGTGGTCCGACTCTCCCGTCATCAGTACAAGATCAGTACAAGATCAAGATCGTGAAAAATTCATGCCACACTGGACGGAAATAAATCTTGTGACATTGCAGAAGCTTATTGAAACAATGCCACAGCAAATTCATGCCGTAATAAAAGCTAAAGGCTAAATGAAATATTAGAGGTGGCAACTCTTTTTTTTTTTTTTTTGGCTGGACAGTGTATTGATACAAATGTAACACTATAAATTATATTCATTTGAGTGTCAAGTATTAATTTGCACTTTCATATTCTAAGTGTGGTGATCTAAATACCTGTATATATTTAAGTTATTTAGATTTCTTTATTATGTTAAAAAGCTTAGTTCACTTAAGCCTTTTAATTGCCTTCATGGCTCTTAAATTTGGCCTAGGCTTTGTTTTTCTATCACTGCATACGGTATAAGTGTGTAGTGTACAGTACAAGCAGGTGTTAAGATCTGTTTTTGACCACTTTTCCACCCTGCACATGGGAAGTGATTTGTTTTATGTCAAGACAAACTGATGCAACAACAATATTGCATTAGTAAGGCCAGACAGTTCCAAACAAGTTTGGCTGAAAACACAACGATGTGACCACAAATAGTTTCAGAAGTGAATTCCACTGCTGAAAAAAAGAACTTTTACAGAATGAAACATTCTGGACCCCACCCACCCCTGCTCTGCTGCTGTATACAAATAAGCGCTCACTGAGTCAGGTCTGATAGTTTTGCTTGACTGAGCATGCTTTCAGATGAAGGATGCAGCATACAAATAATGTCCCATTGTTTCTCTACACATAGACCAGTCAGATGCAGAATGATTACATCAATGCACTGCATCTTTAAGACGCTTTAAACATCAGCATCTGAATTTAAATGTGCTTCTTTCGTGTTAGTTCTACATTATTCTGTTATCTTTATTCATTACATTTTTAATGTTTATTTAACATCTAACACAAACTAATCCACAGGTATACAAACTGTGACACGTACTGTACATATGTTTACTTTGTATAACTAAATGTAACAGTATCTGTCACATAGTAACAGTATAGAAAGCACCACGCTGTCATCAGAGGCCCAGTGTTTCCTTTCAGGAAGCCACACAGGACGTTCCCCGCTGCAAAGTAATGCTTTAATGTGGGGTTAAGTCTTTGGTGTCATGTCTCTTGTAAGAGTCTCTTGACAGGAGCATTGTTATTCGTTATTTCCTTTTTTCCACAGTTCACTGACCTGGGAGGAATGCCACGTATCCAAATGCTCACAAACCATTGCCTATGATATTTGGTCCAGGTAGCCAGGATTTACTAAGGACCTGGCAGAACAGCTTCCTCTGCTTTGCAATATGATTATGGAATAACCTCCAGCACTCTCAACAGCCCAATGATTTTTGTCGCCCTCAGTGAATTCAAACTCAGCAAAATAACAGTAAACTGCAAAAAAGACCTGATTTTGTGTCATGTGTCTGGTCTCGTATTTGTTTAGAAATGAAGCCATTTTCTTTAATTGTTGCTTGTCTGAGTCTGTATGTTTGTTTTATTACTATATTTTTGTTGTAATTGAAAGGGTGCGTTGACATCCTGGCTAAAAAAAGTTTAAAATAAGAACAATAACAAAGTATGAACCTGTGCAGGAAATGCCACCTTAAACACACCAGAGACACAGAGAAACCTTTATATTTCACTTGGCGAGGCATGTGGTGTGCAGGCATGTTTGATCTGGATTGCATCTCTGTACAGGAAGTTGTTTTAGACAACCTGTCATTTCTCTTTTTGTACTGTATGTTCCTGGTTTAAGAGTAATTCATATGTAATTATGGAAAACCAAATACCTACTTGATGGCAGAGATTTAATCAGAATCCATCGGAATGAATAACAAATCAGAAACAAATTCTTCTATGACACAAATATTGTAGTCATGTCAAATAGTATTAAGCCTGTTTCTTGGCCATCACTGGATTTTAGAATGTATAAGCCATAATTAACCCACCAGAGTTTCTTCATACAAATGCTGTTTAAAGCTGCAGTAGCCAGTGTCTTCGTAACAACTGTTAATTTTTGCTGTTCATCTGCAGGTTATTAAAATATTAATGCAGTGTCAAGTGATGGACACTTTTCTTTATTAACAGCCATCTTGACCGAAGACAGGGACAGGTCACCAACAAACTTTTAAACTTGTGAGGGGAGGAGCACAGGGAAAGAGGCAGAGGCTTTTCAAGAGATTTTGGAACTTCGTGTCCGGAAAAAAATTATTTTTAATTCACATTGGACAAATGCGCTGAGTGAGTTCTAGGGCTGGGATAAAAATGAATTTTCTAATTAATATCAACCTCCCACTGGAATATCTGATACTGATGTATAAAATTCTCTGACTGATGTTAAATGTATGGCAAACTTTCCTGATTGTCCACTGAAGAGGGCAGTTTAGTTGGTTTGTGTCCGCCACTTTTGTCTTCTTCTGACTAGCAAAGAGGGCATGGGTGCAGGCCAACCTGCACTCACAGCACCATCTGCTGGACAGCTTGGTAATTGCTTAAAACTGCTTGAAGCCCTTCTAGGCTGTGTATTGTGCACTTGAACAAGTTCTTAAGGTTCTAACTGTACAGTACGGCTGTAATGTAGAGGTGATTTAAGAAAATGCATTAATATAACTGTTCTGGGGTCAGTTTTTAAACATGAATATTTTAATGACTTACCAGGTTCTAGAGATCCATATATTGTACTCGTTGTAGCATTACGTCTGTGAAAATCTGTGTCATAAATGAGAGGAAGCTCAGCTTCAACTGATCTTTATGACATAGCACAAAATAGCTTTTTTTTTCCACTGCGGTGAGCAAGATGGTCAAAAAACTGCTAAATCATCACTGAATTTATGTATTGATAATAGGGCCTGAAATGAGCTTCCAGCTTCCTGTGTTTCAAAGCCCAGCAACTGCCATGGATCTGAATGAACTGATGATGAATTGAATCGGGAAATGAATCACTACCCACCTGAAATCAGTGGTGATACCCAGCCCGAATGAAATGCAGGACAATGATTGAAGTGTGACTTATGTTGTTTCAGGGGGAAAAAATGGATCGATCATTGTAATTTCCATGTCACCTGAATAGAAACTGGCTGTGTTGAATGTCGGAACAACACCCCACTGTAGGAATTCAGTATGAATACAATTTGACTGACTGACCCTGGACTTACAGGAAAAAAAAAAAAGGTTCTCTCCCGGAAACAGAGGGTATCAATGGGGGCTTCAGCCAAGTGTCTGAACCTTACAGCAGGTTAATGTGGCCATGAAAACAGAACTGCTGTGAATCTGGCCTGGTTTCAGTTTGTCCAAATTGGGCAGGCACCTTCATCCGTTGTTGCCAAATGAGCTGAAACTGCACTGTAACCTGTCACTATGGACCTGCCACTAACTTTGGTCACTGTGACGGCAGCCAATACAACGCCTCCCATGCGAGTCAGCCAAATGTGCATCTGAAAAATGACAGCTGATGGCTCAGTCAAGAGTGTATTTAGCTCCACGTAGTAGTTTTAAGTCTTTATCACTGAGTTGAAGATTTTCTAGTGCATAAAACTACTTTCTGTTTACTGCTACTTCTTTGTGAAAATCATTTTACACCATCTTAGCAATTACGAAAACAAAACACCCCAAAATAACAATTATCATAATGATTGTAATATGATTATAATAATACCACCGAGATAGGATTTTCATGGAGAGACATTATATGTGATGTGCAGCTCATCACAGTCATGTTTTAGGGCTGAAAATTGCAGACTGAGTGTTTCCACACATACAATAGAGAAAATGATCCATCAATTACTCCGGGGAGAAATTACTGGAGCTTTCTGCACAGTCAGAGCCATTATCTTCCATCATGTTCTCCGTTTTCAAAAGAAAAAAGATGATTAGAAAAAGATTTATTTCCATCTATGAATAGACATTGAGTGAATATAAACTGCCTGAGGTACCTGCCAAAAAAAACTTCAGTGATGCTCTGGTCCCAGAACCACTGCAGAGAGACATACGAACATCACAGCCCTAGTTTCACAGAGAATCGTCTTTATGAAATCCTCAGGTAGAGAGGTGCAGACGCTGACTCATATAGAACACTCTGTTATGAAGTGCTACGGGACACAGAAAGAAGCTTCTATTTTCTACACACTGCGCAAGAAAAAAAAAAAAAAAAAACACCTTTCCTTTTAAAACGACATGTTTTCCAGTCCAGCAGTCCCACATCAGAGCAAACACTGGACGTTAAAAGCTGTCCAGTGAATTCTCTCATTCACTGTTTCACCCATGATGAAAATGATGATGGTCGGGGCTTTTACAATGGACTTTCTTTATGGGGATAATCAAAAATTGCATGATGAGAGTGATCAAGTGTCCATCTGGCTTTGCTGGGCACCACCTGCCACACACACATAAATACACAAACACACAGAGTCAAGTTTCCATGACTTAAGAGGACATTACATACACTTACTCTAACCTTCACCATGACTACTACTAGCCTAAAACTAAATGCATCCTGACTATACAACATGCCTTCACCTTAAAATGTTATAATTTACATTCTGGGGACTTGTTGTCCATAATGGTTATGATTCTCCATAATGAGGACAATTCCCATAATGTGACTGTGTAAACAGATTTAGGTCCCCACAACATGAGTAATACCTGGAACACACACACACAGTGCAGTGCACAGTGGAGTGATCAGAGCAGCAGGTTCACACCCCTTTTCTACTAATCAAAACAATCCCTGGGTTTATAGCAGTTTTTGAACAGTGGGAATATGTTAAATGGAAATTCGCTCTCAGGTCAAATACACACAGCTTTTTATTGGCTTAGATCTGCTCTGATTAGCTTTAGTGTGACCCGAAGCCCCAGATGAACAGTTTCATTCTGTCTTTGTCTGTCGCATTTTTGGCAGTGATGCAAATTCTGGCATCATGTCCAGCACCACACTGAAATGTGCATTCATCTTCCGGCTGTTAGCATAGCCCTGTTGGTATGAACACTGCACTACACTGCATGTGGTAACGTGTATCGTCTTGGCCTCAGTACATGTCTTGCCAGTCTCTCATGCCTTGGACTTCTTATGATCTCCCTCTTGTTAGAGCCCGGCTGTCTCCATTCGTTCCTGTGCTGTATTCCACTGTTTGGATCCACTGTCTGCCCGCTGTTTCGTGTTGTGCACTGTTTGGACTATGCTCGCTGCCGCTGGTTACCCTGTCTGTGCTCTGCCCATGCTCTGCCTGCACTGTGCTTCCCTGCCTCGGACAAGCTCCAGCACTGTTCCCCCACTTCCCGGAAACCCCCTCATCACACCCCACCACTTTCCAATTGTATAGACAATAAAACTGTTGAAAGTTTCTGGTGCTTCTGGGTCTAGCCCTCACAGAACTAAGTTTGTGACAAAAATTGGGCTGATAGAAACCCACCTACGGAAATGGACAAGGCATTAATCACCTTTGTTGGCAGTAACACCTGATTTCAAAAATCCCAGATATACCAGCTAATTTTACTGTGAAAGAGGCTTTACCCAAATCTCACACACAGTAGCTAATCCTTCCAGTCCGAAGCCCAGCATTAGCAGAGATACTGTTCATTAGAGATACTGATCATTAGAATTCCTCCTGATGTACGTACAGTATAGTGTCTCCAAATCAAACCCCACATCACTATCATGGATCACAGATCATATACTGTACATATACTGTACTGACATGGTTGTTGATGTCCAGGAGAGAGTAGTAGAGACAGTGGTAGAGACATTGGTAGAGACATTGGTAGAGACAGTGGTAGAGACAGTAGTAGAGACAGTGGTAGAGACAGTGTTAGAGACAGTGGTAGAGACAGTGGTAGAGACAGTAGTAGAGACAGTGGTAGAGACAGTAGTAGAGACAGTAGTAGAGACAGTGGTAGAGACAGTAGTAGAGACAGTGGTAGAGACAGTGGTAGAGACAGTGGTAGAGACAGTAGTAGAGACAATAGTAAAGACAAAAGTGCATCGACCCAGAAACTTCTTATTGCCGCTTCTCTTCTGTCCATCACTTGCTCTTGTTCATAATAGATCACAAAAAGTGGGATTAGATCAGACAGGAAGATCAAATAACTGGTTGGAAAAGTACGGGATCCCTCACAGGCTTAGTTTAATGATGACATCCTGGTGGTGGGGGCTGACGTGCAGTCCTCAGAAGAGAGGAACCCCAGGCAAAGTTTCTGCTTTCTCTTTTCTCTCAATAGATGCTGTGATTGAATTATAGCACAACTGATACTTTGGTGCCCCCCCCCAGTCTTCCCTCTGGAGTCCCTTCAAAGGAGACCAGCCATGGAATTTGTCATGTTTTGTCTCTTAACATTGAAACCAGATACTAATGAGAAATGGATGACAAGAATATTGATAAAAATTGAGAATGAAGTGTTGAATTAAATTTAGAGGAGGAAAGAAAAAGATTATAATGGTTAATCAGCACGTTTGCTCATTAGAAGAAACGTATGTTTGGCTTCCGAACAAACAGCAGAGTTGCACAAGGGGGCCCAATTCAGAAAACATGGATGATTATTTTACATTTAAAAAAAAAGACAGTGCTGCAGGAGTGAGGAGAGAGAGAGAGAGAGAGAGAGAGAGAGAGAGAGAGAGAGAGAGAGAGAGAGAGAGAGAGAGAGAGAATGCAGTGGGTGTGGAGAGTATATGAAAGGATGAGGGGGAGTTTGAGAGAAATGTTGAGAAGATGTGGGAGACAAGGAGGGAGGAGCACTTTGT
>JAFBJR010000139.1:1466645-1501053 GCA_016785285.1 Brachirus orientalis
ACCCTACGATGCTCCTAACTGCTGTATGTGAACGGGTACGAAAGATGTGTGACAGAGAAAAGGAAGAAACCGACCAAACCAAAATTGCACGACAAAATTATGAGATTGGATGAAGGGTCGATCAGAGGCGCTGCAACTGAGGGACACACGTATGTGTCCGACATTCATACATGTCACACAAATCCACACAAAAAGGTCCCACACTGGCAATCAAACCCAGCACCTTCTTGCTATGAGGCAACAGTGCTAACCATTCACATACAGTACATGTGGTGTATGAATGTGTGTGAATGGGCAAAAGTCAAAAAGGCACCTTTGAGTGGTTATTCCTTTCCACATTTAAAGGTTAAAGGTGAATAACTCTTATGAAGCCCACTAACCAATGCTTTCACCATACTGTACATTATAATCATGTGTAATGCTTATTAAGGCCGACAATTGCAAAATAACAAAAACTTCAGCATGACTAAGTGCAATATCCAAATCAGGATATTGTCAAACCATCTGGATTTCAATATTATTTTTTGTGTTTGAAAATGGCAGTTTTTTTTGTGTGTGAAAAGATTAGTCCTACCAATTATGAGTCACATCGCATTTGTCGTAGATGTTTTTTGACCATGCAGCTCTAAATCGTATACTTTAACGAAATCGCGTTTCCACAAGAGACAGAAAGCATTCGGCGAGCGACAAACCTCGATACAGTCAAAAGCAATTCCAAAATTCTATTAAAATCCCTTCTCCACTAGATATGCTGTTCACAGTCAGACAGATAAACGCAGCCAAAAACATAAGGTAATAAGCAGCACTACAGTCTGGGGCGAACTGTGGATCAACAGTGTATTTCTGCCAACACTGAGGGTGTTGTGGCACGGGCTGAGCAGCATCCATGAAAACAGGGCGTTTTATTGTGAATTAATGTCGATTTTGAGCACAACTTTTAATTAAAGTCATTACTAACTGAACCACTATTGGGAATGAATATGTGGCCTTGTGTGTGAACTCACACAAGCCTGATATAGATTCAACTCAACTTAATTTGAGATTTAAACCATTCTAAATTGACTTAATGACTTTGTGCTTTACTCGTGTCCTACTGGGTGTTTCAATAGTCATCTTTTCAAGCCCTTCGCTCTGTGGAGCTGAACATCAGCACAGCAGCGGCAAAGGAGGAGGAAATTGACTTTTTTATTGAGGAATATTTTCACCCCCTCAGGTTGTTTTAGTGCGTAAGACAGAGCTGTTGGTTCAAGTAAACAAACGGTGTTAGTTGGAATAATACCTGCCAATGTTTTTCAGTAAAACTAAAATAGTACAGATACGTGGCATATTTTACTGCACGAATGATGCAGTATGGGAGTGAAGTGGCCTTCACCTAAAAAAAAAGTGAAAAGGTCTGTTTTTCTGTATTAATTTAATAATATTTCATTAAAAATATATTTCTGCTGTTTCTCTTATTTAATGAGATACTTGAAAAATATTTAAGGAAAGCTTGGCTTAATGCAGGTTTTTTGTTTGATTGTTTTGGGCTTGAAACATTAGATTTTTATTTATTTGTTTGCTTATTATTTATCTAATTTGGTGTCTGCAAAATGCTCCTGGTGATATACTGTAATTTATGTTGCATAAATTATATGAGCCACTTTATATCAAGATGAAGATGACGCACTTTGTTCATTATTTAATTGCACGTGTGAGTGTGTATCTTTGTTATTTTATTGTTGCATTTAAATAGGTCTGTGTGCACTCTTTTCATGCCGCAAATTTTCCACTGGGACAGTGGTTTTCCTTTTTTTTTTTATTTTAATGTCATTATTTTTTTAAGTATTATTATTGTTATTTATTGTTGTTGACTATAGGGATAGTATCTTCATAAGCCTTCCTTGAATTTGCATGTTCCAAGCACACTTTATTCAGCATTTTATATTATCCATAATGTACAAATACATCTAAATATAAATGTGTATAAGTTGAGTTGTATGCCACATAAAGGCTCCTTCTATCTGAATTATTCCTTCGAGAGGGAAAGAGGAAGGAAAGGAGGTCCTCGCCTCTAATAGTAAACCAGACAACTCCCCAAAGAAAAACCTAATTAGATGCTGCAAATTCATCCTGACCCCAAACCTAAACAGGAACAATTATAATTCATGTCCCAGGCAACAGATAATTTTTTTTTTTAGAAATGTCAGACATACCTCAAATGCCTTAGAGCTTTTAAGAGAAAGATACTCCAAAGCAGAAATTTAGCGACAAGACTGAACACTGAATCTTCACGCACACACACACAAACACACGGGACTTGTTTATTTTCTTCTCTGAAGCTGCACAGCTCGCTCTGGGATTCGACAGAGAGGACGTGTGTTGGGAAGCCTGGCTGGATCCCAGGAGATTTAGGTTTTGATCTTGCACTTGTGCTTGACTTTTTTTTTTTTTTTTTTCTGTGAAGTACCAGGAAAAAGTGGAGCACAGAATGGAAAATCACAAAAAAATACAGTTGAGTCCATCAAACTATTATCTTCTCCTTTTTTTAAAAAAAAAAAAAAAAAAAAGGAAAACTCTCACTATCTCTACCTCTACACAATGTCGGCTTTAAAATATGAAGTGGTGGATTTACTCGTCTACCTGCGACCCCCTCGCGCCCACATGGCTACAAACAGCTCGCGTCGAGCCAAGTGAGCCATCATTTATGGTAAAAAATGGAGAAAGGCTCCCTGTTAAATCAATACATAGACTACCCGCAAGATCCACAGCGTAGGCACTGGAGGTGACAGTTCGCTTAACAAATGGACCGCGGCCTCCCAGAGACCGCTGACTCAGCAGTCTGTGACTCTGCCCCATCTCTTTCTCCCTCTCTCCTATCAGTCAGGAGGTTTCGCCGAGTGTCCGACTGAGGAACTGCTGATGGGAAGCTCTTAAATATCACCAAAGTAAAGACTGTAACTCATAAATGAGATAAACGCTCAGTGTTGATGTGTTGACGCCGTTCTGCTGCTGGGAATTTAGCCAATATTTGAATAAACATATCACTGTCTGCCACTGGAGTATATCACATTTTTGACCATCAGTGCCTCCGGAGGTTTTTTTTTTTTTTTTTTTTGGTTTTTTTTTTTTTTTTTTTTTTTTTTTTTTTTTTTTTTTTTGCAGAGGCTTTGAGAAGATGAAATATCAGATATAAAAAGCAGCAGAAAGTGATCATACACAGCAGGTAACATCCATCCATCAAAGGCGGTCAGATCATAAATCCTCCTCCTATAGAGCACGCTGATTTCCTCTCTAGTTCACCAAGATGGGTAGAAAATGCAGATCAACGTGTTGCCCCTCTTCACCTTCCCTTCATCTCTCTCTGAGGCAGCTGCTCCATCCATCATGCGGACAGCCGGTCCTCTACACTTTCAATTCCCCGCTCATGTGCAGCACTGACCTCTTGCACTGCTCCGCTCATCCACACACTCTCTCAAAGCCGACCCACACATCCGCACTCCACAGTCCCACAACCTGAAGGTTGTGAGAAAAATCGACAGGGATTAAATTAAATTGTCTTGTGGAAGGACACGCGGGAGGACAGAGTGGTAATAAGTCTGTGGAAGTTTTCAGACATGTAGCTCAGGTGTCAGTTCAACATTTGGAGAGTTGAATTTAACTCTGTTTCAGATAATACTCGAAAATGTACTCTATGGCGAGTTAACTGTACTCAATTAACAATGAAATCAGATTATGTTTACACCCTATGGAGCTATTTACGCCAAATTTAGTTAAAAAAAATAACGCTGATGTGTAATAATATTTATTATTATATCACTAAATTGCTGTAATCTAACCCCTCGAATGGAAATAAATACAAACATACAAACCGTAACAGCATTTATTATGTCCCACATAATGACATACACCACAGTGCTGCTCACCAGGGAAAGCAATATGGAAGCACAAAGACAGCTGTGTCATTCACTCCATATGACATTTGTAGGTCAGAAGGCCAGGGATAGTGAAGGTCGTCGACACGAAAGACGACAAAATCATGCTTTGTCCTGGTCACTTCATGTTACTTGTTGCAACAGTTTCTCGTAAATCACAATCTTAAATCATAAAAGTCGTGCAACAGAGGCACTTCAGAGTCAACTTTGCCACAGCTAGCATCTTTTATTATCACCCACATTTGGTTGATAATAAAAGATGCTATTAGAAGATTAAAGAAATCACTTCCTGTGCGCAGTGCAGAAATGTCACTAAAAAAAGTCAGGCACTGCACATGTGATTATTAGGAGTCCTGCCGCATTTTCAACGTACAGTATATGCTCTGGCAAATGGCTTCAGTCATATCTGTGCTGTCAGCTTGTTTAATTGCAGACTGGATGGATTTTTCATGTTGCTCAAGGTTTCATTTCTTATTCAGTAAGCAGCAAACAAAGTGTATATCTCAGAACCTTTGGCAGAAAAAACAATCAATATAGTTGTTTGTCTCCCATAACACGTGTCACAGCGCAGCAGCATTTCTGTCAGTTTCATTAATAAGATGTTGACCCATATCACCTCTGTTTTCAACGTGGCTTTCATAGGAAAAAAAAAAAAGCGCTAAAAGCTTTTTGATGACAAAGCTCTTCCTCATTGCTGACTTATTAAGAGCAGACTTATCATCCCCAGTAACCAGCAGTAGAAATGAACTAATCAACGATACTGTACATTGCAGAGGATTTTCAAGTGCAAAAGCTGAAGGTTTCACATGACAACAACAAAGAAGACCACAACACACCAAAGACAAATCTTTGGATGCTTTCAGCTTCGCTCAGGCACAGTATTTGTCATCCTCCAACCACTTCTCACAGGAAAAAAAGAAAATGAGCCCTTCATAGACTCCGAATGAGTTTAGTTCAAGGTTTTCTTTGGGTAGGGATAATTAGAGACTTGAATACCATAAAGACACTACAAGGAACTCACCAGCAAACTTACAATGTCAAGACAAGTTGGAGGTTTAACTGTTTTTCAGTCTACATGACCCTATCGTGACAATAAAGGCATTATTTGTTTAAAAGAGAGTGCCTGATGGGTTTCACTTCTCACTGAATTTGCATCTACCCATGACGGAGCGTGCACGTCCTGGTCACAGCCACACAAAATGCACCGCTGCTGCCAACTGCTCCCTGTTCATCACGCACATCACACACAATATATCATAAAATCTGAACCAAAAAGCTTCATTTATCCTGCCCCAGATTCACATATAATAACCGCCTGCACATCACTTATGACATTTTTATATCAAAAATTGAATTTATGGCATGTAAGACTCTTTAAGGATCAGTGGGGACCCTGCCTTCAAGGCACCAACTTGCAGAGCTTTGACTACTGCCTCTGCTTATAATTTGACAGTACTTGCACATCATGACATTACTCAGTCAAGATAATTCAAATAAAATGAAGGCACCCCTTTTTTTCCACAGATATGGATTTGATTCTGAAGCAAGTCTCCGTCTTCTGATAATAAATGCATGGACATAAAGTAACAACCCAAGAATATCAGCAGGGACTGGGCTCTCAAAACGGGTGACCAGTTATGTGAATTATGCATGATTAGTTGGTAATTGCACAATAAAGCCAGAGCCACTCCAATGATCTAAGTGCCTTCCGCAGACAAGCAAAGGTGTACATATGAGACAACAGACAAATACCAACCTTCAAGCATGACGTTATATACTTACAACTAGGACTGTTTTACATTATATATTTTATATTATATTGCTCATACATGTATTTTATGTACATAGTACACATTACGTGATAACATAAGTATGGCCAAAAAGCCTGACCAGACGCATAAACTACTGGTCTGTTGCTGCCCTATTTGGTAAAATAGTGTTATTTCAGAAAATCTAAACAAAAGAATTCCAACATCGAAATCGCAAAGTAACACAGAGCAACAACTCCTGCTCCTGGGGTAAAAAATACTGTTCGTACTTCAAAACTGTAGGGGGAGCTCCGTTGAGAATAAGGCGAAAAAGCAACGAGAATTGCAAAGTTCTGCTTCAAAAACAAATGTAATGGAAGACTTTAAAAAACACAGTCTTTCTGATATGTGCGCATGTCTTATGCTGACCTTGCCAGTCGTTAGCCATAAAGGCAGACCGATTAATAAGCACCACAACTCCCATTTTCCATAACCAGTGTCCAACCAGTGTTGAATTAATTTGCAATTAATACTTAAGTTGACAGTTCCTAATTAATACTATTTTTAAATTTGACATGATTGTTTCATTTATATAACGTTTAGTTTATACAATATTATACAAAACAATTTAGCTTACCGGAGAGTGGATTGTTCGCACTCTTAAACAGGCTTTATGTAGATTAGAAAGAAAATGGCCTTCCACTAATCTAGAAGAATCTCATGTAGCCTGGACAGATGGTCTTGTAGCTTATAAAAAGGCCCTTCATAAAGCTAGAGCAGCCTATTATTCTTCTTTAACTGAAGAAAACAAGAATAATCCAAAGTTTCTGTTCAGCACTGTAGCCAGGCTGACACAGAGTCACTGCTCTACGTCTGTTCCCTTAACACTGAGCAGTGACCACTTCATGAGTTTCTTTGTGAATAAAATAACATCAGTAAGAGAAAAAAATGACCACCTCCTCTCTCCTAGTGGTAATGAGAGAAGTTCCAGCACAATATCCTTTGAAGCATCAGACATACAGTTACACAGTCTCTCCCCTATAGATCTAGAATTAACATCACTAGTATCCTCATCAAAACTGTCAACCTGTCAGTTAGATCCCATCCCCACCAAACTGTTTAAAGAAGTTTTTCCATTAATTAATCGCTCCATATTAAATCAAATGAATCTTTCCCTATTAACTGGATATGTACCCCAAGCTTTTAAAGGTGCAGTTATTAAGCCCCTTCTTAAAAAAGCTACCCTCGACCCAGAGGTTTTAGCCAATTATCAACCAATATCAAATCTTCCTTTCATTTCTAAAATACTAGAAAAGGTAGTTGTGAAACAGTTATGTGAATATCTGCGTAGTAACAGGCCGTTAGGAGATTTCCAGTCAGGATTTAGATTACACCATAGCACTAAAACAACACTAATTAAAGCTACCAATGACCTCCTCTTGGCCTCAGATAATGGTCTGGTCTCTATACTTGTCCTGTTAGATCATTATTAGAAAGCACAACATAAAATTTCATTGTTATGCAGATGATACACAACTTTATTTATCAATGAGGCCGGAAGAAATAAATCAGGTTGTTCAACTCCAGGAATATCTCAAAGACATTAAGTCATGGATGACCTGTAACTTCCTCCTTCTAAACTCAGACAACACTGAGGTTATCAGGGAGTTGGAGTTATTTTTGACCAGGATATATCACATATTACTCGCATATTAAACAGCCTTCTTCCACCTGCGGAACATTATGAAAATTAGAAACATTTTATCCTTAAAGGATGCTGAAAAACTAGTTCATGCTTTTGTTACATCAAGATTAGATCACTGTAACTCAGTACTATCCGGATGTTCTATTAGGTCTGTTAAAACTCTTCAGTAACTCTTCAGGCTCCTCTCCTGTGGAACCAAGTGCCAATGTCGGTTCGGGAGGCGGACACTCTCTCTGTATTTAAAGTTAGACTTAAAACCTTCCTTTTTTGATAAAGCTTAAAGTTAGAGCTGGCTCAGGGAAACCTGAACCATCTCTTAGCTATGCTGCTACAGACCTAGACTGCTGGGGGATTTCCTGTGGTGCACTCACACTCACTCACTCACACTCACTGTCTCACACTCAGGCTACGAATATGACTTAATTATGTGTCATTAATCTTTTTTTTTTTTCTCTCCCAAGTCTGTGTCTGCTTCCTTCCATCCTCTCTCTTTGTCCTCATCTTGCAGACTGCAGGATCCAGATCCAGTTTTGATGATATTATTATTATTATCATTATTATTATCAGTAACAATAATACTGCTCTCATTATTATTATGCTTTGATTAAAAGTTCATCAGTATAATTTCTTATCACTAATCTCTGCTGTTGCTTGTATAAATGACACCGTAGTTCTATAAACATGACATAACTGATTCTAAACTTGATACAACTGTTGTATATTTGCTCCTGGTCTCTCTCTTCTGTCTCTCCCTCACCTCCCGCTTTTTCTTTCTCTCCCCCCTTTCTGTCCCCCACATCTCCTCTGTCCCCCATTTTCCTCTCACCCCAACCGGTCGAGGCAGATGACCGCACATCTTTGTGTCTGGTTCTGTCAGAGATTTCTTCCTGTTAAAAGAGAGTTTTCACTCTCCACTGATGCCTAGTGTTTGCTCATTGTGTGAACTGTTGGGTTTCTTTTCTCTCTCTATAATATTGTACAGGTTTTGGCTTTACTATGTACAGTGCCTTGAGATAATGTATGTTGTGATTTGGCGCTATACAAATAAAATTGAATTGAATTGAATTGTTGTTGGTCTCTGTGTGTGGCCCTGCGATGGACTGGCGACCCTATCTGCTGACCTCTGGTTTGCTGCAGACAAAAGCTGACGTCAACCAATACATTACATAGTGTGGTCATATAATATTATATGACTGCATAGAAGATACTGAAAGCTTGGTATGATATGAACAAACTATCTGGAGCACGTGATGGAGTGAAAACCATCCGTTCAAATGCCCATCACAATAAAAACCCTTCCCAGTATGCACATTCATTTTGTCACCAGTAAGACTGTGGCCTTGAAGTCAACATGCACTGCATGATAATAAGTCAGCACACCACATTTCATGCAAGACTTGCTGTCAAAGGACTGAAGATCTATTTCTCCTTTCGGTCCCTGCACCTCCTCCTGCTCGACTATATTTATGTAACAGGAATAAGTCAAGTTTAGCAGACAACCAAATACAAAACACCACTAATTTATATTTGACTGAGCCTGGGGGCCAAGGATATGTTTGTCTCATAAAGCAGCGGCTGTGTGCTGCTGCAGACAGAGCACCGTCACCAGTGGAGAGGTGATGTGTAGCTCTGTTCCAAACCAGCCACCTGAAAAACAACTCGGTGGAAGAGATGACGGTAAAAAGAAAAAAAAAAAAAGAATGACTTTTGACCTCCACTGCTCTCACTTTCCGTTCACAGGTAAATGAGCACGGAACAAGCGATCAGGGCAGAGGTCTCGGAGGAGGTGAAGTGAGACATGGACAGGAGCTGTGAAGCCACAACATTACAGGGGGATTTACTTTTACGATGGCAGCTGAGAGGAAACAGAGTTCAGTTTATTAGCAAAGGTGAAAATGAATGATGGCTGCTTTGTGTTGTGGACGGGGTCGGTTTTCTACAAGGTTGAGACTGTTGTCCGTACCGGGGTTGTCGCTTTATGCAAAAAATCAAGTTTGAACAAATATAATATATATCACGCTATTCATTCAAAGATATACAGATATTTACCCAGCAACATTAACCGCTAGTGATCTAATGACTAATTGTTGCAGCGAAGAAAGCAGGTGAGTCTACAAATTTGTCTTTACATTTGTACATTACTTTGTCATGTATGCTGTAATGGCCGCAAGAATGAAAGTTGATCTAAGGCCAAGCTGCAATCGCAGCACCCTCTGCTGGACGCTGTGGTAATTACAGCAGATGGACTGATGCACTTCTAGGCTGTATATGTTGAACTCAAATGTATAGGTTCCAGTGTGAACATTCTTTTTAAGTTTGAATGGATATCAGAATTTCCGATAAAAGGCAACAGCCCTGATCCACACTACACCGCCAGAACATTCGTATTTCCCCGGCATTTTAGAACCCCAAAAAAATAAGTTATAATTGCTGCGGGCTTTGTTTTTGTTTGAAGACTAACCGCCTGCATGTAAGTAAAGATGGGCACCTTCAGGGGCTGTCCACACAAAAACTGATCTAGATGAGTCAGACAAAATGTTTTTATCGTATCAGTTTCAACCGTACAGAAATGGCATTTTTTTATTTTTTGGAAAGGTGTCCCAGAGTGACAAAATGTCAGTCCCATCCTTCCATTTTTGTGTAAACAACCAATAATCTACTTTAGGAAAACGATGATGTCATAGTCCCACCTCTGTCGTTGTCTTCATTCTCCTCTTGTGTTTGAAGATGCTTGGTTTGATGCTTGATGATAATTTATTTCCTTCCTGTCCCTTGGCTTGGTTCATTCCATCTCTGTTTCTGTGATTGTATACATTGTACTATACACTATATAAAATAAAGCAGAGCTAGATTCACATTGTTTTTATGTGAAAAACAAACAAATAGTTTGTTGAAAAAGTAGTATTAGTATGAATTTAGTAGAAGGAGACTTGTTTTCATAGATGATCTGTAACCGCTGAGGTTTGTGGAGAATTGATTTTATTGAAAGCACTCGGTGAATCCACATCTCTTTTTCTTTTCTTTTATTCTGCTCCATAATGCCTCTCACCCATGCCTCCCTGAACCTCTAATTACTGCATCATAGCTGACATGGACGACCACTGTACTTCACATCAATGTCTCTTTTGTGTGTGTTTGTATTTACTGGACATCCCTCATTCATCACTTATTATATTGCACCGTACATTTTTAAAACTCAAAATCTGTTTGAGCTGCCTAATTACACTGTGTGTGTGTGTGTGTGTGTGTGTGTATGTGTGCACGTGCTGAACACGTCTCTGTGGAACGCAGCTCTAAACAGAATGAGGTCGGCGGGAACAAGCAGACAAACAAGTCCACCTTTTGTTTCTCGTGCAAACTGGGAGAAGGAGTCCCCACGGGAGGGGAAACCAGGAGTACAGCATGTGCATTAGACCCCATAACATCATTTATAACTGTCAGACACACTTGCACACAAATGGCTTTCACCACAGTGGTTCCCCATTAGCATTAAAGGGGAGAGGCTCTAAGAGGTAGAGAGAAGGGAGAAGGGGAAGCTCCGCAGCAACACCAGCCTGCATCAGTGACGATTTCACAGCCAAACCTCCGTGAGTGTGTTGAGCACAGTGTATTTGTCAGAAAAGTGGTAGGAATTACACACTGGGTCCCTCAGGAGTTGCCGCGTGTGAGTGTCTGTGTGTGTCGTCGGACCTTCTGGCCCCTGTGGTGAAGGTCGAGTCAGAGCAAAGAGCCCTCGTTTCTCTCACATGCTCTTTGGAAAGATAAAGGCCGGAGCCTGTCCATCGTTCTGTTATTAGA
Organism: Brachirus orientalis; assembly: GCA_016785285.1. Taxonomy (NCBI): domain Eukaryota; kingdom Metazoa; phylum Chordata; class Actinopteri; order Pleuronectiformes; family Soleidae; genus Brachirus; species Brachirus orientalis. Next base: position 1,477,808 of record JAFBJR010000139.1, read on the forward strand.
GAGTGCGCAGAGAAGTGAGTCCCTGCCTGAACCTGCTCTCCACCAGGAGCATGTCAGCACACTCAGTGTGGGAGGGCACATCACATCAGCTTAAAGAAGAAGATTCAGTAAATATTTTGTGTTTAGTTTTTTGAAAATAAAAATCCTGCAGAAGTTAATTAGGGGTAGGCCGAATAATCAGGCCAATAACTGCCATTAAATAACCAGCATTAGCCGATTACTATTTATTGATCAGCCAAGTCATGAAATTTTTATGTTATATTTCTTTAGGCTTTTTATGAACTGTTTCATGTATATAAGACATGTATAAGACATAAAAATAATAAAGACTGGAGAGGCAGAGTTGTTCAATAACTGGTAACTGAATTTAAGCAATTTTTTTGTAATATTATTATTATTGTACAGTTATATTTTATAGTATATAATCAACTTTTTTTTTTTTAATTATTTGACATTTTATGGACCGAACGAGTACTCAGTTAATCGCACAAAACAACAACAGATTAAACAACAGATTAATTGGTTATGAAAATAATCGTTGCAGCCCTAATACTTTTTTATCAAATCGAGGGAAAAAAAAATCTGCATCAAATATCAGCCACCCTGATTTCTAAAAATCAGCATTGGCCACAGAAAAACTCATGGCGATCAACCTCCAAACATGCTGAGGTGGTTAATCTTTGCCACCAAACCTGATCCTAATGAGGCAGAATCTCATTTCTGAGGAACTGGTTAAGTTCCTAAGGCTAAGTTAGGGCTAAGATTTGGTTAGGGTTACATATTAACTACTAGTGAGGGTTTAGATTAGAGCTGACCTATACGCATAATTCTACAGACTGAAGAAAACATCTTTGTTTCGCACAAATATCACACACTAACTTTTACATTTGTTATTCAAAGGAAAATGAGGCTAATTATGAAAAAATTAAAATTCCCTCTCATGTCAAATCATATGGCAAATGCAATTTCAGTGAAAATAATAGCAATTAGATTTTATTCAAAATCACTCATAGTTTAGATTAGGGATAACACTTTGTTTTAGTTGTTCCAATTGATGGAGTCCTTCAGGGGACAGCGGCATGAACCTGTGGGGACCTAAATCTGTTCATTCAGTCACATTATAAGGACATGTCTGACAAAAATTAAGTCCCTATAACGTAAATGACTACATTTTAAGTTGAAGAAATGTTTTAATGTTAGGCTGAGGTTAGGATTAGGTCAGGATTAGGTTAAGGTTACGGTCGAGGTTTGGGTTCGGGCGCTATTAATTATGGTTAAGGTTAGAGTAAGTCTCCGGGAAATGAATTGAAGTCAATGCAATGTCCTCTGAAGTCATGGAAACCTGAGCGTGTGTGTGTGTGCACATGCAGACATGGTTTGACCTAAATTAAGCTAAATTCATACAACATGATTTACAGCCCAATAACCTGGTCACTGATGAGTTTTGCATGTCGCAGCTAATCATCCCTAATATGGACGTGATCACCAGTGAAATACGACCTGCACAGACCCTCAAACGCCTTTCCGGCACATCACAGCAGACCTCAATCTCATTTCCAGCATGTGGGAAATTTGATTAGATTCTGTGACAACTAAGGCCAAGCCAGCCAATCAGAGACCAGGATGAAATGACAGCAACTAGAAGAGGAAAAAATACAAGTGTGGTTCATCAGAGAGAAGAGGGAAAAGGACAATAACATTACAGCATTAGAACAGAGATATCAGACTGCACTGCTCCAATAATAAAATATATAATATATTATAATATACTTAAGTAAACCCAACCAACCAAATTAATCCCAGTTTCACACATAATTTACTGTAGCACCTCTGCCATTCATTTTTGTGACCAGACATACTAGTCAGCAGCTCTTCCAGATGTTGGGTAAACTGGACACTGTAAATTGACCATGTGTATGAAAGTGAGCATGAATGGCTGCGTGAATCTGTATGAATGAATGAAAGGACAGTCACTGAATCTCTTACAAAATAATAAATGGGTCGTTCACCATCTATGTGGTTTAACAATCAAAGTAAGTGATATTAATTACATGGAAATTTTGTTGGATATCGTTGGAAGTGATCTCCATGACTTTTAATGGAAAAAGAGGACAGATTTTGATTTTTTTATTTACCTCATTGGAGGTGTTTAGTGCGAGACCAGACTGAACTGAATCAACGCTTTCACTGTGTCACAATAGTGTTAAATTGATTAAAAAAAATATGTTGAGCTGTTGCCAATCAAAGAACGTCAATAACACGTGCCATCAGCATACATGCTGATAAAGCTCTGATGCAGAGGCGGAATTGCTGAGTGGCAAATGATTGGCATATGAGATGGCATATGAGTTTTTGATATAAATTGAAAACTATTTTGACTTAAAACTTTCCTTCACCGTGTAAGTTCTGACAGTGGAGGGCAAAGACAAAAGCTGAATGGCAGTGAGACAAAAGATTTCATCAGTGAATTTCATTAAATGAGTTATCTCTCTTCTTAAAACTAGTTCTGGCTCAGTGAGTGGTGAAATGACATTCAGAGCGTCTCACAGTGTTTATGCACCACTAAGTCTTCCTCATATGTAGCTGTTACTTAGGGTAGAGCGTCTCCACTAACGTCTACAATTCATCTTCTTGGCACAAGACCATGTCAACGCGGGCCAAGCATTTTGCCTCGTTGTGTCAGAGGATTTCACGAGAGGCCGATCCCATCCTTTTTTTCTCGTTCCCGCAGCCTGCAGTCTCCGTCTTGAGACGCTGCCACTTTTATATTGCACAGACAAACATGAACATGAGGATGAACTCAGACACTTTCTTGTTACTGTTGCTGGAGCTTGGCTAAAAGATGACCTTGACATTCAGTGGCCACGCGGTGTGTGAGACTATCAAACACAACTGCCACCAGTTTTTACCAGCCAAGAGCATCCGGACACACCCGTGTGTGTGTGTGCGTTGAGGGCCAAGCTCATCCAGCGACAGTGCAGTGAAGCAACTGGAAGCACATAAGCATTAACAAGTCCAGGTGAAAATGTTTTCTGGCAGGTGCTCCCCTCCTTCTTCCTCCTCCTCCACACTTAACCAAGGAGAAGCTCGCAGAACACCTGCTCCACCGATGCATCCAACCTGGCAACCACCATCACTGGAGCCTCACTCACATACTTCCACACTTCTCCTGGCTCTTACCGAGCACATGCACACTCCATACTCGGGTCTTCATAGACATGCTCTCACACTACCGCCACTCTCAACTGCTGCTCTTATGGAAAATTACACAAACCCGGCAGAAGTAATGCAGGTAGTAATTAATCTGGAGAACCACAAAGTGGAAGAGGCTGCAGTCTCAATGGCTTTCCAGCCTGATGTGAGCTGGCTGCTGCTGCTGCTGCTGCTGCCGTGCCTCGACTGATCAACTGGAAAACACTCATGGATCACGGTGCTGTGTCTCAACTGGTTCCTCCACGCTCACAGTTGTTGATTTGAATTCAAGTGTGGCAACGCATAGTGCGTCGAGTATGAGGACGGTGCATTTAATATAGTCAAAAAGTTGAGCGGGAAACTTTTTACCCGAACATTGATAGTTCAGGCTTTTTGAAGAGTGACTGTATGAGGTATGTGTATGTGATGGCACACAGTCAGCACAGGATTCCTGGTGCACGTCCCCCGGCCAGGCTCGCTCTCAATAACAACATGGCTGACACGAGGAAAAACAGACTATAACCAACACAAATTAGTGACAGTGAATTTGACCTCTGCATTCTATCCATCATTTTTACACACTAGTAGTGAACTCACACAAAGCGGGCACAGGGAAGCCGGGCGCACTGAGGGATCAGTGGGGTTGGGTACCTTGCTCAGGGAAACCCCAGCCCTTGACCTGCACCAGGATTTGAACACATTTTGGTTTGTACATCACTGACTCCCTTTACCAATCTTTACCACTTGGAAAATTTTATCTACTTATTTAAAGAGGGAAGTAGTGGAGAGACCAGCCTCTGAAAGAGCCGCCTTATATCTCTCCTTTCCTTGCCTCCTCTACTTGACTTACATTTCTCATAGTAAGCCAAGCGTACACTCTTTCGCTCTGATGGAGACACAAGAGCTCAATGTAGTGTACAGTTATGCTGCTGAGGAATATGTTTCTGTTTGTGTGTTTGCTACAGTGCTTGTGAACTCCATGTATGTAACCTATAAGTACATGTTATTTTTTTGTTTTTGTGTGCAGGTTGTCGGTGGGGGGGGGGGGGGGGGGAAGGCATCAGGGGGGGGGGGGAGAAGGCATCAGCAAAAATGATGTGCACATCACTGTGGAGTGTCGGAGTAATAAAGTCGCTCTGATGAAAACTTAATGGCCCCTTCACCTTTATTAATGGTTGTGGGAGCAGCATTGTGCACTCAGGTTCACCACCGTGATAACACGTGAAGCACTCACTGCACAGCACATCGGCCACACACACACACACACAGTGGTAGACCCACTAATTAACTCGCTGACAACTGACTAAATGGCAAAATGACTCCTGATTTTAGCCAAATGAGCCTTAAACAGCGCGCAACACTTAAACCCTGTGAAGGATGTGCAGAATTCAAAGTTTGAATCTAAACGAGATGAAACACGAGAGAAAAGTCAATCACTTCGGTGTTTGTTCACAGCATCTGCTTCCTCTCGAAAACAAAGCCCAGGCCGTTGCTTTATCCGCACTTCACATACTGTATAGTGGAGCTACGATCACACGAGTGAGCATCCACTTATTAATGCCTCCCCTTTCAAATGCTAATTCCCATCCACACCTTCATGCATAAATCATAAATCCAAAGGTGGTATAGCATAGCAGGTTGTTTAAGTTTTTCCAGAGGGGGTTACAAGGCTGGGGGCATCCAAACACCGTGCCTCTAGTCAAGAATTTTTTTTTTTTTTTGATCCCACAACTTGCATGATTAATAAGTGTCCCAGATACAAGAGTTTTGACAAGGCCAATTGTTAGACTCTGTTTAACTGTTTCCCAGCCACTATTAAGTAAAAATATGATTTGGAGACAAGGTTAACAAACATTTTCCAGGGTCAAATTCAAGAAATTATGAAGCAATTTCAAGGCCCATTTTTCAGCAGAAATCATTTAACTGAACAAAACAAGATATTTGAGAACATCATCATTTCCAGGTTTGGGAAACATTGATCGACATTTTTCAACATTTCCAAACATTTTATAGACCAAATCCAGAGATTACTCCATTATGAAAGAGTAGGTGGAGGTGGAGTAGGTGGAGCCCTAGTTAATTTATATAATACATACTTAACAACATTAAAATTCAAGCAATTGAGACAGAGATAAAAAAAGAAACAAGAGTGAATCAAAGCCCTACTCGTGTTGCTGTAACATGAAATACGGTTAAACTATAAAGGAAAAGAAATAATGTCTTGGCCAGTTTTAGTAATGTGGCAATAGCCGCAAATAAATTAGCACATGACTTTTGAATAATGTAAAAACAAAACTAAACTGCACAGCCACCTTGAACACACAGGAATCTGAACTCCCATTATAACGAGGGAGTCAACTGGAAGGTTGCAGGTTTGATTCCTGGCTCCGAAAGTCTATGTGCACCCAGTCTACATGCTCTTCAATATTTTTATTATGGATTGTAGTACACTTACAGTACATATCTTACATTTAGCCCCTGTACTACCGGGTATGAACAGGGTCAGTGACACAGCTGTCTTCTCCTCAGGTCTGGTGAGAGCCAGTTGCACATTTGCTCACGGGCTGATGAACAATCCTCAGACCGAGCTTCCTGCTGTAGCCGAGAGCAGCCTTCACAGACTCACTCAGCGTGTGTCTGGCGTGTTTGCGCTGCAGACGCTGCTCTCTGTGATGCATGCGTTTCCTACCTCCAGCCAGATGAATGACTCTTTTCTCTCTTTTCGTCGTCGTCATCATCCCCGCTCTGTTTTCATGAAAAGTGACTGAGGAGGTGGAGGAGGAGAGCAAGCAGAGCCACGGTGATTATCTTGTCGCCTTTTTCCAGCTTGTTGTGACACATACAGGTGTGTGCAGCATGAGCGCAGAGATGCAGCGCGTGGTGTCGGTGAACCCTGACCTGCAGACACGCGAGCAAATTCTGCCACAAGGAGCTCGAAAAAGGAAAAAGATGAAGTGATGTGGATGACGTGCATGGCCCCACAGCTGACGGAGGAGGAGGAGGAGGAGGAGGAGGAGATATTGTGACATGAGAATGGGCAGGTCTGTCACAGGGGTTGGTGATGGTGATGTGATGTCCATTTGCTCCATTGTTGGATGCACTTTGTCCAGCAAACATAACAGCGACGGCGGGGGGGACAACCTCGTCAGAGAGCTCCATTAGAGCTGTGTAGCGCTTCAGCCAAACGCAAAACGTGCTTTGATTGGCTAGCAACTGTGCTGAATATTTTCATGATGTACGTAAGTTGATTGGCTGACACTCAGAAACTTCGGCCGTATGCAATGTGAGCAAAACAGCGCAACAGACTCACACGACGAGGCACCATTCAAAATGAAAGAGTTCCACCTTAGCAACATTGTCCTATGAGTCCATCATTACGCTATAATGTTTTGTGTGTGTGTTTGAGGTTAGAAGATAAAGTCCTTGCAGGTCAACTTGTTGGATCCAAGGTCCCATAAATTTCTAATGTATTAAATTAGGAATAATCCGCTTTAATTGAAAATGATTGAATATTTGCTCAGAGGCTTCTGAGTTTTTTTCCACAGATAAAAAACCCTGTTAGGATTAAAAGCAAATTAAAGCTTCAAGGTATCCCTTATATTCTATATTTCCTTTGGAATAATTAGACTATTCTACTCTGACTTAATGTTTCTTCCATACAATGGTTCAAGTGTTTGTTAGGGCAAATATGTAATCAGCCAATCACATGGCATTTAGACATGTAGTCAAAATGACTCGCCGAAGTTCAAAATGAGCAACAGAATGAGGAGAAAAGGGGATTTAAGTGACTTTGAATGTGGCGTGATTGTAGGTGCTGGTCTGAGTATTTCAAACCCTGCTGGTCTACTGGGATTTTTCCAGACATATCCAGTCAGTGAGAGGCAGAGAAAGGCAGTGATGGTCAGACGAGAACAACCAGAGCAACAGAAACTCAAAATAACCACTCGTTGCAACCGAGGTACGAAAACCATCTCTGAAGACACAACATGACGAACCTCGACTGGCCTTAGATAGTACTGGCTCGTTGTATTGTCCCTCAACTCAAGCAACCTCTGGATACTTGGTGGTGACTGTCCAGTGAAATGTTTTCACTTTATTCATAATTTCTATTGAATTAGCATCTGCTAAATCTCACATTTTCAGCAAGTCTGCCTGAATAAATGATCCACAATAAGCTGTTTTGTGTACAGTTCGTGTGGAGGGTTTGGCCAGTAATTCAATAATTAACAATCAATATCAATATTATTTTCTCATACACTGAGCAAATACTTTTGAGACACAACACATAGTTGTTTTGAACGCTTTCTGGAATGTGTTTGTGTTTAACATGTCTATTTACTGCGCATAAAGAAGTTCAAAACCACATTTAACTGGTTTGATCAACTTTCGCACTTTATCATGATAATTATTGAGACTGTTGGTGGTTATTACATTCATATTGAGTGGTCTGACTATTGTGTTAACATTTTTTGTTAACTATTGACTATAGGTGTAGATGAAAACACTGAATATGACAGTTGAATCCGAAAACATTTAATGGACCCCTGATAGTGTGCAATGGGCCCCCAGGGGCCTCCAGACACCCTCATTTGCAAACTACTGCAACCATGCTCTCATTCCTTCACATGTGACTGTGCGTGTGTGTGTGTGCGTGTGCGTGCGTGTGTGTGAGGTAAAGTACCTGCCAGGAGCTGGAGGGAATCTCTGAGAATTTACCCAGTCCTCCGAAGGTGTAGCACCGGTACATGTGATCCAGAGACTCGGAGCAGTGCCACAGCAAGCCGAAGCTCACAGAGTCCTTGTTGTTGAGGTGGTGGGGCTGCTGGTGGTGGTGATGGTTCCTCAGCTGGTCCTTGACAATCCAGGCAGGAGATATGAAGCTGAAACTGCAGACGGCGACCAGAGCGGAGGAGAGCAGCACCCAGAAGCAGCCCACGCAGCTGAACATGGTGGCAGCGGCGTGCAGGGGCAGGAAGCCCGCAGACAGACCCAGATCGATGCCGAAGCCGGCTTCTTCTTCTTTCTTTTCCCGGCCCAGGAGCGAATGCATTTGGAGCTCACACCTTCAAGAAGAGCGAGACTTCAGTCTGAGCCCCGGAGCAGCGGCTGCAGCATCAGCACATGAGTGTGAGGGAGTGAGTCCCCACAACATCTGCTCCGGAGAAAACAAAACATCCGAAACTGCACTAATGTGGCACACTAGCTGATTTGTTTGTTTGTTTGTTTGTTTGTTTGTCGGGGTCCGTACACTGAGCTGGAGGAGCAGAAACACGCGCCTGCCTCTCTGTCAGTCAGGGCATCACCTCACTGCCTGGACTCAGTCACACAGAAGCACACTCTGTGAGCGTTTCAGAGTCTGGAAAGCATCAAGCTCACAAAGCTTATAACGGTGCTTCCGGTGTATTTTCAGAATAAAATCCAGAGGACGAGGCAAATCATTGGTTCTCCAGAGTCCAGGGACACCGCCATGAATGAAATTTCCAGAACAATTAAAGTGTATAATATAATATAATATAATATAATATAATATAATATAATATAATATAATATAAGTGCACTGAACTGTACAATGTGAAATTATATTGAATTATATGGAATTATATGTGATGTGCAATCCTTGGCAGTATTTCAGATTATTGGCACTTTACATTGTTATTTGATTTATGTCATTTGTGGCTGTGAACCACTGTTTGCACATCACTGTGTGTGTGTTTTTTACACGTTACTCGTGATAGTTTCTTTTTTGAAAGAGAAGTCTTTCTTGACGACTCGCATTTCCTTTCTGGATGTGTGTTGAGAACAACAATGTTCTCCATTGTTGATCAGGTTGTTCCACCTGGACAATGGCATGATAGAAAATGAATGCCATACTGTCAGTTCAAAATTTTCAGAATTACTGTAAAGTTCAAGTAAAGATTAAAAAAAGTAAATGACTTTTTTACCTCACAGAATAACAACCAAATCCTCTTGAACATCACATTCCTCATATCATGTGATTATGGAGTTGCAAGTCCATATGGGACTGGCTGCAAGGACAGGTTACCTCACAGAATAACAATTTTATTTCTGTTACTTCATAATGGTACAATCAAAAACTGCTGTAAATTGGAAAAACCCTCTGATGTACTGTTTCACACAAAAAAAGAACACTAAATTAAGTTTTCAGACTTGTTAAACAAAAAAAACTCAGATGTCTGACAGGATTTATTATTGCTGTTGTAATATAAAATGCAACTGTATGTTGACCCGCTGATTGTGTCACACTACTTTTACTGTGAAGGTGAAACGTCCGTTTCCGGAATGTCGTACATTGTCTCCTTAACTTGGTGCAGCCAAACCTGTGACCGAGCGGGTGACAGTTCAAATGCACCGTGGACTCGCTTCGTTAAAGCACGTGATGCGCGATAAATCAACGAGAAACACACGTGGTATAATATATTAGGTCAATTAAAAATATCTCAGCCAATCAGAGCTCAGAACTTGAGACCGCTCCGTAGTGAGGTGGGCGTTGCCTCTGCACGTGGATGCAGACACAGTGGCAGCGTGGATATGTCAAACGTCTAACACGGGTGTCTTCAGAAGTCTGTATGTGTAAACCCCTTACTGTTAATGAAATTCAGTTATTTGTAAGAATTGCTGTGAAAGCATATCATATATGAATCAGAACTAATACTGGACAAACAGCAGGAGTCGACTTGAGCACTTTAAATGCAGTTTAAACCAACTGAAACACCAATGTGACTGTGAGGTGAATGTGCCTGAATCTGTGCGTCTGTTATCAGATTAGAGTAAAGTGACTGAGTCATTCTTGTGTCAGAAATAACATACTAAGTCATCGGGGTCTTCTCCTGTTTTACCCTCACAGAGCATTACAGTCAACATCGCCCCCTCATGGCCAGAGGTGATAATTGTCCCACACCTGCAGCTGGTGGCAAGAAGAATTCCACTTTAATACTAATAACTGAATTTAACTTCTTTTCATTTCCTGTACCGAAATAACTACAGGCCTGCAGATACAGCAACACTGTGAAAGAAAAACAAGGACATAACATTTCATTATATATGTATTTAAATCAAACACAATTTAAATATATTATAGATTACATACACATACATGTCAGAGAACATTAGTGGTACATAGTACCAAGAGTCTTTTCTGGTTCTTTGCCACATCTTGGAAAGGCTAAACAGAAATAATAATAAAAAGTTTTATTAATTGAACACATTTTCCATCTGAACAGTCTGTTTATCACTGACGTTTGTTTCAGTGATGCATCAAATTTAAAAAAAAAAGGAAAAAAAATAACCTTTGATCGCCATTAAAAAAAGGACTATCATTGATATACAGAATGGGGTAAACCAGAAATGTCAAAGCATTTAGGACATGGAGTTTGAAGTTTTCCAAAACATATAGAGCACTTCATTTCATTAGGGAGTATTTCTTCTATAATCTGAGAAACTGTGGGAAGTCAGAGTCCAAGAACTGGGTTGGAACCACTTCTGTTTCATAGTTCACAGACGTTCTACAGTACGTATAGTTAAAGGTGCAGTAAGCAGGTTTGTTACTGTTCAATAATTCCATGATAACACAGTGTTTTCCAAACACTGATCAATACATGAAGGACTGCCAGAAATTGATTCAGTTTTTTTCCCCCAATGCGATTTAAAAACACAACCTTTCAGTCAGCTTACTTTCTCCCTCACACACACACACACACACACAGATTTTCTCCTCTCCGTGCACAGCCTATACCAAACAAAAACACAAAGAAGTGGGATATTTGGCACAGAGAAGACAGTGCCAGAGCATCTCAGTTTGCAAATTAGGCAGATAGCATTAGCGCGCTAGCAACCTTCTCTACGGGATTATCTCCCTCCCTGTTGATTATCTAACCTGCAAAGAACTGTCGCCATCTTGTGGGAGAGTGTGTGTATATACTCACTAGAGCAGCCCACACACTACACAGCTGATAACCACCCCCAACCCCGATGTACATCAAGTAATCTGAAAGGGAAAGGACATAGGATTTGAACAATCACAGAGAAAGTGCCCACTCTGCATACAGTTCACTTAGATGGAATGATTACTACTTCAGCACCAACAAAAACTGCCTATGCTGCAAAGAAACCTAAGAAAAAAAGAGGGTGTCCATAAGAGTCAGATGGTAACTTCAATAAAACATATAAGTAGAGATTCCCTCTGTTCATCTGTTGCGTATAAAATTACTGCTGTGATCTTAAAAAAAAAATGAGGATTTTAACCACCTGCGGGTGACACTCATCAACCATTTAGTTTTCCTAGCAAACCTGCCTACTGCAGCTTTAACAGCCAAGGTAACACAGCTCACATGAGGGAGCAGCAGCAGCAGCAGCAAAAACCACTCCATGCAGGTGGAGGAGAAGCGTATGCAAAAGTTGCCCAACCACTCCTAAACTGATACTTAACCAGCTGTCCCTTTATGACAGCCGTTCATCTAAAAACAAGGAATGCTTAGGAAAAAAGGTGTGAGCAGGTGTGGCATCAGGGAAATTCAGTCTCTGTTTTTTCGTCCTCCATAGGTCCGAGATGAGACACTGTACAAACACTATGTCTACAGCAGCGCGGTGAGAGTCCTGATGGAGATGCTGCTTCTTTCTTCCAGCTTCATGTTGAATGTCACCATCCTGAGGAGGGACTTCCTTCTGTGTGTGTACCTTTATAGTGTTATGGAGTTTTGAATAATGATCTACTTCAAGTTATCCATCGGCTAGGGAGCTGATGATACGAAAAAGCCTTGTTCGTTTTCGGAGTGGTGCAGTTCATCACCAGGTGAGCCCTGTTCGAGGTTTGTCACCGTCCTGGCTGATGTTTGCAGGGAGTGAGCGACGTTCCTTTGGATCACTCGCGGGGTCATAACTGCACACAGACAAAAGAGAAGGACTGTGGTCATTAAACACATCAGCCCACATAAGCAAGAATACTGAGCAACTTCTTATACCTTGGTGGATTTGCCGGGGCTGTCGTGATGTGACTGGTGGACGACGTCATTGACGATCATCTTGGCAATCTGCCAAGCCATCTCTTCTTGTGCCTGGAGTCACAGCTCAAACAATAACTTTGACCAACAAAGGCTTTCTTATCTACGGTCTTTAATAAATCATACGTCCTCGTGTGACATCACAAAGTAATCTTAAATGCATTACCCTTGAGAGCTTCAGAGCGCTGAATAATTTATGATTATTTAACTTTTTTTTTTTTGCAGTCTCACCTCATCTGAGTTGCCTTGGACCCATTTCTTCATTGCTTGAGAAAACATGGAGCCTGAATTAAAGAAGGGAAGAGTGAGGCAAACGTAAGCAAGCAGAAATAAAACACACCAGAGCCAGTTGTTCTTTTAAACTAGTGACTAGGTGGCAAGTTTATCAGCAGCCAAAATGTCTGGTAAGCTAAGAATCAGCTGTAATGAGAAGATTAAGTTTATATTCATTGGCACAAAGTAGGCATGAGATTAATGAATGAGATTAAATATGACAGAGTAAAGGCAAAGATAAAATGAGAATATGAGAAAGACGGGGATTGGAGAGAGAGAGAGAGAGTCATGCCTTTGGATTTCTTCACATCCGGCTCTGGCTCTGCCTCCCTGATAAACTGGCCGAGCTCATTCACCTTCCCAAACGTCATCTTCCTGCGCAGACAAAAGGAGAGGAAGACAAGTGAAGACAGTAGACAGAGCAAATGGGACAAAGCTGAGCCTCAGACAGACACACACACAGATGTCACAGAATTCAAACACCAGTGAGGGAGTGTCTGTTTATAGGGGATACGCACATATCCGTTACCTTAATGCTTTAATGCTGCGCATGGGACGTACTTGGATGTTTGAACATGACAGTGATCCAAAACAGAAGGCCAAGTTGACCTGTCATTAGCTACAGCAGAAAAGGTTCTGGAGTGGCCATCTCAATCTCTTGACCTCAATATTATTGAGCCACTTTGGGGAGATCTCAAATGTGCGGTTCATGCAAGACAGCCCAGGAATTTACAGGAACTGGAGGCTTTTTGCAAGAAGAATGGACATCTGAGAAAATAAAGAGCCTCATCCACAACTACCAAAAAAGACTTCAAGCTGTCATTGATGTTAAAGGGGCCAATACACGGCATTAACTAAGTTACGTAAACCTTTGATCAGTGTCATTTGGTTAGTTTCTGTTGTCTTAATGATTTAAAAAGAGACAACACAATATTTTAATAACCACTAACCATGAGTGAAAGAAAGGGGTTGTATTATCATTCATATTCTATGAAAAATTGCCCAAAAAAATCATAAAATCTGCCAAGGTATGTAAACTTATGACTTATTAATTGTAAGCCTAATATCACAAGAAATACATGGATGATTGTATTCACCCCTTTGAAAGTAAAAGTTAATGAAAAACACAAGGCTTACCCAGCATATGGTCGCTGGTACAAGGACTCAGGGTCGAGGCTGGCGACATCCACAGTGATTGCCTCATCAAAGTTCTTCAGGATTTTGATCGCTGCCTTTCTTACACCTTGCTGTAGTGACGAGAACATGAGCGAAATATTTAGCAACATCACATGTAACTTCCCTTTTTTTTCTATGAAGACAACTGAACAACAGGAATGAGTACAAGCCCTTGGCATTAACAGAAAGAAATTCTTCATTATTGATGTAATAAGGTGGAGCAGTTTTAAATGTCAACAAACAGGGGAAAAAAGCCCACAGGGGCTGAAGATGTGGGTTAAAGGTTGAAGGGGGTCACCTGAGTCTGAGAGCCTTCACTGGCATTTAAACTTGAGCGGTCATTGTCCGCGGGCCCGCTCTGACCTGGAGTGTTGACATTCACAAATTCATCTGCCCGCACTGAGTTGATGAGGTCACTCAGGTATTTGTAGTAAAGGTTGCTAGACAGGAAGCCTGGCATGTAGACCTGGGTGAATGTAGAACAGGTTAATGAGCTGTCTAATATATGAATATGTCTGAGCCACATGTTAAAGAGGTTTGCAACTAACCTTTACATGATTACAACGTCAAGCTTTTGTTTCATTAATGTAATTCAGGTGCATTTATCAGTTGTGTAATGGGACAATTGGTCAGTTACTTGCAACATTTTCACCTTTAGGAGGAGCATAATAAACTCAATGAAACTGTTCAATTCAAGCAGTTGATTTTAAAAACACGCTGACACCTGCAGGTGCTTTAAAAGGTTCTGTGTGTAAGAATTAGTGACATCTAATGGAGAGACAAATAAATATCTCTCTCTCCAATCTCTCAACCATTTCCTCCTTCTAGATTGGTTTATGTATCAAGTGTATGTATTCTTCATTTTGGTAGTAAGCATCCACCTTAAAAATGCAAAACACACTCTGGCTGTTTTGACCATTTGGACTGCTGTAGAAACATGGCAGCACTGTATGGCTGCCTCCATAAAACAAGGCCCTTGACTAGAGAACATTTAACAGGCTTATTCTAAGGCTTAGTAAATCAAATTATTTTTTATCTTACAGTAGGTAGACACTTATTCAAACATGCTTATTGTTAGTGTATTCAATTTCTGCTAGTAAGCCATCCTAAATATTACACATTGGACCTTTTAATGCCCATGTAACTGACCTAAAGGCTGCATATTTCTATGTCCAATAGTGCTCAATACAGTAGCTCAACATTTCCTCTTTTCTTAAAGGAGCATAGTCTGCAGAGCTATCAGGGAATCTGACCTTCTCCATGGTTGTCCAGGCCTGTCTGAGTGGAGTGGTGAAACAGTCGGGAAGAGGCCCTCCCTCTCGGCAGATATTCGACTCTATCTCCATCCGCACAGAGTCACCAAAGCCCAGAGGGTTGGTAGCTTGGAGTGAAAAATACCTGAAGAGGAAATAGTGCAATCAAAGTCAACAGTTGTTTCATTTGCCTATAACATTTTATGCACTGCTCAAATGACAATACAAAAGAAGACAAAGAAATGGTCAGGCCAAAAAGACAGACTAGATAGCACAAGTGTGACCTTTTAATACAACAAAGACAGAACTTAAGCCCTTGAGATTAAAACAAAGAGGGATAAAATGCCAGTACATTTAGTGTTGCTACATACTCTGGCCTACCCTAAAACCTACCACCTGCTGCTACTACCACATTATCAGCAATAGGGCTTCAATTAATGACTATTTTCCTTATAAATTAATCTGCCAGTTAGCTTCTCAACTATTTATCAGAAAATGAAAAACAAGGTTCTTTGTTGCAGCCCAAGTGAGCACAGCCGACAGAGTGCTTTTAAGGCCTACAAAACACCAAGTCAGATTAATGGTTTTTAAAGGCTGCAGAGAAATACTCTAATAAAATGTAAAAATGTAAAAAAGCCTGAATACCATGCATATGCCAGGAAGATGCAACACCATACACGAGTCCCTTTACTTCATGTTTCCTGTTCCCTTGTCAACTCTCTCCAATATAATACTATAAAAACATAAAAATTAAGTTATGGTGACCTTTCCTCACATGCTACCCCTAGTTGTCCTGAATAAACTGTATAAGAAAGTTAATCATCTGACTCGGTTTACTCTTGACTTATCTATTCAGTTACAGGTGTGTTAGCTGTGTTTATTACAAGCAACATCACCCAGAAAATTCATAACATGAGATGGCATAAAACAGTGATATCCATGGGATCATCAAGTCAAACACTGGAAGTATTGTATCATGTGTGTATCATCACATAACTAGTATATAAAAGTAAACTTTTCAAACATCAGAAACTATTCTCTGAATTATAAATTAAGGGCATAAATAATAGTATGCATATACTGTATTATATACTGTGCATACTCAGTAAAGTGAAGGGTTTTATTTGCTGCTTTTTTCGAGTGATGAACTCTTATAAATGATTAAGGTACATCATTAAGTTTAAAGTAGTGCCAGACTGTTCCTGCTGCCGAAGCACAATATGAGCTAATTAGCAGTGTAGCAGACTATTTTGCTGATGATGATGGAATTAGCGTTAAAGCACCAGCACTATCAAGAATCTGATATAAGAAAATAAGGGTGTAATTAAACTGCAGCTATATGCTACACATGGCAGAAACTTACAAATATGTTTTGGTATATTTGGAAAGCAAATGTTAATGGACATCAAGAGTAAATTCAAGATGTAAAGATGCTAGCAAGAATAATAATTTACATCCATTATTCCAGGGAACAAACAGTAACAGAAACAATAATTAACAATACTGAAGTAAAAGGATAATTATTAAAGTGGACATTTTAATTATTACAGTCCTGGTTTGCCTTATGCCATCAACTCAAACCCACTGTTTTGATTAAAAAAAATAAGTGGATGGGAGTGAAAAGCAGCAGATAAAAACACCTACTTGTCGTAGAGAATCATGGCATCATTTTGAGCCTCCTGACCATCATACTGGCCCCTTTTAGCAGCTAGTTGATTCTGGAAGTTGTCTGCCGCCAGCCAGAACTGCAGTACATTCATTGCCTCCTCCTTTTCCATGTACTGCAGGGAATGAGATACAAAAGACAGAATAACTGACAGTTGACACATGCGGGTTTGCAACATCATTGTGTCACAATCTACAGAAATTATATCCCTGAAGTCTCTCTTCTGCTGAACCTTGTGTATAGAGAGCTGGGCATTGCGTTCGTAATCACTTTTTTGTTTTTTTTGCTATATAGTGTGTTCTCAGTTTATCACTGCTACACTGGTATGCTGCTGCTAGAACAGATTGTGGTAACAAACAGAGAGGACGTTTTAGTAAAAGGCGGATGCTATTTGCACTATCATGTCTGCAGCTAGCACTGCTATTTGCACCCAGTGTGGATATTAGCCAATGTGGTCAATGTCACAAAATGATCAAATGTTGAAAATGTTTTATTCTAAACCAAGCATTTTTTCCTTTATCTAATTTGACTGTAACAAAAATTTAAAGTTTAGAACTTTGATTTCCCACAGGAGAGGGTACTAACCGCTTATAAATTCAAACTTTGTTAGTATTCTTCCAAAAGACTTTCTGCTATAATTGGCATTAATACGCACATATTGGTGAAAATCTTTCATATCATCACCCACCATGGTGCATTGCAAAAGTCCTGTAAGGCATTTTTTAAGTCTGCTGAAGGCAAAAATACAACTTACAGGGACATTAAATACTCAAATACAGGTGTGCATAACTGAACAGCCTCTGTGTGTAAAATGTCACCTTCATGACTCATCTTTAACAAAATCAGTGTGGTTCTGTGTTTGTGATTAAATATAATGTAATGTAATAAATTCACAGAGCCCACTCACCTCAGAGAAGTAGAAGAGAGCTGACTCAGAGAACAAGATGTCAGCAAGGAAAACAGAGCCACTTGTCAACACTTCAATCTGATATTTACAGAAATGATGGCTCCGCAGGAATTCACTGAAGTGCCTGGAATTCAAAGGGCAAATGGAAGATGAGTACGGCTGCTAGTGTGAATACCCAGATGGTAAAATATCAAAAAGAAAAAAAAGTTACACTTTGAATGTCATATACAAGGTGTCAAAGCATAAATGAAATATGCATTGACAAAAAAGTTTCAGTCGTCCCAATTTGAGGAAGTTTCAACTGACAAAGAAAGAAATTTAAAATTTATTATAATTGAAAGCACAGTGGGAAATACAGTAGATGCAATCAGTCCATCAGTTCTACATCAAAAGAACAACCAGGAGAATATGTTTGGTCCGACAGTTTCCATCTCCAAGAGAAAACTTGGAAACGAAAACAGTGGGACAAAATGTAATGTACATGACAAAAGAAAATACTACAGGTATACAACATGAGAGTGTCGTGTGGCAAAGTATGAAACAAGTTGAGTATGTTCTCCTCAGAAGAGACTCACTGTTGCTCCAAGATTGCGAAGACTACCGATTGTGCAATGACAAAGCAGTTTGGGTCCACCATGCCGTCCTCTCCACAGATCTTTGCTGCACAGTGTAAGGACAGGGATCTCATTTAAGAGAGGTGACAAACTTTGACTTTTCTTTTAGGAACTGTATATTCCTACCGGCAGCATTTGTATCTTACCAACTATGTCGTTTCTGATCTGTTCTGTGAAAGGGATGGGCCTGACAGCATCTGGCGAGACATACTTGGTGAAGATGGTGACTGCATCTTTCTCTATACCTGAAACACACAAAGGCAAATAGCTGATTAGGCAAATACTACACGATAAGAAGCACGAGTGGTGCTTTTCCATCAACAATCTACAAAATCATCTAATATCATCTAAAATAATATATGCATATGTCCTTTCTAGATACCATGAGAAAAAATTGTTATTTAATTTTCTTCCTGAAAAACTAATGCTTCAGCAGACTTTGAGAGAAAATCCATGTTGTTGTTTTAAAGATATAGGTCCTCTTTAGGGCTGCAACTAATAATAATTACAATTTTTCATAATCAAATAAACTATTGATTATTCTCTCGATTAACCGTTTTGGTCCATCAAATGAAAAATGTTGATCAGTGTTTTTCAAACCTGGAAATGATGATGTTCTCAAATGTCTTGTTTTGTGTAAAAACCAAAAACTTTTCGGTTTTAATGATGAATGAAAGAAACCAGAAAATATTCACATTGAATATTCACAGTTATTTCTTCTACATCCTGTAGGCAATAGACAAATATTCATCCAAATTGAGCACATAAATGGCAAATTTATTTACATTTCCATTTATTTTTGTGTAAATATTACAGGAGGTAGTGGTACCCATTCTATAGTTCAGTCATTTTAATATTTTTCAGAAAACCAAAACAAGATGACATGCTGTGGAGAGTCAAACAAAATAACCGAAAATATCATGGAAATGTGACATTTCTATTTGTTTCATGTGCTGACCCAAGAGTGCGGCTCCTCACGCCTTCACATAGATGTGACATTTCCATATCCTCAGTAAGAGTATGACTGACACCTACATGTTTACATATACATGTTACCTTTTTTTCAGGGCAATTCCTAAACATAAATACACAAAATCCATTTCCTATCATTTCAACTCAACCTTTGTTGCCCTAACAATAAAAAATTGGCAAAGTGAAACACATTTATCTATCTGCTCAGCTATTTTCACCTTTTGGTTAAACAGCTAGTCAACAGAAAGTTGTGTTTCAATAGGTTCCCTTTGTTTCAGCAGCACGAAAAATACCCTTACTTAAATTAAGAAATCCATGGATTATGACAAACATAAAATAAGGATTATATAAAACTGACTCACTTTTCATGAGTTTGTCAGAGAGATCTCGCAGGGTGCTGTTAGACTGCACCTTACAGGGAGTCCCTGTCCTGGAGTTTGCCTGGCTGCTGGGTGTTTCTACTCGAGGAGTTCCTGTGTCTGTGCCTGAGGAGTCCCGCCGCTCTGATGGCACCCAGGAACCTTCGCTGCTACTGTCCCGCGAAAGGGTGTTGGGTGTGTGGGGGGCTTGGTACTCTAAACCATCTGGCAAGGCGGAGACAGGCTCAGCCAAGGAGCTGTGTTTGACAGAGTTTAGACTGTGTGCTCTGACTCGAGACCAGCTGGTGGAACGAAAACTCTCAGCCTCCAGCCAGAACCGAACCAGGTGGTCAGCACTCTGCAATTCCATGAAATGCATGTAGTGGGGTATTGCCACATTGTCCTGGAGGACCTGGTCCAATGTCTTGGATAAACGAGAGCGGGTTTCCTGCGGCTGATAGTTTACACTGGAATGACCTGAAACATACCAATACAAATGTATAGGTTTTGCAAATGCACACTGTAGAGTTCAAAAAACATGTTATTCACGTCATTCAAGAAAATTCATGCGAAACAGTGTCAAACTTTTAATGTTAATCCATATCACACATGAAATGCTGGAAAATAAGAGTAATGCAATGTAAAAAGCCTGGAATATTTAACTAACCCTATGATGCTCCTTTTGTACATGATCTCAATTCAAAATAATTTATTTACTAAAAAGAAACTTAAGAGTAAAACAATAATGCCACTGCTTTGTGTAATTATGCAACTGCAGGTGTAACATTGTTACCTACTTTAACAGGATGCCCAGCTATTAACATGGCAATGAGCCTCACACAACTTTCAACTGTACATTGGACAGTGAATATAGTATAGACTGAGCACTGCACTCTCTGCTATTTACAAATTTCAGCTGTCAAACTAGTCAGAAGATAAATTGCAAAGCTGGAACAAGAACTGGATCCGCTCTTCCATTTTAAAAATGTGCGGTGCTTGCTAAAGGCGAGCAGAATTCCAACTCCTGAGTGTCTATTCCATGCTCTCTAAAGGTAGCCTTAGACTATGCAATTTCACAGATGATGAAGATTAACCCAAACAAACTTTTCAGAATCAAACGCCTGCAGCGTCTGTGTCTTGTCCATCCCATCATTCATGTGAATATGAAGTGGTGAGCACTGACGGAGGTGCCCACACGTAACAGGTAACAAACTCCAGCTACATCTAAACACTTAAAAATTTAGAATTCTGTAAGGATGTCATATTAGTTTATTTTATAATGCCTCAAAAAGACATTGTCAAAAGACATTGTCTCTATTAATTACATCCCCTATCCTGGGCAACTGCAAACACAAACACAAACAGGAGTGAACTCACTGATATCAAACTTGACATTTGCTGGAATATGTCATAGCAAGTGGCTTTGTGGTGTTTTGTTTGCTCTATGAAAACAACACAGTGCCATGCTGCCACTTCATATTCCTTAAAAGCCCAGTGTGTGTAAGAGGCTTTATTTGCAGGTGATTATACTAGTACCCATAAGTATGTTTATATATACTTTAAGCAAATGCCTTACTTTAAGGTAGCCAAAGTATTTCGTCAGCAGCCTAAATGGACAAACCAGCCACAGCATGCATTGTGTTTCAAGGCAGAAGCTTACTACACAAACAAACAAGAACGGCTCCACCCAGGTAAACCTGATGTATAAACCAATGAAGGAGGAGGCGGAAGAAAAGGTGTTTTGCATCCTTCCTGGTATGTGAGAGCCACTGTAGTTCCCTGGCATGCTTAGAAAAAGGACAGGGTGAGGGGAGAAGTTCTCTGTCATAATCTGCAGTTTTACTTTTAGATGATATTAATTCTCAAACCCTGGACCTTGGAGATGATACAGTCAATGCCACCATAAACATGACAATGAAAGTGGTTACATTTCAAAAAAACAGTACAAATAAATAAAATGCCATCCAAAAAAATGGAAACCCTATGATCATTAGATCTCATTGCCAGATAGTTGATGGCTTTCATTCTTAGCTCTGCGTTAAACTGCTATGGCTGCCATCAAGTCTACGTAACTAGCCTTC
This sequence comes from Brachirus orientalis, assembly GCA_016785285.1. NCBI lineage: Eukaryota > Metazoa > Chordata > Actinopteri > Pleuronectiformes > Soleidae > Brachirus > Brachirus orientalis. The sequence continues at coordinate 1,499,318 of JAFBJR010000139.1, forward strand.
CCTCCAGTGAATCCTCCATCATCACTTCCTTTCTTTCTCTTTCTTGAATTATCACTGGCACTCTGTGTATTTCTGCCGGACATTGTTGGTTCCAGGCTGCAGCACAGGTTCCTCCACCTCATGTCTGACTCACAACTGCTATTCTGTGGACAACTTGCTTGTGCAGTTCCCGTCAGTGCTGTTGCTCAACATTTCAGCAAGGCATATGTAGCATATCATCCAGTATCCATGCACAGAATTTAAATCAAGTGCCACAGTGCCCTTTAGGAGCCTCTTTCCTGACCATGTGACTACTTTACTTTAAGACTGTAAGGCTAATGAACACCACCCACTCATGTCTCTTGAAATTCCAGTCAAAACAAGGCAGTGTTAGGCACTGTTTCTCAGACTGGTTCCAAGCAGCATGTTCAGCCAAGTCTGTCAGGGCTAATAATGTGCAAGTACCTCATACTATCACACTTTATGTAAAAAACAAAAACTCTTTAGTTTTTACCTAAATTTACATTCTATTATTGTTTATGATCACAGGTTTGGCTGTCTTTTTATGTTATCATTTGAAAACTGAGCACAAACAAAATGAGTTGTGTCTCTGTACCCAGATCTCCAAAGTGTGCTGCCTCCATGTGGCTTGGCTGTTTCTTGAGGATGGCGGTGCGACCCCGGGCAAAGGAGTCCATGTTGGCAGATATGGCATTGATGGCCACATGGCTGGGCCCTGCAGCTTCCTGGATGGCATGGTGGTTCCGCAGTCCTAATGATGGAGAGTGAGGGTTGGCTGGAGCTGGAAGAAGAGGGTGGAGGACAATAAAAAGACGACAAGCAGTGAATTTGATATTAGATTTCAAATCAATGTGACTCCATGAAAAATTTTGTTTTTAGTGAAGGTTTTAGAAAGAGCCACAGATTGATGAATAGAAGCCTCAGGGTGTGTGAGCTCTCTGAGACAACAGACTGTTAGTGTTTGTTTGACAGTCCATGTGTTTCAATCCATAGCTTGAGGTCACAATTTTGGTCCTTGTGACCAAATAAACAGCAGTGATTAAACACTGTATGATTCATCTTAAGTAAATATCTATTTGAAGCTCTTCCATAGTAGGAATAGGCTGATCAAAACCAGTAATGGTCTGATACTGATTAAAATGTATGTACAGTGCATCCGGAAAGTATTCACAGCGCTTCACTTTTTCCACATTGTGTTATGTTACAGCCTTATTCCAAAATGGATTCAATTCATTTTTTTCCCTAAAAATTCTACACACAACACCCCATAATGACAACGTGAAAATTTTTTTTTTGAGATTTTTGCAAATTTATTAAAAATAAAAAAACTAAGAAACCACATGTACATAAGTATTCACAGCCTTTGCCATGAAGCTCAAAATTGAGCTCAGGTGCATCCTGCTTCCACTGATCATCCTTGAGATGTTTCTACAGCTTAATTGGAGTCCACCTGTGGTAAATGCAGTTGATTGGACATGATTTGGAAAGGCACACACCTGTCTATATAAGGTCCCACAGTTGACAGTGCATGTCAGAGCACAAACCAAGCATGAAGTCAAAGGAATTGTCTGTAGACCTCCGACACACGATTGTCTCGAGGCACAAATCTGGGGAAGGGTACAGAAAAATTTCTGCTGCTTTGAAGGTCCCAATGAGCACAGTGGCCTCCATCATCCGTAAATGGAAGAAGTTCGGAACCACCAGGACTCTTCCTAGAGCTGGCCGGCCATCTAAAC